>VWZN01003417.1:129688-183342 GCA_013396955.1 Regulus satrapa | reverse complement strand
TCTCTCTTTCTCTCTTTCTTTCTCTCTTTCTCTCTTTCTCTCTCTCTTTCTCTCTCTCTTTCTCTCTTTCTCTCTCTCTTTCTCTCTCTCTTTTTCTCTCTCTCTCTTTCCTTTTTTATTTTAATTTTTCAATCTGTTTGTATCCTGAAGTACAGGCTTGCTTTTAGCAGCAGACTAGGTTGCTCTGGACTGACCTATTTCCCTCAGAGCTGAGTCAAAGCCCCTGGCTGGGTCAGGGCACCAATAGAAATTTTAGACTGTGCACAAGAGAGAGAGAGAGGGGCTGCAGGGAAGCCAAAGTGACAATTAATTTATTTTAAAATAGCACTATGGATAAAACTGTGTGGAGTAGCTCCTCAGCAATGGAACTGCTGAGCCCTACATGCCTAAGGTAGCATTGATCAATCTGTAAGCCTCTGATGCTGGTTCACAGGCCTGCCTTTGGAATGATACTGCTGGTAGAGAAATTGATCCTAGGGCAGCTGGGGATTGGAGGGCATATGTTTACAGCCAAGCCCTATCTGAACCTGCTCTGAGAATGCACTCTAGTGTTGTATTGATTTTTCAAAAGCATTTTGCATGTGACATAGCTGCTTTTCCACACTGACAGGTGGGAAGGTTCCTAATATCCTGAGCTTCGGAGACAGGCATTATTTAATTTTTTTTCTCTTTCTCAGCTTCTGTAGAAAACACAGATTTTAAACCCAGCCTCTGTGTTGAGTTACTATTGTCTTGGTGCATCCCTTAAGACAGGACCAGAGAAATGTGCTGGAACAAATGGCCACAGAGGATATTGCTGTAGTGTACCCTGTAAGTACTCTGACATGGCCAGGTGCAGGCAGCTGGGAAAATAGCTACTGAGGGAAAAAAAGTATTGCCTAATTCACCTGGGTCTTGGGATATGGCTGAATGGTTTTATTTTCTCTGAAATGAAGAAACTGTCCTCAGCATTCAAGCCTGCATTATGTTTTTAAAACAATTTTGCTGAAGGCTGGTAACCACATAGGGTGGCTCAGTTCTGAAACACCACAGAGTCACGGGGTGCTGAGTTTCGATTGTGTAGGGGATGCAAGCACAGCACCTTCTGTAGGCTGTCCAGTATTTCTGATTCACCTGAGCCAGTGCCTCTGCACATATTTTCTAAGGAAAAGCATCTAGACTTTGGCTTGGGACAAAAGAGCAAACTCATCTGGCACTGCAAAATAATGGCACTATTATTTTTGTCCTTAGGAAATGTCAGCAAATGTGTGCCAAATGCCCAGTTCTGTGTTTGCAACCACTATACTCATGAATGCCCTCACAGAAATAATGTGGTTACTGGTCCAGTTGTCTGTCTGTGATTTAGTGCCCCATAGCTTGGCTTTGCACTTCTCTACAGTTCTCCTTATCCATAAGCTTTCCAGTTTTTCAGATTTTCTAAGTAAATACACTCCAGAGTAAAAAAAAGTCAAGTAGTCCTATTTTAAAGGCAACCCCTCAGTAAAACATACTCAAAATGAGATAGATGTAAGTGCTTTGATTTAAATAAAATCCCAAGATTCCTGATTCTCCCTGCCTTAGACACATCATAGGGCATCTGTCCATGTGCAGTGTCCCAGTGTTGTTCTCCTCACTGGTGAATAGCCTTGATTTTGTGCTCCACTTGGAAGCAGGTAAAATCACTGTAGTCTTTCTCATGTAAGAAGACATTGTCCTGAATGAGGTATAAGGAAACCAAAAGACAAAAAGTTCCTTATTAGAGAGAAACACTCTCTCACCAGGTTTTCTCTCCCATTTAAGACCTTGTTTTCAGCGCGTAACCTGATGCTGCAAGCTGTTTGGATTATTGTAATGGCTGCACGCAAGGCTGAGGAATACCTTGTTTCTGCCCTCCCTCTTTCCCCAGTTTTTCCCCATTTTCACCTTTGTCTTCTATTTCTTTCACTGCAGGTTCAGAAGCTCAGTTGTAACTTATGTTGTTGACATTACATGTTTGCCAAGTTTGGGTATTACAGCACTCGTGCAGCTCCAGTTTCATTCAGCTTTCCCCGTGTGCTTTATCCCTTTTATCTTTGGCCCTATTAATGTGATTGCCCTGTGACAACACTTGCTGGAAGACGTACAGGAGGGCTGGAGCAGCCCGTGTTTGCCGGTGGCTGCCGAACGAACACTGCCTTCCCAAAGGCACCAGTACAGTATCCCAGCAGGAGAGAGCAGGGCAGCCTGTGTTGCTCTCCTGCCCCCTTCCCACACAGTTATCCAGCTCAGCTCTGCTCCTGGCAGGGAGATGCGTGTCTTCCTTGGGGAATTCAGCTGGGCCTGTGTAAGGACACCCCAAAGCAGCCCAAAAACCACAGACTCTTTCAAATGGGCAGGTTTGCCTTCTATTTATTTCTCCTTTTATCCTGCTAGCGAGGGATCACCAGCATGCAGACAGTATCTAACACTCCCAGATAAACTGCATCTGTACAGGCTCATTCAGACACAGGCTATAAATACCCGCCGCCTGTGCACAGACTGCCGCCACGCTCCCTGGGTGCCTCATCCAGGGCAGCCTTTCCAAAAGCTTTTTGGAAAGATCCTCCTGCAGCGCCCAGACCGTGCTGGGATGAGACCTGAGAGCTGTGGTTAGCAGCATGTGAATGCTGCTATGGCAGAGGCACTGACCACTTACCTTCTCCATTTGTACCTATTTGGTGTCAGGGCTGTGATTTAGGTAGGTTCCCTGTCAGCCGGGACATAAATTACAGCCAGCACTCCAGAGCAGGACTCTGGGAGCCATTCAGGGCATTTCCCTTTCCAGAGATTTGTTTCCTCCAGAGCAACTCACTAAAGTAATGCCTTCCTCCTTCCCACTGCCCTCGACTTCATGTTAAAGACACTGTTAACCGGGTGCTGCCCTTCTTTTAATCCTGACATAGAAAAATGGATCAGGACGTGAAGGAAGAGTTAAATAATTAATTTAGAGGTATCTCATTTTCCAAATCTTGCCTAATCCGCCTTTCCAGTTTAGCATTCATTTTCCCCACCCTTTTGTATATACCAGTTTCAGCCCTTTATCTCTCCCACTTCTAAATATTTTACTGGGGTTTTGTTTTATACAGCTGAGAGGAATGCTGTTCTGATAAAACAGGGCTATAATCTCCTCAGGCTGCATTTCCTTAGTTCCCACTCTTCATCTGTAGCTTTTAAACAAAAAATCTTTACTAGATGAAAATAAAGACGGTGAATTTCAGTGGTACATTTAATAATTCATAAATCAAATGAAGTTCAAACAGGTTCAAAGTTTAAAAGTTTAAAAGTTTTGCTGAAGCTTTAAAGTTTAAACTGTCAGAGACTTTGACAAAAAACTTTTCCTGTCTGGAATATTTAAGATTGTTAAACCATATTACACGCATGGCTATTGCTACATTTTTTCAACCATAAGTTGTCTTCTAAAAGAATATTAATTTTATGTTGTCTTTAAACAACTAATACATATGCAGTATAAAGAAGCATATTATTAGTGTAAAAAAAGATCACAGCTATATAACCTGCATATCACATACTTTTTTTTTTTTCAGTCCAACTTACTTTGGCCAGCAAGAAATCACTTGATTTATTAATGCTGCTACATGCTAGAGGGGTAGGAAAGGTCTCTTTTTAATGGCTTGGCCATTATAAAGGAAGAATTCAGGCAAGTATACGTAACTACAATGTCTGAAAAGCATTAAGTTTTATGCATGGTGTCCTTACAAAATTTGGAAAACTCTTTCTGTTCTTGCTTATACCAATATCAAAGTCTAAATGCCACTGAAACCAGTGAATTTTTATTTTGTCTTATTTATGGCGACTTAATTTCATTAATGTATTCAAGGATCCTTTTATTCACATTTTTATAATTTCAAAAGCACTTAAAGCATTTTCAGAAATATATTAATTTCATTCATTGCATTTCTGAATGCAGTTGTAGCTCTAAGTGACATTCTGTGAAAGAAATATATTATAAATAGCACATTAGGCAAATGCTTCTACCTAAAAAGAGGAACCAATTTCCCTTGGGGAAAAACTGGCATGGCATCAGAGGAACCTTACCAGCATACAGTGGCTGTAGCCCAGGCTCAGCTCAGATGTAAGCACCACCAGTAAGCCTAGAATTTGACATCTTTCCTTCAGTAAAAATAACACACACTTTATCTGTCATTATTAGCCTCTAAAATTAATTTCATTTCCATGAATGAGCTCATGAAGTTAGCTGTTTGTTATGGCAAAAGCAGAAACATTAATAGCTTTAAATGGTTTTAACCGATACAAGTCTGAAAAATGGAGCAAATGAAAGCAGGCATCATAAGTCCCTTAGTTTCTCATTGGAGGAGACAAAGGACTGGAAAGGACAAAGTAAGGGAGAAAGTTAGCCTGCAGTTCCTGATGTAGCATAAGGTGGTAATAAGAAATGTATGTCTCAGAGCACTTCTAAAACAGTTATTTTTGACTCTAAAGCAGACTGGCTGCAATGCTGAAAGTTCAGCAGGGAGCAGAGTCATGTTCTTCCATCAGTCAGGAATCCCTTACTCCTTCTAGTAAGTGCAGATTTCTTCCAGCAAGCAGCAGGGAATGTTCTGCACATGTCACAAGACTAGTCTCCAGCCTCTCCAAACTGTCTTGCCCTGGCTGAAGTTAACAGT
This sequence comes from Regulus satrapa, assembly GCA_013396955.1. Lineage (NCBI taxonomy): Eukaryota > Metazoa > Chordata > Aves > Passeriformes > Regulidae > Regulus > Regulus satrapa. The sequence goes on along the minus strand of VWZN01003417.1, from coordinate 178,699 downwards.
GAATAAAGGACAGTTTCCCAACATCCTATTCCAGTGGATTTCCATCCCCATCAACAGCTCAGTGGGATAACATGCGAACTTTGGTGTGAATGGACTGCAGTATGGGCTTACAAAGTGCTGTTTTGCCACCAGGTGATCATTCACGAAAAGTCAATTAAGGAGAGGTACAAAACTCACCAAATGAAGATTTTTGAAAACATGCATTCACAGAAGAGTATTCAATTAATGCAACTAGGAAACCTTGGCAAGCACCCAAACCTGGTTTCCCACAAGTACACGTAAAAAGTAGTAGTGACAGAACACAGAATTAGGGGTTAAAACTGAACATTCCATGAGTGATGTACTTCCAAAGTGCAGGCCAGAAATCCCTCCATGCTGGGCTGGAAGATGCCTGTGGGGAGAAAGCACTTACACAAGGTGGATCCAAAACTTAATCCACCACCTCCCTGCCACACAGGGAGTTTAGATATCTGTCTTAGGGTCAGTGATAAGGTGCTGCTCTACCCCCACAGGGACCTGTTGAAGCTGGGTGCCTGCAGCACTTCAGTTATGGGTCTCTAGCAGCTGAGTACATGCTTTCAGTCTAACAATTTTGGGCTTAAAAGCTTGAGATCTCTTTGTTTGTTTTGGAGATGCCACTTCAGCATAACAACATGACTTGGCAGTGTCTCACCCATAATAATTTTGATCTTCTTTCAATGATAGTTTAGCATCATCAACTTGGAACTGATTTACTTTGCTCTGCTAAATGTCAACAAATTGCTGAATGACTCTTTTATAACTTGCTGCCTGGGAAGAGGCAGTGGTCATCTTATGAAAACGGTATAAATAAATCACAATTTGTGAGTTCTGATAGCTAAAGGGTCAACATACATAGGTTCTATAGAGTTTTTTTTCATTTCAGGGACTACTAAATGGTATGGCCATTACCCCAGATGCTCCATGCTGATTTTTGCAAAATGAAAAGCCTCCACAAGCCCTGCAGCGAAGGGAAACCCAGCAGCCATACAAACAATGCTAAAGATATCTTCTGCCTAATTTCCAGGCCACAGCTCATTGGGGACTTCTCTGCACTCTTCTGGCGCTGAGAACTTTTCCTCTCTCCTCCCTGCTCTTCTCATCTAGGGAGAAAAATGGCTCATTACTGCACAAAAATGGGTAGGGCCACATCAGAAGGGACATTTTCACCAAGGATTACTAAGCTACCTTCCCTTGGTGAAAGGGAATATTTCCCTTATAATCCTTTATAATTCTTTTTCCGTTTACAGCTTATTTGACTCCTATAGTTAAAAATTTAAGGCACTTTGTGTCCGAGGCAGAACAAGGGAGGACTGCACTTAAATCCTGTGACAGGTACAGTGACTGAAAGCACAGAAAGCATGAAAATAGCTGTAACTGTGAAGAAGTTCTGACAATGTCATTTGCAATTGTTACCGGCCTGTGCAGGATTCTCAGGTCAGGATACCGATTCAGGGAGGTCAGGTTTGACAGCTTAGGGATAGGTAAATGCTGGCCCAAAGAACTGTTAGATAAACGGCTTTTGTTCAGCATGTTGGATGAGGAGACTAATCGGGTCCGTCTTGAAAGAACAAATAAGGGAAGTAGCTTCCCATGTGCTATCCAGGACTCTGTACCAGGCTGCAGAAAAGAGAAAGCTACCAACTGTTTGCTGGCCCTCAGGAGCACTCAGTTTCCTCTGGGAAGTGTTTTCCAAGAAACCTGCAAGCTCCTTCAAAATATATTCCCTGCTTTTAATGAGGTGTGATGCTGCAGGAAGACAAGACTTAGCCCTCCTGATGCCCACCATTCCCTGCCTATTTGCAAGGCCCAGATCTGAGAGATTTCACCAGATCCTTTGCCTTCATGCAGCAATGGTTTTGCAATGCTCCCCAGTCGCTGATGCAGCAGGAGAGCAGCAGGAGACCGAGGAGCCAAAGTGGTCCTTGAGTGAGTGTTTTTGAGGAATTCTCCTCAAAGCTACTCTACTTAGAGTCGCCGTTGCTGGAGTGAGTCTGGGAATGTTCCCTGAGCACAGGTAAGGAGCAGGAGGAGTTCTGCTGCACACTTGCTGCTGGAAAACTTTACAGTGCCCAACTCTCAGCTGGCTCCTGGCATTTTAAAGAGTTGTGGGATGGGAGAGTTTAAAACTTACAAGGCATCCCCATGAATGTGTCCAGTTGTTCTAATGTCCCAGCAGATATTGACAATTAACTGGGAGGCTCATGCTTTGGAGTGTTACAGCCTTTTATACACCAGATGTTCAGACAAAGCTGTGCCTTCTGACTATTATGTATGAAGAAAATGTCTGAGGTCTTGTTTTGCAAATGATAGGTTTCCTGGGAAGAGTCCTGATTTTNAAGGAAAGGAAAGGAAAGGAAAGGAAAGGGAGCCACAGAATTTTTGTGAGCAATTTACTTGACTAAGCCATCAGAATGAATAAGGAGGTGTCAGTGAGCAGGGAAGTGTCTGAGCTATCCCACCAGAAATACCCTGGCCTGTCACCAAGAGGCCTGGTGCACAGGGAACAGCATAGAATTTCTCTAACCCCTCCCCAGACCTGTAGAATTCATCCCTTTGTTACACCCTGGGGGAAACAAGTACCACCTCTTAATCCTGAGTTTCTTCAGGAGAAAGAAGGATCCCCTTCTGTTCGTCTGCTGCTGGACTTTACCTGGACTGGGTGTATCTGACGAGGGGTTTGATCTGCCATCTGCCTGGAAGGTTTCACTGCTGAGGAAGGGTGGGCAGACCTCACCAGCTTTAGGGAAGGCACCAGGGCTGCAGCATGCTGCCCTTCTGCCTGGCCCTAGCCTTGGCCTCACACAAGCTCAGCAGGCGCTCATCCAGCTCTCTGCCAAGCTGCTTCATGGAGCTAAACCAACCCAATGCTATTGACTTAATTTGTTTTCCAGCCTGTGAGAAGACAAAGTGGCCAAGGTCTGTCTTTGGTCAGTTTAGGCTGCTCTGGATGTGCCACTTTAATTCTAGGAAGGAGGTAGTTGTTCCCATTTCACTTTTTTCACACCAGTCGCTTTTCTGTAAACTAATATAATCTCTCTCAACATTTATCTGCATTCCCACTGGATGAAAACAGATTTCCAAACACAATTCTCCTGAAGATTGCTGGTTTAACCTCACTGCAGTGCTGCCAATTATAATGACCTTTGTCCCACATGCTGAAAATAACCTCCTGAAAGCAATGGATTCCCTGCAGAGTCATGCTCTCTACAGCATTATCAGGATCTCTCTTGCAAAGCCCACCAGCAACCCCACACATGCAGCTACATGAGCTTGTTAAAGCCAGTGACACAAAACCAGGGGCATGCCCTGGAGCTTGTGTGTTCCCGAGGTCTGTGTCCTATTTTTTTTAGGAGAGTTTTGCCAGATATTCTGGCCAGGGCCTGTGGTTTTGGAAGAGGAAACATTATTTGTCTCATAATACAGACTTCAAATACAAACATGGGAGCTGCAGTTCCTGGCATGAAAGCTTTTTGTAGCAATTTACTATCCAGCATCCTTATAATTAATGAAGGCTGTAACTACTATTTTTAGTACAGCTAAAATTTGCTATAAGTTATTAGGGAGAGACATGTTGTGTAATATGTGACTAATGTACCATCTCACCAAGAATTTTTGTATTAGATTGCTGAAAATTGCAGGGAAATTACTCCCGGGTATTCCAACTGCTCTGAATGCTCTTTGAATGTACAGCACAAAGCAATCTGCAATTTAGCTGGCTTAGCTGGCTAATTATGTCCAAGCCTTCAGAAAATTAAATTACTATAATGTGAATTCAGTCAGTACCTTGCAGGAAAGATGCGGCCAAATGTATTTCAGATGTGACAAAATATAAGCCATTGAAATTAATCTGGACAAGAGGTGGAAGGTGGAAGTAGGAGAGGATTACTAAAGGTAGAATTGATGAAATAAGATGTTTCATTTATTGGGGTAATTACCTTGACTGTTAAAACCTGTCAGGGGTACCAGGGCCAGAGACACCTGGAGCCTGCGAGGCAAAGGCAGAAGTGGAGGAAGCTAACATGAGGAGGAGGCAGCTGAAGCCCATGTGGATCCTGGGAGAAAGTCACTGTCTCAGCATGTATCTGATTTTTTCACAGTCTCATCTCTGTCCCTGCAGAGGTTGCTGAGTATTTTACTATTTGTTTATCTGCCTTCGCTTAATTGCACCATCACATTATTCTATATCAAGTCCCCATCTTGGAAAATGGAGAGACAGAATCTACAGCCTGTGTACCTGACCCACCGTTTCAGTACCAGCTTCCCAGACACAAGCCAAAAAAATCTGAACAAAAACCTCCCTTCCATACTGCCACACCCTCTCCCTCAGGTAGCAACCCCAAGTAAAACCCTTCTTTTATAAGAAGTAGCATAAAACATTTCTTCTCACTTCTCTTGAGTTGGGGAACATTCTTCCCTACATAATGATGTTGTTTTCTTGTCTGGCAATGTTGTACACACTGTCACAGCTATTTGCCATGCAATTCAATTCATAAAAGTCAGCAACCTGTTGAAGTGATTAGCTGTATTTGCTCAAGAGACGCCCAGTACTGGAATTGCAGGGAGAGTGCATTACAGGTCAGAGTTACAATATTGACCAGGATCTGGGGGGAAGCTTGTACAATCACATTAGCCATTCCTATTTATGACTCCTAAGCTAGTTAACCTTAATACAGCTGCTCTTGAGAGATACAGATGGGAAGTAACTTTGTATAAACTGCATACTGTATAAAGTTTATGTGCAATCAAGTTGAAGATGGAAAGATGGGGGAGTAGATCCTTGAGATGCAGATTATTTCAGCTGCTAGGCAAAAGCACTGGCCTTGGCTGGAGAATCAAGTGTCCTAGCCCAGACATCGACATGTTCTTGAGAGAGTGCTCCAGCAAGGAGTATAAGGTCACCAGCACTGGCTTGGTGCCTCATTGCCCAGAGGAGTTTTGTCTGTGTCTGGAGAATTTTTGTCTGCATCTTCTAGGCACTTCCCAGCGAAGTGGTACAATGTGAGGCACATTTGGTACAGGTCTAAGAGGCAAAACATGCAGGGAATCTGTGTGATTTTACCTTCCCTAGAAAATAAGACAAAGGTAAAAAGAGCAAGTATTCATTATGGAAGAAAAAAAAAATCCCTGTGATGGAGCACAGCCTTCAGAACACAAACTGGACAATAGAAACGGCAGTGGGATTTTTCAAAGCATGAAAGTAACTTAGCAACACATATTTATTTCCTGTTTTAGAAAAGGTGCCATGAAGGCATGAATTCCTAGGAGATGAATCATATATAAAAGACATGCTTTGTTTAGCTTTGAAATTGCATGTAGAATACCAGTGAGATAATTCTGCCTATGTTCTCCTCCAGTCACAAAGACCTGGCATGCTGATCACCTAGCAGGTGTGCATGCAAACAGAGGATGAACCTGAAAAGTCCTTGAGCAAGAGCATTTTATGTATTTCCTCTCACATTTCTGTTGGTGGCACAACAGGTAGCAGCTAAAGATGCATCTTACAGAAAAGTAATTCCTGTCCAAGAGATTATATTAGTACGTGAGAAAACTCAAGTTGAGAAATTTCCTCTCTGTTCTTAGTTTAGCAAGCAGTCACATAATAACTTACTTCCAGGAGTTCAAAACCAAAAGAAGATGCTTATTACAGTGTTGCTTCTGTTTGGGAAAGTGTAAAGCTCAATAATTCTGGGTCTATATTTCAGAGAAATCAAAAGAAAATCAAATTTTACTAAAATTGACAGGCTTTTCTTTACATGACAATCTTTCAATTTTCACAATGACTTTCAACTTTCAAAACCAGCAACACTTTTTCAGAAAAAATCAAGTCTGAATGTGCATAGTTTTATGGGTTGCATTGGTGACATTTATTGTGCAGCTATAAGCATGAGATCTTTAATGGTCTTGAGCAAGCTAAACTCTATAACTCTGTCCATAGGCATACAAGTACTGTTCCACCCGTGTTGAAAGATATTTATTGACACTTAGCAATTTATGTGAGGCCATTGACCCCTAAAACAGGTCTCTTTTTGAAAATTTTATTGCTGTGTTACATTACTTGACTAAAAATTATTAACTATCTACCTTGTTTAGTGATACTGCCAAACTACCAACAGTAAGGTGAAACAGAAATGTGAGACCTTAGAAAATTCTGCCTCTGGCTCGTTGAGCCTTGTTTTTCAAAAACAAAAGCTTCTTAAAAAAAAAAAAATCCATGAAGGTATAAAAATGTCCTCTATTCCTGAGGGATTTGCATGTATTTACACTGCCTTCTAATCTTTAATATATTTTCCTCCCAACACCTTTGTAAGAGAATGAAAGGACTTTTCTTTTTTCAACAGATGGGTATCTGAGACATGGAATAAATAGGAGAGAACATGGTGTGGGCATGGACTGATTAATTAAATGCTGCAGGCATTAGTATAGATTAACAGGAAAACATTCTAGAAAACATTTCTTGCAGCAAAATGCCCAGGTATGCAACAAGATTTTCACCCCACAGGCAATACTCAAAGCAACCCCTGCCTGATAATTGCTTATTGCTAAGTGTCTTGCTTTTCCTGTTGCAGAAATTATTAAAAACCAAAATTCACCTGTCTACCCCAGCAGCTGTCTTTAACTGGGGATGTCTGGGCAGATCTTTCATCCTCTCGCATGATGCTGTCTGTGGCATCATGATGGGAAAATTCCCTGTGGCAAACACTTGACAGAGAAGAACAAAACTCTGCAGCTTAATGGGTAAATTATGAAAAATGGAAGCACAGCCACAATAAGACTGTGCTCAGGAATTTTAGCAATTGATAACAAATAAGTAGGATACCTGACAGCTGAGTGATGCTGTGGAATGATACCCTTTTAAAGATCTCGTTGATGGTTCAGTCTCATTGGCTGCCTTGAAATACGTGAGAAAATTAGATCTTTTCATGTTCTCCCCTTTTCAGAGTTTTTCTTTATAAACTTGTACTTACAGTGAAAATAGAAAATTAGTTTGTCTTCTATATTTACCTTCTTACTTGCAGAATGAATAACCCAGTTTTAAGTAACAAAGATTGATCCCTCCCTGACAGCTTCAATCACTCTTTCTCCAGTGGAAGATGGGAGATGGTTCAACTCAGGGCAGAGACAAAGGAAAGGGCCTGGGAAGGAGGACTGAGATTTTCTCTTGTGCCTTTCCTTGCCTCACAGCCCAGGCCAGCCACACATGCCAGTAGCTCCATATCCAGTAAGAGAGCTCTGCAGCCATTTACAAAATCAGTTCCCAGGGTTTCTGGCTTGCTCAGTTCTCTGTAAGTTAATGTGCACACAATTTCACAGCTGATTTCAACCCAAGCCACTAATGATGGCAATAAATGTCTCCCAATTTTATCAAGTCAGATGTAATTGGATATTTCAAAGCAACTAGAGGAATGGGATAGATTAGATCTATGAAAATATGAGATTAAATTCTACTTTCACTTGTGGCAGCTCTATTAGAGTATCAGAATTGGTGCCTGTGTAGTACTGATTTATCAGTATCCATTTATGAGGAAATGGAATATCTGTGCACATATTTAACAGCAGAGTTTGCCTTGCTCTCTCTCAAAGGAAATGGGAATTCATCACTCTTTTAGCACACGCCCCAGAGCCTGCAGCAAACACTTTGCTTTGGGAGGTGTTCCCTGTTCTGCCTCTGCCCATCAGCTGGACAACACTTGCAAAGTGAAAACTGTTCTTTTTGGCTGAGTTTAAAGGGAAGAAAATCCAACCACAGGCTTTGCACATGTTCACAGGAAATGGACAGCATTGCTCTGCCTATAAAAGCGTGGTCTGAATGAAGGAGAAGGCAGCATGTGTGTATAGTGGTGGGTATCAAAACTGACTTTTGGATATTCTGGAGACACTCTGTGCCCCCTGTCTGTCTAAGCCATGAGTCTCTTCCCAGTTACTAGACACTAAGTAGATACTAAGATCCACAGACACCTCGATTCTCTCGGAGAGAATCAAGCATTATTGACCTGAAAAACAGAAACAAGAACAAATGCATATTAACTTCAGGGCCGACAGGCTTTTACCTCAAAGTTACAGGGGCAGCAATGACTGAAGTAAAAGCATGAACCATTTAGAAGATACTAAAGGAAGTATTTCTTTGGAAGAGCCCAATTGGGTGATAGGATTAAATTTTGAAGGGAAGGGCTAATGTGACTGACTTAAAAAAATATTGATAGCTGTTCAAAGCCAGACCCACACCAGTTTCGGAAAAGACCTGCATAATGCCAAAAGCATAAGTACATTTTAAGAGAGTCACATTTTAGATTCACAGAGTCCTACCAGAATTTGGGATAGAGTTCTGGAGGCTGCCTGGCCCAGCCTCCTGGCCCAAGCAGGGTTGTTAGTCATTGAGTTGTAGGTAAGAGTCAAGGTTTGTCAGACTGTTAGTTGATTCTACTGAGCTTCCTAGAAGAAATAATAGAAATGGAAACTACAATTTGATAAGAAATAATATTATTTAACATGTGCAAAAACAATGAAAGTTGGGAATCACTGAGCTTTATTAGGTTGAAAAGTAGTAAGGTTAGTTACCTAATCAAGGATGTTGCATGCGTGGTAGTGTTGCAGACACTGTATGCTCCTCCACACCAGCACCCTGCCCAGGTCTGAGGTCCCACTGCCTATAAAAGACACACAAAAAATATTAAAATGCGTAAGCAAATGCCCAGTGTCACTGTTGAGGCATCTGCAGGACAGTCAGTTGGAGCAATTGCTTTCAGATGAACTGGCTGCCTTATCTAGGGCTAAGTCATAACATCATCAAGTTACTTTCATGTTCAAGATGATGAATCATTTGAAAGAGTGTCACAGATGGAAGTGAGCCTGGACCATTGCCTGTCAAATCCATTTTAGCATTCCAAGTGGGAAGGACTTACCATCACTCATATCATCCTTCAAACAATGATGTAGCTGAGGTCTCTATGTACAACTCAGCAGAAAAAAAACAAAAAACAACAAAACCAAAAACCAACAACCAAACCTCTAAAGAAAACTTATCCTGAAGGAGTTTGGTAGCAGATAAATATCATATTCTGAATATTTGTGCAGCCCCTTGCAAGTTTCTATTTCAAATAAGTATATGGCAAGAAAACCTAGAAATTGCGTAATTATTGGGGTTTATTTCTATCTTTCTTATTTTAACCACCTTTTTGATATGGCACAAGCACAGTCTTACTGAAGTCTGAGAGCATATTGATCCATTTGTTCCTGCGATAGGAATTCTTTTAAGTCCTATGCTGAACACAGATTGGGTAAAATTTTGCAGCAGTAGGGAAAAAAGCAACTATAGGGCTGATCATTTAAAAGACTAAATGTTTGTTCCTTTTCCTTCAGCATGAGCTGCTCTAGCCAAGAATATTAACCTGAGTAACAAAAGGGATGGCTGAAGGGGAAGTGCAAGATGAGGCTTAACATCCTCCAGGCCTGAACCTAAAGTACTTTCTGCAGCCAAAGCTGCTATTGTTGCTTAAAGGCTGCTGTGAGTTCAGGGACGCTGGAACTTTTATCTATACTGCTTTGTCTGTATCACTAGAAATTTAATGATAATAAATTACTGGATTTACAGTGTGAACAGAGTAATCTTGTCATATGGGAACATCCAGAAGATGTTCTCATAAATATCCTCATGAAGGTTCGTATTTTCCTAGCTGTTAAGGATTCACTGCTTAACAGTGAGTGTCCTCTGCAAGCTCTGAAGATGTTTGACTCTCTCACAGCCAGACCACAAGACAGCTGTGCTGTCTGGAGGAGAGGGGAGGACTGGAGTTGCCAGCCTTGGTGCCAGTGGATCAGCTCTGCCTGGATCAGCTGGGCCATAGGACACCTCAGAGCAGAGAAAGTGTCTCAGCTCACACAGCCCCCATGAGACAGTGTATCTTTCTCTTTTCTCTGGGTAAACTCAGAGCTTTTGCTCAGGCCCTGTTGCATCTTCATCGGTGCTGGTGAAGGGCTGAGCCAAGAACTGGCCAGAGACCTGCCTGGTGTAATTGTTGTGGTGTTGGAGCACATGGGTGTTTGTCGCAGGGTACAACCATGACTGGCAGGGAGGGATCTGCTGGCATCCTGACTGTGATGTTGGACACTCACAGACATGCTGAAATGAAAAAAATGGTTACTCATGCATGTAATAGCCGACCTTCTGGTCAGAACATGCTACCAAGGCACAAATAGGCAACCTAATGCGTGGACTTCTGTTTTCACTACCCCCTTGCACGAAAGAAGCCATTTAAGGCTCAGAGAGTGTTTCCCACAAAAGCAGAGGGCAGTAGGTTAGTGGCTTCCTTCCTTAATGGGACTGTGGGGCTCCCTCAGCTGTGTCGTGGCAGGGGGCAATGGAGGAAGGAAGCGGATAACACGCAGCCGTCCTGCACGCACCCAAGGGGCAAGGAGCAAGAGTCAGAGGTTGTGAGCTGTGAATATCTGGGCTGGAGAATAAAAGCCAGGTGGTACCAATCTCCAAAACAGCCAGAGCTGCCCCCCAGAGCTGCTTCTGGATCTGTCAGAACCCCACAGGAGCTGAGGCCCTCCTGCATGCCTTGGGCAGCACTTGCTGTCTTGCCATCTAGCCATCCTGCCATCCAGCCTGCCATCCAGCCATCCTGCCATCCAGCCATCCAGCCATCCAAACATTCAGCTATCCTGCCATCCAGCCATCCAGCCATCCTGCCATCCTGGCAGCTAAACATCCAGCACCGCATCCTGCCTCTCACCTGAGCCAAAGGGCCAGGCTGTTCAGTGAGTGGCCAGTGTGTTGTGGATGAGAAAATCCCAGGCAGAAGACAGACAAAAAACCCTTCAAAATGGAGATAATTAGTCAATTGTCGCCTCCCTTCCCAAACCCTTTGATGAAACAGTTGTATCTGCACTGTTTTTCATTCTATCTGTGGTTGTATACCTATTATCTGTCTTTAAAAAAAGTAGTGGTGTCAAGTCAATGTATCATTTATCATCTTCTACACATAAGTTTGCTTTCTGTGTTCAGCCTTACTATTAAATGAACAGGAAAGAAAGTAACAGTCACTGTGGTTTTGGTGGGAGATGTATATTTCATATTATTATAGTTTGCTTTCTATTTTAAATGATATAGAGCACAGAAAGAACATGTTCCCACTAAAATTGCAGTGAAAATTACAAATTAGATATTATTTCAGTGTCAAATTAGACTGAAACTGGGAGGTAATGAGACAACATCTAGGTAATATGAATTAAAAAATAAAATCCTCATTCACAATTGTGGTATGTATTTTGCTAAAAAGAAATAAAAAACAAAAACAAAACAGATTAATTACAGGATTAAAAGCAAGGAAGAAGAAGAAAAGAAAGTGGTGAAAGTAGCAACAAATGAACAAAAGAAAGAAAGATAGTAAGCTCTTGTGTTCAAATAGAGCCTCCCACTAGGCCACGAATTAGTGTGCGAGAGACTGAGAATGCTTTTTTTTTTTAAATTCATGTATCTCATGGTTCAAAGATGAAACACTGGAAACATGTGTGCTCTTTTCTGCCCTATTTAAATCACTTCAGGACAAATCCATCCCTGTTGTAAATGGGTGTAACTCTGTTCAATCCAGTGGAGTTGCACCTGCTTACACTAAGGAGAAATTTGGCTCAGACTGGATCCAAATTAACTCAGCATTTGGAAATAAAAACGAGAAGCTTGGCATATTCCTGCATTTCATCTGGAATCTCATAAAGCCTGAGATTAGTTTATCTAATAGATTTACAACTCAAAAAATATTTTATTCTGCTATCAGATCAGTCCAAAACTCTCCCTTTCCCTGCTCCCTTCATCCTTCCTCCCTCACCTCCCTGGGCAGGAGGATTGGTGCTGCCATGGCCCCTGTTGTCCTGCTGCAGCTGGTGGATTGCCTGGCTAATAACAGCACATCCTTTTTGATCTCCACGGTGCTCCACAGGAGATTGTTCCTGTGGGTAAGGCTGGCCCTGCTGAGTTCATCTGCCAGCTTCTCCTCAGACTGTAAGGATGTGGGTGCCTGAGGATGAGGGATGCTTCCTGCACCGGCACTGCCAAGGGCTGGGACGGCAACGTCTGGCATCACTGAGAAGGAGGAAGTCTGGTTTCCTCCCTTAATTGCTTAAGACCTGGTACAGAGGCTTGTGTGGGGAGGAAAGTGATTTTTTTTATTATTTTTATTTTTATCTCAGTCCATCTATGACTTTTTAGGAGTCATAAGGGACAAGTAGTTAAGCCTGGAAACTTATAAGCATTTAAAGGGATGTCTTTCAAAGAAATCAAGGGAAAAAAAGCCCAAGGAAATGTCAAAGATCCTCCACAAGAAACCCACCCATTCAGAAAAAGCCTGAGTAAATAGATAGCCTGTGCAGTGTGTTGGGAAAGTCAACAAACCCGGGGTTTCTCACAGGAAGGGGGAAGTGAATTCCTGAATCAAGGATTCTCTCCTGAGGAGACCAAGCCCACAGCTTTGAGAAGTACAGAGTTACGGCCTCTAAATGCAGTTTCTTGCTTAGCCCTCCAGAAAGAGTACTCCAAAAATGCACCCTGGAGCCTAAGAGAATCTGGCCCAACAGAGCAGAGGAACTTGTGTTATGCTTGGAAAAGACTGGCAAGGCGGATTAGTCTTTGCATTACATGTTTGTTAGGTTTGAACATTGCTACATGCGCACAGAGAGCTGTATGCATCCCCAGCCTTTCAGGGACAAGCACCTGAGCACATGGTCAGAATCCAAGAAGAGCTGTGAAACCACTGGGAACACTTGCAGGTTTGGTAGGTGGTGGGAAACACTGCTTGGAGAAGAGGAAAAAACATATGGCTCAACTGGGAAGGTAGTGGTTTCTCTTGGATTAAGTACTTGCAGAATCACAGAAAGGTGGAGGTCGGAAGCAGCTGAGGGTTTGGGGTGGGGTGCATTTTCTTCATGGTAGCTGATAAGGGACTGCAGTTTGGATTGGTGCTGGAAATGGTGTTGATAATTCAGGGATGTTTCTGGTATTGCCGAGCCCCTCAGGGCCTTTTCTCCTCATCACCCCACACCCACCAGCAAGGAGACTGGGGGTGCCCAAGAAGCTGGGAGGGGACACAGCGCGGTCAGCTGACCCCAGCTGACCAGAGGGACACACATATAGTGTCGTGCTTGACTTAGAGAGCTTGGGGAAAAGTTGACCAGAGACAGCTGCTCGGAGGCTGGCTGCTCAGTTGGTTGGTGGTGAGCAGTTGTTTCTCATTTGCATGACTCATCTTTTTTGTGATTTATTTCACTTTCACTCTTTCTTTTTTTAAAAAAATTATCTTCCTTTTCATTATATGATTGCTACTGTTCTTGTTGTCATATTATTATTAGTAGTAATATTATTTTTGTAAGTTGCTTTTATCTCAACCTACAAGTTTTCTCACTTTTACCCTTCCAATTCTCCTCACACTTGTCCTGATGGGTGGAAAGTGAGTGAGCTTGCTTTCCTTTGTGAGGAACACTTTACCTGTGTGGTACTTAGTTGCTGGCTGGGGCTAAACCACAACAGTACCTTTGGAGGTCACCTGGTCCAATCCCTCAGCTCCACCAGGGATCAGCATCTACCTACAAGCATCTATCCCAAATTTTCACCCAATATGAGTTAGTCAAATGATCTACCTTGTCTTTGCTTGCATATTCCTTTTGTCACAGTATGTTTTTTTACAGAGACTGCTTTATTAAGCCTTCTTTATCAAGCAGAAGACAGGAGCTTGTTGATAATGTTGTCCCTGTCAGGATAAGACTGAACACATTATTTGTACAGTGCTGAGGCTTGGCTTTTCTGAAGGAAGCTGTCAACAGCTGCCATGAAAGCTGCTTGAAAGAAACCGCTATTTGCCTATAAAAATTCCGTCAGCAATGAAGAACTTACTTTAAAACCACAAATAGCAATCAACTCACCTTCCAGTCACTTCTAGAGTTTTCCAATTTAAAGCACACTGGATTATTTCCTAGCAGCATGCAAATAGGAGAGTTTGGACCAACAAGAAGATAAAGTAGAGCACATAGAAACAGAGGATTACACCACCCAGACCAGGGTAGTGAGAACCAAGAAACCTTTTATTGAAGCAGATGTAAATTCTTGTTTCATGAAAATAAGTGGGAATTTTGCCATTGAATTCAAACCACTATGCTCTGATCCATTGGAATTTGAATCTAAACACAAAAACACAGCACTGATACTTTGGACACTGAGGAGAACAAGATAAATTAGTCGTCAGCAGAAGTGAGATATTACATATTTTTTGGCTCTGTTTGGAATCTTCTGGAGACAAGAATTTTGATAAGTATGCTTACTGTTATATTTTACTTTTTGCAGGAAACAAGCTAGTTTTTCATTTTTCCTTCAAATGTTCAGAGGTGATTTTTACACTCAGTAAGTCCGCAGTAAGAAGGATGAAAAGTCAAGTCCACTGTGGTGTATATTGGATGGAAGATAAGCAAGGATCAGCAAAAAATTTTTGAAGAACATATCAGACTGTTTATTCTATGATAATTCATAACTGGAAGCTAACTCCTGCCATGAAGAAATCAAGTACTACTTCTCATTATAAATTATTTCTAGTATCTCTGAATTTTCTCCCTGTACATGGACTGGTGGCAAGATTCAACCCGTGTAACTTGTAACAGCAATGAACTATGTAGCACTATGTAACTAGTATGTAAAACGCAGAAAGGAATTTGTTCATCTTGGCTTCTGATGGCACTTATATCAATCATGTCATCTAATTTGAGGTTGGATGCTGTTGTTTTTTATGTTTCACCAAGATGTGAAATAGAATCATCAAGTTTAAGCTGTCATAGGAGCCCAGGTTCCATTGGAACTACTTATTTTCAAGCCTGGAATTTACCCAGAAGGCAGAAATACTTTTGTCTTTCCTGCAGATATCTGTGTGACAAGTCTATCAATATGTACAGTTGCTTGTGATTCCACATGCTTGTAAAAATGAGCAATCCTCATATCTGCCTGTAGTAGTTACTTGCTTTGTTTTGACTAGCTCCATTACTTATTTTCTTTTGTCTCCCATTCAGAGAAAAATAAAATTGCTGATAAACAATACAAAAGGAAGTGTTCAGAGTTGAGCATTAAAGAAGCGGGAAGGGAGGGGGAAATAACAGAGGGTAATTTTATCATATATCTTTGACCTGAAGTAATAATAAATGTGAAGTCTGTATAATCATGGGTGATGTTTTAATATACGTATCATATTTTAGATTGGTTTAGGAGAGAAACACATAAAATTGATTGACTGGTGATGTGGCAGTAATTATGCAAATAGAATAACTCAACCATAAAACACTTTAAAGAGGAGAACGTAGTTCAATACCATGTAAGCATTAAAAAAATGTGGCTATTGCATCTATCCTAATACCCTGACATCTCTCCTGCCAAAGCATGAAAGGAATGGATGTTGTGTAACAAAATTAAAACTTTATAAAATGCCAGATGAAGGTCATAAATAACTTTTCCTTATAAAAAACATGTCCTTAATTGTTGACTGTGACTTCTTATAGTTTTGTTCAGTCTTGGGCAAAGTTCAGTTTTATGAGACCAGCCTTGTGCAGCAAACACACCTTTGCTCTGCTGCTTTACTGCACCATTAATGGTTCGTTTGCCTTTGGGGGCAGGGACAGGTAAAGGCTGCTGCTGTTCGAGCCGTTCCCTGATGCTGCTCACATGAGAAATGTGAGGTAATCGTTCACTGACTCATTCTGTGAAATATTCTCAGTTGCTGAGGATAAGCAGTAAGTAATGGCAGAGTATTCTCTCACTGCCCACTCCACAGTCCCTGTATTCTTGCAGCTGCATGATTGCTCTGCAGGAATCATGATCCATTTTTGGTGGATGCTTGACAAGGGCAAAAGATAAAGAAAGAAAATAAATTATGCACAATGGACTGTCTTTGGGAACTCAAAGAGGTGGAAGAGCACTCATCTGAGCACAGATTTGGCCTTAATTTGGCCTAGATTTGAGATGTGAGTGAAGAACCCTCCAATCCCTAGGAAACTGGAGATTATTTGCCTGCAGGCAGCCATGCATTAATTTTAGCAAAGCAGAAACTTCCTGTGAGGACAGACTAGTGTGCAGCAAGCCAAAAAGGAAATGTACAACAGAGAGGGTTGAAAGCATCTCCCAAAAAATACTTCTTCCCAACCAGACATATCAGGAGATGCATTGGAATCCTGGAGAAATCCTCTTTTTTCAGCTGGCCCTGTGTCTAGGCATAGGTTGAACATGTTCCTTATGAGCTGTGGCATGCCCTTGGCCAATTGCTCTCCTAGCAGCAAGTCCTGTGACTTTGGGCAGGTTCAGGGTGTAGGATAGTCTCATTGTGTTTGTGCTCTTGGCTTGATGATTTTGGATGTCACTGAGAGACCCTGTGCACAAGCAGGCCAGTTTTGCAGCACAGGCTTCCTTATGGGCTAAACCACTTCTGTCCATTTTCTCTCAACTAACTCTCCCAAGATGAACATGGCTTTTGATGGCAAAACACTGCATGTGGGTAAACACACTCCTCTCAAATAGAAATAAACAGTCTCAACTTGATGTGGACCACATGGCCTTGGAGGATCCAGGTTTTGAGACATTAAAGACAGTCATCTATAAGAAGTGACTTGAGAGGGATCAGCTGTTCATAGCATCTTCAAAAGATGGCCTAGGAGACATCAAATAAAGCAAATAGGATCAGGGTTCATAGCAGGCCAAAGATGATGTTTCTTGCAGGAGGTGCAGCTGCCTGTGCAGTAGGAAGGACCAGGACAAGCTCCGAACAAGAGATCCGTAGAAAACAGACAAACAAACTGTGATGTCTAGGAAAGTCCAAAAGATTCTGAGATTAATATGGTCTCTGTGCAAAGGACCTTAAGGAAAATACATGCATGTGTCCTGTTCTCATGCTTCCCAAGCATGTAGCCAGTTTTTCTAAAGTTTTCTAAAGAGAGTATTGGACTAGAAGGGTACTTGGTTTCAGCCAGTACATTTGCACAGATGTTTTCCCTACAACTAAACTGCTAAATGCTTTTTTTGCCATCTAGGAAGGACATAATAATTGTATAAATAACAGGATTAAATCTTGAACCTTTGATGTGCTCAAGTAGAAAATCACTCCTATTCCCATTACTTCACAAGTAATTGCAGAGTTGAAACCAAGACCGAAAATGTGAAGGTGACCACAGTGTCAAACCTTGCAGTGCTGTTTTAAGGCAAGACCAAAATCATGATAAAAATGGTCACGATTGTATAGTCCAACAGTCAACATGAAACCAATAGGTGTTGATTTCTCTCATGTGTAGAAACAGTGATTTGCATACTGTAGGATTGGATTGATAGGTCACCAAGCAGCAAATACATGTCATGACATGTCTGTCTTTTCTGGGGAACCAGGAGCTCCAGCCCTGTACAGCTTTCCTGATGACTGCACATATATTTTATTTTTTTTATCCTATTCATTTATATGCAGGTTTCTGGAGCTCTTGTCAGGCTTGAAAACACATGGACAGATAGACAGTCACAATGGTAACAACCATCTTGGTTTCAAAAAGACAGTAGCTCAGAGCTACCAGGTAAGATGAGCAGACTTGGTAAGGCCATGCTTTATTGTTGTTACTTGCATTTAGTCTAGTCTCCAGACTCTGGACCAACGCAAAATTAGCTTTGGAAAGATATATTTCTTTTCTAACACCAACAGTCCATATAGCCAAGTAGTCCTTCAACAGAGAACCCATCAGACACCTAAGAAAAGGCAACATTTCAGCCCATGCCCTGCAGCTAGTCCAAACACAGAAGCATAGTTCCTGATGGAGTCATTTAGCACTTAAAGGTAACTATTAGGAAAGTGAGAAAAAAAAACAACACTGTCCATCTCTGATTTAAAAGCAATATTTGAATCTGGCACAGCAGAAACAATAGGCTCTTTCCCAAGTGGAGATCAGGTATGTTTATTTTACTGAAACATATGGGTTTGTGACAATCAAAAGCAGATGTTCATTAACAGGCAGGACATAGGTAGGTTTCCAAGGCATAAAACATGAGGAGGGCAAAGAGGCAAAACATTCAATCTCCTGCCTTGCACCTGAACCTGCCCAGCACCTTAAATCAGTTTTCAACAATGCTTTTTGATTTTCATGTCTTTAAGTAACAGCTATGCAGATGCTCTTCCTGCTGGCCTTGCAAAACAAGTACTTTGGAGATCATTTTGATTTCTGTTTCAGGATATTTTCCTTTTTCTTGCCTTTAACATGACTTGGGGTCCAGAACTACCTTTGGATTCTGATGGCTGAAGATGTGCAGAGCTGAGAGACCTCTTTTATAAAACAGACTGCAACCTTCAGTCTGGAGCCAAGTTCCTCCAGAGCCTTCACGTGCTCAGATCTCGTGTTTGGTGCAGAGGGACGCCTGTGGATGTGTTACTCCTTATATAGCTCTTTTATTTCTCCTAACAGTTTGAAACTCCCTGACTGGAGGTGAGTGATGTTGCACTAGACCGTGGCAATCTTATTTCAAGCAGGAACTGTCAGCAGAATCAGTGCAGGGTCAGCCACTCCACTTGTTCCTTTCAGGAAACTACTCCTCCTACAGACACCCTTGCACTAAACAAACCCCCTCAAATACATGTGCTGCAGCATTCCTCCATGTGCTGGCGTCATGAAGACTGGCAAAAATGCCATGGCAGCAAATGTTAGCAGACTTCCAGACCAAATCAAGCTCCATTTTCCCTTGTACAAGGACAACTCCAAGATAACTTGCCAGTTGGCTGTGTTTCTATTTCCAAGCAGTGCAGCAGAGTATCAGCAAAAAGCAAGTCCCAGGAATGTTTCTGCCAGGGAAATTGAGTGATGGAACTTGAAGCTGGATTCAACACACTAGCAAAAGAATTATTTTTATCAGCTGACCCCGGGTATGCCTGCAAGACCACATTTTAAAATTTTTGTCTACAAGTGTGTCTGAATCTCAGTTCCAAACCAAACTGAGGTTTACATATTGCAGGTCAGTCACTTGTTTTAATTTTTAAATTTTTTTAAATATGAAATAAAAAGGGTGTATTTAGACTTGTGGAATTCCCCGGATGGCACTCTGCATTCACCTTCCTTCATCAAAAATCCAGAGACACCCCTGCCCCCCACCCACATGGCTCCCAGTTCCAGAACACATATGGTCTCAGACTGGGAGGGTTGGTTGCCCATTAAACTATGTGCCTATGAGTTATCTTCAGTGGAAATGTTTTTGAACCCACCCTGAAAAACAGCCCTGAAGGGGAAGAGACCCAGCTCCTCACCTGCAGCATTTCAGGGGTAATGGTCTCAGTAGCAGAATCATAGTTCCAACTCCTCCACAAACCTTCCAGCTACGCAATTTCACAATGTGACACCACTAACATGAAGGTAATAATATTAGCTATCTGAAGCAATAATGACTAATTAGAGGTCCAAGGCTGAGTCCTGGTTCTCAACAGCAGCGGCTCCTGGGTTCCTGATACCCTAAGAAGGAGGTGGGAGAAAGAAGTTGGAGAAAGGTTAGGGGAGGACTTTAGGGACTCCAGTGGGCCAAAGAGCTCCTTGATGTCCCCCCCTCCCCACCACCACACCACACACATGGGCAGAGAAGAGTTTTGGCAAGATCAGGGAACGACATGACATGTAGGTTCCACTCCTGGCACAGACCTTGAAGCTATGAGAGTGGTAAATAGGTCCAACACCCACATCCAAGGGGGGTGCAGGAGCTGGAGTCTGAGCCAGAGTAGTCTCTGCATCCCCAGCTCTACTCTGCTTCCATTGCCTGATCCCTGCACTGCAGACCATGGGACAGGTCTAACAAAGTTAAAGCAGGTATTTGACACCACAGAGCTTATTTCAGTGTGTTATGAAAAGTCACACAGGGCAGTCTTTTTTTCCTAGGCTCAGCATTCAAAGCAAACACGCTGCTGTAATCTTTAGCAAATACTTCTTTGCTTGCACAATAAATCTGTTCAGAAATCACACATTTCCATTCAAACCAGTCACCAAAGAGTCACGTGTTGGGGCCTATCTCTGCTTTGTGCTGACACTGCATGGGCAGAGAATCACGTTCCTTCATGAAAACATATCCCCAATCTTGAGGCAGGGCTTGGCTCAGGGTCACATAAGACTCATCCACATTTCATATCATGTTTCGTCTTCTTTCTTCACCAACCAGTCTTGAAATATGTCACTCCCGTGCCAGCAGACAAACACAAACCACAGATACATGCCAAGTGGCTGTACCTATGCTGGGAAATAGAATGGGCCAGGGAACAGTTAAAAAGGAGCACTGCAAAGCACATCCTATGTCCCTCTGGCAGAGCTCTTGCTCTCCAAAGGAGAGCAACAATCCAAACCAGGAGCACCCCCTGACCCAGCTGCTTATCCCTAAACAGGGACAACAGCTGGGAAAATGCAAAATCATGCCATGCCATGTAGTCACTAAAAGGAGCTGTCACACACCACTGCCTGTGTCCTGGCACCAGTGAGGTACTACAAGAGCTCCCAGCTGGGACATTGCCCAGGTGTTGGAAGATACTCAGTAATGTCGTCTCTGAATGACTCCTGGGAGATTTTAGGAAAACTACACAAGCTTTCTAAATCCCTGTTGATCCAAAAATGGGGATAATAAACCCCACTGTATGTCTGAGCTGTGCATGGAGGACTGAGCACTTTCCAGCTCAAAAATAATAGGAAAACATGACAGAACCCATTTTTTTACAGTGGGCTTATCCAGTGGGCTTATCCCATTGTGTTTGGTAATTTTCATTTGTACAGAGAGCAAGCACTCATTTAAGTGAGTAATTCATAATCAGAACAGAACTTTGGCCATTGCTTTAAATGACAAATTAAGCCAGTCATCTGCACTGGAAACAGGCATCTTTAAGATAAACAGGAATATATACCTTTGAAATATAAAAATACTTTGCCATATTCTGAAATAAAGTGTTTTGCATTTTGTTTCTTATTATATATCTTCTTTTGCTTCTTTCATTTTGGAGAGTGAAAGATGATTATTCATTCTATTTTAATGACCTACTTGTTGCTGCTATCAGGAATATCACTAAATGAACTAAAGACAAACACAACTTTCCTATACTGAAGAATCCAAAAAAAGGGGTGGAAAAAATCAGGAAGTTGTTTCATTCAGTGCTGTGTATTTTAAGATTTTTTGATCTCTCAATTGTCCAGAAATATATGGGTGACAGACTTGTAGCTGGGAAGAAACAAAACAAAATGCAAGAGATTAAATAGAAGCATAGAGGGAGAAAAAGAGGGAAGGAGAGGAAGAAGGAAGGAAGGAAAGCAGGCAAGAAGAAGGAACCACCTGGGCTGATGTTCCCTTGCCCACCTTCCTCTACAGCATTTACAAGCCAGCTTCAGGAGATTGAAGATACTCCAAATTTTGCAGCCCATATGTAGAGCTACTTAGAGATACATGTTTGGAATGCATAGTTTGGCTACAGTTCTTCCAAATTACCTGGCCTTCCCCTCATACGTTAGATTTCCATTTAGAGCCTGAAAGGAGTATACCACCAGGGGCTGTATTTCCACCTTCAGGGAAGATCTCAGTGCAAGGGATGTGTGGTGGAAAACTCTTTATTTTCTGAGGAGTTGCCCAGCCACATCAGGGCTTTACCTCTGAGTAACATAGATTAGGTATGTGTAAGGTCTTCTTTGAGACCTTGTTCACAAGACAGTTTTGTGACAAACCTTCTGAGCAGTATTGAGACTTTTGCAAAGGCTGGTGTATGAAGGACTTCCAAATTCATACACTTCATGGGTGTGGGAAAACACAAATGCAAAATGACATCCTCTGTCACCATGGGTTCCCAAAACTGCAGAGATGCTAGTAGAGGGAGAATGAACGCTTGACACCAGGTGAGGGTCAAGCTGCAAAATATCTGGTTTTCCGTGTGGAAGGGTTAGCTGGAGAGACAGTTAAAGAGCAGTATTCCATGACGTCAGTGGTGTTTATGATATGGCCTTTAATTACCCTTACCAGTAAATCAGTGCGCGCACTTTAGTACCACAAAGTAGGGCATGCTTCAAGGAGAAGAACAGCTCTGTTAATTAGGTAATGAGTATGCTATCCGAGAACTCAAGGAGCCTGTCCAGTATTGCTCACTTTAAATAATAATGCTAATTTAAAACCTGATGCATGCCTCAAATCCACTGCTTAACTTTCTGAACAATGAAATTCTCACACTCATTATTTCAATTATCTGCTCTGTATTTTTTGATAGAAGGATGCTGTCCTCTTCTCTGGCTGCATGCTTGATTCATAGAAACAGAACAGTACACACAGAGCAGAGGAGTGAATTTAATCTTATCTATGTCTGGAAAATGAACCTCCCTTCTCCCTAGGGCTGGGGAAGCCCTCTCCGGATGCCCACTGCCCACACCTGCTGGATGAGATGCAGCCTCACTGCTCACGTGTCAGGGTCCACCTGCAGCTGAGGGTGACACCCCAGAAAAAGTGTTGGTGGCTTCCCCTTTGCCCTATTCACCTGCTGATGAGGCTGAAAACAGCGTGGCTAATGAGCTTAGGTGATTAAGAGAGCTGAGATATCACTGCTGTCTCTCATCAGTGCTTCTGCCTTGTCTGCTTACAGAGATCCCTCTCTGCTTAGAGGGGTTTTACCTAAATGATCCATTTAATCTGAGCTACACTTCCTCTACACATCCCCAAACTCAACTGGACTTTATGGGCCAGGATATGCCCTTCTGGAGGACTCTCTTTTGGGGACAGTTGTCTCCAGGACAGCATGTAGCCCACAGTGCCTGTGGGTGTCTATAAGCATTCTCTGATGCAAGCAGGGCAACAGCAGACTATGCCAAAATTACCGCGAACAGAACTACAGAACAGTTTGGCAAATTACAGATTTCCCTTAGCTCCAATAAGAAGTTGGATATCAGAAAATTTACAATAGAAGATATAACCAAAAAATCATTTTCTCAACCAAAGAGGCTCTGCAAAATCCTTGTATTCCTATCAAAGAAGCCTAGGTGTACCAATTTTTTTTTTTTTTTTTGAAAATCAGATACTTTAAACTCATTAATTTAGAACAGCAATTTAAATATCTTCCAAAGTTTCTGTTGAAAAAAACTTGGTATTCTGGTCATACTACAGCTTGTAGGTTAATCCTCTTGTGCTGCAGCTGTCCTTAATGCTGAGTCTTCTCCTTGAGAAGATATATTCCCAATGCCTTCCATTGCCATGCCTTTTATCAGTAGAGCTCCACCTGCCCTTACTACCTCACTTCCCTCCCCACCCNCCTTTCTACCTCACTTCCCTCCCCACCCACCCATGGTGATTAGGTAGCACACACCTTTTATTTATTTTTTTTTTTTTTAAAACCACTGGGAGTATCTGGTTTCCTTTCAATTTGACATTTCTGCTCAAAACTAAATTTCTGGGCCTGAAGTACAAGCTGTCTCAGAGCAGACCTAGGGCTGGGAGGGACGTGGAAGATCTCAGTGCAAATCTGTAGGAATAGAGAGGCAAGGGAAAAATTTCCCAGAACCGTGTATGGTTGAAGCCTTGGGGTTATCATGTCACTCCCATAGGTTTTCCCATCACTGGAGAACACTGAAACAAAAGTGAAGCATCCTGGCCACCTTTCAGATTGCCTAACAGGAGCAGGAAAAGTAGACTGTACACCAATATTATGGTGTCTCTGTACATAACTAGTGTGAAATATGAGTTTCTTTCAGTTTTTCCCTGAGTATTTTTATATGTGGCTCATTTCAGAAGTGCTAATCCTTTGCTTTAGATAAGAAAGTGCTTTGAAGTGTGACAGATTTGATCCTGTTGCCCAATGCTGAAGCAAGTGCTCCAGCTTGTATACCTAGCTACCTGCACAAGGGAAAGCTGCATGCAGCGGGATCAGGAGTGGTTGATACTGGAGAAGGGGGACAGCACACAGCTGTCAGTGCCTATCCATGTCTTCCCTGATGAGCTCCAACACAAAGAAATTTTAAGACATCAGCATCTTGTTTACAAAGCACAAATCTACTAGAATCTGTGTTTGAAGTTTCTTACTTTGCTGAAAAGTGATCATGGAGACTTATAAAGACAAGCTGTTTTTCCTGAATTTCCTGCTTATATAAAGCTTTCATTTAGTCCCAGAAACTTTATCATTACCCAGAGCAAAGAGAGACCTCTAACTTAAAAGACATCACATCCTCCTTCTGTCTAGAGCACATTTGATCCTCCTATCAATTATTTTTGGGAAGTCTTTTAATTTTCCAAGAGTACCTGAAGTGTATAGAGTAAAATTATTTCATGTCTATTCTGAGTGTAGCCACATTTAAAAAAACCCTTGAAGATATCACTTAGAGCTTGCAATAGGAATAAACATTGTTTTAGTCTAATTTTTGAGCTTTTTTTTTTTCCTTTGGTTAAAATAGTAATGCTATTTTTCAGCCTATATCTGGAAAGAAAAAAAGAAATGTTAAGTCTTTAAGACACCTACAGAACATCACTTATCATAAGGAAAGGAGTATTGCTTCTTTAGGAACATGTTTCAGGCTGGAAGGTTTCTAATAGTTTAAAATAAAATTGAATCAAATTAATATTGTGACATACTTCATGAACTCTGTGAAAAACAAAGGGTTTGCCTTATCTCTTGTCCAAGTTATGGGAAAACTCAGGCATAAGTGCCCACAATGATGGGACAGGTGGGTCCCAGACACCACTTTTCACCTCTCTCTGTCACTGTTCTAGAGGGGGCTCATCATCCCCACTGTTCTATTTTAATAAAGTTCTATTCGGGTAAAATGGAACAATTACAGTCAAGTGCAGGTCATGATCGAAAACAGACACAGAGTAAAAGATGTAATTTAAAGAAAATGAAGACACTGCACACAGACACATATAGAAGATGGGGATCCACAGCTTGCCAGATGCTCTTGCAGGCTCAGAAAAGGCCAGTTTCAGGTTCTTAGTCCTCATGCACCTCGAGTTACTGCAATCAGAGGCTGCCCACAAGCAACTCCTGCAGTCGAGGCAGGGCAGCTCTCCCTTCCACCAGGCCTCCTTCCCTCTCCCCTCCCCAGAGCCCTGGCCAAAGGCACACACCCTCTCCTGTCATCATGGACACCCCAGGGAGACACATCTGCCAAGCTTGTGCGAAATCCCTTCAGAGTGGGAACATTCTCCAGGATCTGCCTGGATGGTTTGGGCTCCTCTCTACTGCAAAGGGACCAGATACATGACTAGCTGAACACACAAAGCTCATTCCCTCCCCCCTGTGCCACAAGACTGGGTCCTCTGTAAGGAAGGCACAAGAAAGCAGCACTATTAAGTGTTATTTATTCCCATGAGAAGAACAAGTAGGACTTGGATTCCAGTTGGGATTCAGTGCACTAACTAAACCTCCCATTGCACTCATTTTCTTTTTAATTGCCACATTTATGAGGTGACTCACACACCTTTGCTCCTTCTTCAGGCTACGATCTTCACAGCATCAAAAGGTCACAGACAAAAGATCTGCAGACTGCTGTTTTCCGAGAAGGTTTCCTTCCTGCTTCTCCAAGAACAGGGGCTGCTCAGCACCCCGCATCTCTGTGCTGTGCCATGCTGTAAGAGGGGACAGATTTTCAAGTCTTGTTTGTTCAACTTTGAAACTTTTCTCCTATGGGACTCAGGATGTATATAGCAGGAAACAGTAAAGATGCAGAACAGTTTTGGAGAGGAAGTAGGACATTTTAGATATGCAAAAAAATAATTACTTATGCTGAAACTGGGTCAAAACACCACAGTGTTTACCACGGCTTTCAGGAAAAGTGCCATGGGTTTTTTAATAACAACAAAAATTCAAGATCTCAGCATTGGGTCTCATCCCAAAAAGTAATATGGTTTCAGACCAAATGGAAACTAATCCAGCCTATAAATCATGATGCAGCAGATGGAACATGCTCAGTCCTGAACCCAGTCACTTCTGGTCAGCTAAAGCTGATCTTCCAGACAGTTTTGTTGCAAAGGCAACAAGAGATTATTAAGCACTAGTCTTCTTCCCTTGGTATTGCTCCCATCACTAACTATGTTCGTTGTTTCAGCTGAAGTTAAATTATCTTTTTAAGTAATCCAGCTTCACCTTCTAGCCACTAGATCTTGTAATGTCCTTCTCTGCAAGGCCAAAGGCCTCTTAGCACCATTTTCTCTCCGTGAAGGGACTTACTGCACCAGTCATGTTTTGGTCTTCCTTTAGATACTCTTCCTTTAGATACTCTAAGCAGACTGTGGTCTTCAACTTTATCAAGACCAGATATTTTCCCCAGTTCATAAATAATTTTAGTGATTCTTTTCCCTACCTTCACCAATTTTTAAACACCCCTTTCAAATATGGATGCCAGGCCTGGATGTAGCATTCCGAAGTAAAATTCCCTTCTTACTCCTACTCAGTGTTTTTCTGATTGTTCAAGGAGTATGTTAGCACTTTTGGCTACAACATTGGCAGCTCTTATTTGATTGCATGTCCACACAAACACCAAAATTTACAAATCAAAGGTTGGACGTGATGATCCCGCAGGTCTTTTCCAACTTAAATGATTTTGTGAAATTCTACTCCCCTCTCCTAGATATGATACCAACTTCCATCAGATAGCTTTAAGGAAATATTAAGAAGTGTTTCCAAAACATGTTACAAATATGTAGTGAAGGCCTCAAGCCTTTTGCAACATATGGAGCAGAAGGCACATGAAAATGCTCCTCAAGCCTTCGGTTTCCTTCTTGCTGGCCCACTGCAACAACCCTTGTCCTATATTTTAATACTGAATTCAGTGTGTTTGACAAAACCCTGGAATGTCCAGTGTATACAGATTTAGGAACTGGAGGATCTGTGAGGAATGAAGTTCATGACAGCTGGATAAAGGAAGATCTGGAGCTGTGATCGTACAGGAAGTGTTGAAGTCAATTTTGGGTTTCTGCAGCCTGTGCTCAACCAAGGCTCACAATAGCAAGGACAGGATGCCACTCCAAAATCCCTTCTTCTCTTAGAAAGGAGTAGAAGTTACATTGTTTTTGTGCAAGAACAGACAATAAATTACCTGAGTTCTATATGACAAATGTTACAGAGATGATGTATGGCTTTGTCTAGCTCTGCAGCAGGCAAACAGAAATTGGCTACTTTGGCTCCTCACTTCACATCCATGGTTTTGCCTTCTGGGAAACAAAGCCCACCTGCAGTTCTGGAAACAGCCACGCATCCCTCATTCCCTTTGGGCACCCTGTCCAAGGCAGGTTCTCTTTGCCTGGGTTGGTTCTCTGGGTTACCAACCCAAGCCTGGCAGCTGTTGCACCCACACATATCACAGCAGCACAAACCCTCACTGCCACGCTGAAAAACTCCACTCTGAGCCACAGCAGGGGCCTCACCTTATTTCAAGGACTTCAAACAGAGGAAAATATGATTCTGAGTCAGAGTGTCAGGAATACTACTAAAACAGGATCTAGAGCCTAGGACAGATTGGAGGCCTTGGTAACACCCATGAAAGGGATCAGTCTGATCTTGAGCCACCACTCAAGTGTATTTGAGCCTTCTTATATTGCTTGATGGGGCACCCTGAAGCAGATGCCCTGGCACATTTGGTATTTAACTTTTACTCTTTCCAGAGAAAAGGTGTTAACATATGCATTTTCCTCCCACCTCTAAATGTCAACTCTGAAGCTTCATTCTGGTACTAGAAAGATGCACTGGGGTCAACCTGGCTTGTTCAGCCTCACTAGTAACTAAAACTCGTGGTCAAACTCTTTCTTTGCTCTTTTGCAGTCCAGCCCAGGGTTGTCACCACAGAGAAATGGTGATAAGTGAGGAAAGCTTTTGGCCAGGCCATCCATCAGGAGCAGTGATGCCAGCAACATAAGAGCCAGAGTAAAGTCCAGCTCACACACTCAGAGTTGTGCTGGCTCAGCAGGACTAAAATGCAAAATAATTATTAAAAAAGAAGAAACCTTTATTTTCTCTAGGAGTAGCAGTTCCTACTGCTCTCCATTTGGAGAGCACTTTTGGTAAGTATGTGGGTATGTTCTCACGGTCTTTTGTATGTAAAATCGTAACACAGAACCTGGCTTTGAGGTCTTCAGCACATTCTCAGTTAGGCAGCATAGTGCTGTGCCCCCTTTGACTCTTATAGAAGGTCGAAAACCTGACAGCCCTGCTTCTGGTCCAAGGAGGCAAAACATTCCTTTCTTGAATTTTTTGCTGATAAGAAATAATTGGAAACACCTTCCCTATGAAATACAGGGTGTTTCTAGGATATTTTTCCTCCTGATATTAGCTAAAATAGCATTTTCATCCTCAGATCCAAGAGGAAGGTTTTCACATAGGGCATCTTTATATGTCCCCTGCAAGACCTATTATCTGCAGGAACCACCCTAAGGTATACCCTGGGCTAAGGTGGTACTGACATTTTCTACTGGGTCAGCAGCCTGAAACTGGAACACACTGGTCTAAACTTCCCATTTTATGGTAATGTAGCAATGACAGTCTCTGCAATGCAGCTCTGACACACCCAGCAGGTATGGGTTTTGTGCTCAGCTTTTCACAAGTGGCACATCACACGTCACCCCAGCAAGGAAAATGGAAAAGAAGAAGGGAAACAGAAAGGGATGCTGACCCTAGCTAAGGCTGAACACTGCAACACCAGTTAGCAACAGAATTTTTTTATCCATTTAAGGGCCTGCACTTGTAAAAACACAAATAAGGGCATTTTAGCCAGTAGATGCTTCTAGAGGAAAGATATCCACCCTCTTGTCTACACCTTTTGATTTTTAAGCCCAGTGTTTCTCTCATGACTCAATTTGCACTTAGACAGGTATTTATTTTTGTAAATCACAAGATCCAAGTGCACATGGCCCCAAGGCTAGCAGGGTTGGGGTACATTAGCTCACAGGCAGCCAGGATGTGAGGTGGCCCAGCACTGAGCATGGCATAACAACCCCACCAAGGAGGGCAAGTGATTCCCCACTCCTGGCTGGCCACAGCAACCCAAACTCCAGGCAAGACTCAGCCTGATCTCTTTTTGCTAGGATCAGTTTTCCTCCTAGGGCTGTGCTGCAGCATCTATCCCACGGTCCTCACAACACCTCTAGCATAAAGAGGCAGCCTCAACTGTCAGGTTTGGAAAAGGAGCAGATTCCTGGCTGGTGCAAGTCAGCATAGCTTCACTGGAGGCCAAGGAGCTACCCTAATTCACCCCAAAAGAAGGCCTGGCACAGGGAGACAGAGAGACATACTGCAGCCACTCCATGGGTATGGAGGTTGGGCATCCTGGCTTCCCAGTCCAACAGCACTGCTGGTATGGCCAGAAATCACACCTGGCAATAAGTCTGGCTCCAAGGAACTGAGCGATGAAGAAAACCACTCCTGAGAGCCAGCAAAAGGTTTTCCACTTCCCTTAGTAGCTTAAATTCACTGTCTTCTCTTTTCAGCAGCAATGCCTTGAGTCTTTGCTGCCTTTCACCTTTGGCCACGGGAGGTTGCCAGCAGGCACTCAAAGCTTCTGCTACTCAGCAGTTACTACTGTGGTGGGTAACATTCTGATATTTACCTGCTCAGGGAACCTCAGTGACACCCTTTAGCTATGGTGAGAAGGGCAAGAAAAATAATGATAGTCCTCAGAGAGCATGGGCTCAGTTCCCCAGACTTTCATCACAAGAACCTCACGTGTGCCCATGAGGAGCCCATGTTGGTAGGTGGAAGCCCTAGTTGTACAGTTCATCAGAAGGTGTAGTGAAGGGAGTTGCAGAAAAAGCACACAGTGCAGACTTAGGTAGGCAGAGCAGGCACTTCAGCTGGAGACCTTCTTTGCAGCCATCAGACATGCCACCTGTACCAGGCACATTTCCATAGCTTTTAATGTAGCTTAACAATTGTGTTGGAGACAAAGGAAGAGGCACACTGTACAGAGAGAGAGAAAAAAAAAATCCTAAAATGATACCCTTTTATTTGTAAAGCTCTGATGAAACAACTTTCCAAATGATGTCCCACTTAAAGACCAATGAAAACCAACCTAACTATGCATCAGTCACACTATACAGATTGCATCCTACATTTTCAAGATGCCTAGATATCTTCTGTAGTATTTACATATGTATCAGTTAGGTAGTAAAGTTTCATTGCAATTTGTTTCTTTCCACCACACACTTATTCAATGGCAAAAAAAAACCCTTGGGGATGCATTTGCATTTTTGTACAACACTTTGGAGCAAATGGCTAGGGCAGTTTTCCTGAGAGAAGGCTTGTTCTTTGAAACTCTTGCTTTAACAACTGGAAATACAGAAAGTGGATGCATTTTTGTTGCACTAAAAAGCCTAAGGATGCCTAGTTAAGTTTTTCTTTTAAATTATTTACGTACCATTAAGTTAAAATGTTTACATTCATTCATTTGTATAAAAACCGTTGTTAAATCTTATGCAAATGATTTAACACTGATTGCTGCAACGCAAATTGCACTTCTTTTAAAAAATTATTGTATATATGGAAGAAAAATATCTGATTGCTACCCTGTTTACAAATTTTGACTGACTCTATACAGTTCAGCCAAGAAATATCGACTTTCATAAATCTCAGTCACAGTGTACTTTAAAAGTTATATCGCAGTCTTGAAAAGTGAGTAAATATTTTAAACCAAAAAACACCAATCCCAAAATTTCCTTAACCAGCTGAACCTTGCGGGACTTGTACCTCAAGTTGTGATTTCTTCCAGGGGCATAGCTGGGCTCTGAAGAGCAGAGCAAGGCACGCTGAAGATGGAGAGCACAGGAGAGGTCTGACAGGGTGAAGACATCAAATGTTTGGTGCAAGAAGTCTGCGTCAACTCAAGCACTTCTGACACTCATTAAAAAATAACTCACTATCTCTGATGATTAAAGTCTTTGCTACTCCCTCCCCGACACTGACAACTTCCACCAAATTTTTAAGGGAAAAGGTGATGAGAGAGTGAGAACAACTATACAATCAGAAAGGCAGCGCTGCTGGGTAAGTCCAGGATGTATTTCTGGAAACTATCAATAGGTGTGAGTTTATCTCTTCTTTTTTGTTGTTGTTTTTTCTTTTCCTTTTTTTTTTGTAATTTTTTTGGTAATTTTTTGGGGGTTTTTGAAGGATTTTTTTGAGAGTGTAAGGCTGCATTAGCTATCCCCGGTGGTCATTTGCTTTCCCTACATTTTTCTTGCATAGATGAGGAACTGGATGCTTCGGCAAAGCCTCTTTCGGAAGTAGAAAAACACCTCTGCCATCAAGGCACAAAAACTGTTTCAGAGGAATGGTCTTTGCCAGCACTCTTGCTGCCGCTGCGACCGCTCCACAGAGGAAACCGTGCGCAGGTGTCTGCGGGCTGCCAGGACCCAGCTTCCCTCGCACCAGGTCACGCCAGAGCCAGGGCACACCAGGGATCCTGTCTCACGGATGCTGTCACTTCGGCCGTGGAGGTCAGGCTGACTCCTGTGTACAGCCCATCTTGACCTGAATATTTAAGGTTGCTGCTTTCGGGGCTGGTGCTCTCTCCTGGGCCGGACATCACCGACGAGCTCGCCTGCAGGGAGGGAGAGAGCAAAGAGAGATTCATTGAGCAGGTGAGCTTTGCACACACCGGGCCTGAAGGACAGACATCGTCACAGGATTTCTGTTCAGAAACAGGGTTTGCCCTCTGCTTGCCCCTGTGCCTTGAAATCCTGAAACAAAAAAAGGTCTCAGCATGAGCCCAGTGATCCAGCCCTGTTGATGGGAGTGATATCTGCGTTTAGAGAAGTGGAAATGAAACGATGTGATGTGCAGAAAACTTGGAAATCAGTTCATTGTGAAGAAGGAAATGTGCATGTGTCCCACTGCCCCCTACTGAAAAGACACAGGTGCCAACATCAGAAATGTGATCTGGGAATGGTGGCAGCTGTAGTTTTTCCTCCCCATGGGAAAAGCCTGATACATCCCAATTCTCTGGGAGCAGATATGGAGTATCTCCTGGAAAGCAGCTGTCTTTGGGCTCTTTGGCCCTTGAAATGCTTAAAATAATTCCTGACCCTTCAAAAAACCAGGCAAAACTACTTTATTCCTGTAGGACTGGCCATTAAAGGAAATGGCCTCTTAATCTCCAGTGGAGAAACACTATGCTTTTGAAGCAGGAGCATTATTGTTCTGCTGCCTGCACAAGACAACATACAGGGGAGCCCTGGTAGGCACAGAGATGAACCTCTGAACCACACTGGAACCAGTCCATTTATTTTAAAAGAGAAATGGAGAGTTAAAAAGACAAAGGAACAATCATTTTTTCCATGAGGCTGAGCAGATCCGCTAAAGAGGAAAAATTCGCAGTGCCAGACAGAGAAGGGGCAACATTTTCACCTGATAAAGGAAATGTTTAAGAGCTGACTTCATGCAAAATTAACTCTTGGATATGTCAACTTTAAAATGTTAATTTACTTGTTAATGGATAGTCTTTGGATGAAATTCCTTTAAAAAAAAAAAAAAAAAAGAAAAGAAAAGAAAAAGAAAAAGGCTATCCTAAGCTGTGACTGCAGAAGCTTCCTGCCTGGTGTTTAAGTACGAAGTATACATACTTAATCATTTTACAAGAGTAGAGCTCTTGGCTCTCCTGGAGCTGTGCCAAGCAAGCAGTCCTGACATAGGAAAAGCAAAGCTTCATTTATTCAAAGGTAATTTCCAAATGGTATGGTGCAGGGCTATTGTTGCTGTGCTTAACCCAGGCGAAACCTCACCTTCTGAAAGAGATACTCATTGCTAGCAGTCATTTTTGTCTGAAATAACCCGGGCTCCATTATTTTCTTAACCTCTTATTAAAATGTTTGACCGCCACTATTCTTCCACCCAGTCATCAACCCTGATCCTGGCTCCATTAGTCACTACCCAGAAATGCAGAGAAGGAAGGAAGGAAAAAAAAAAAATCTATCTGTCCCCCCAAAACCAGCTGAAAAGCTCTAAAACTAAGAAATAAGTTTTAGTACTCCCTTGAACATACAGTTGCCAATCAGTGACAATGAATTTCTGTATCTTCTTTCCCTGTAACCGTGCATGGAGAATTCAGTGAGGCAGGTTCCATGCTAACCTTTGTGTAAAGTCCTGATCTTGCATCAGCCTAGCTCTTCAAAGCCTTCCTCTTAATACCTCAAACAGATTTCTGTTAGCACAAAAGACATAATTTTTAACAGGTTCAGTCTCCCCACAGTGGAAGAAGGGTTTAAATTAGTGTTGAGCAGTGTTTGCTCAGCCTGAGCTAAAAATACTAGGAGCTGCTTTGAAAGGTTCCCATTTGCCCATATTTGCCACTGCTGTTCTGGTAGGCAAATATCTTATCAGTACCTGTTTTTTTCCAGGCTTGGAAAGTGTAATTCACCTTTTCCTGATTCAGCCCTACAAAGATGGGGTGCAGGGACCCACAATTTCCATATGGGGTTTTCAGGTACCCCTCCCTTGGGCACCTCAGAAAGGAGACATGGAAGCATGTCCTGCTTGAAGACTGCCCATACCTGCCTGTCCAAGAGCAGATTCTGGCTCTATTGAGCCAGGACAGGCAGGACCCAGGCAGGACTGCCGGGCCTGGAAACCCCACCCCGGCAATGTCATGACAAACCCAGGCAGCTTGGGCAGCTCCCAAAGTGAGACATGGAAAACAAACTTTAGCTCATGAAAAGGACGTGACAGAATCACAGTTCTGTTCCTGAGCTTCCCTGCCTTTGCTCCTATTTTTCCAGCTTTAAGGGATGAAAGATGACAGAAGTTGCACTTAGTTATTAGAGAACCTTTTTCAGCTGAAATAAATAAGCTGAACAATGCTGAAGGAGTTAATGTGGTCTAACTCACAGCTACTGGCTCTATCTATAAAAAGATAATGCCTTTATTTTTATTGGTGAAATCTGATAGTAGCGTAAATAACCAACTACAGGTCATTTCAATTTCCAGAGGAAAAGAAATGAATGAACCCCACTGGGAAGAGCCTGCCTCCCAACCAAGCAGGGAGGTTGTGATTGTATCTGCAAAGGTTCTTCTTTTTACCCAAACCTAGAGGAGCTGGCTATAAGTCAGCCCCCAGGCAGGCTGTGTGTATCACAGGTGGCCTTTCTGTAGAGGACTTGCCAGCCATGTACGGAGGAAGACCTCTGCCAGAGCCATAGAGACAACTAGATGGTACCCAAACCTGCCATCAGCACTTTAGAGACAAATTTACCCTCACTAAAGCTGCTCCAGAGCAAAACCAGGCTGCTCAGGCTCTGCTTGCCAGCACTCAGGGAAGAGCAGCAGCAGCTCTGGCTGAAAGACTCCTGCTTTCTTCCACCCACTCCTTCCTGCACCGTCTGCCCACCACAGAGAGCAGGGAGAGGAGATGGACACTTTCCCCTCCGGCCTTCCCCCACACCTCCGCAGCCAAGAGGGAAATGTGCTGGGCAAGGACAGCCAGAGGGGGTGGTGGAGGGCCTTGATCTAGACCTTTGGTCTATCAGATAGACCTTTGCTCTAGCCACTTAACACGTTCAAAATGCTCCATGAATTTTGGACATTACACTAAGTCAGCAATAAGCTGAGTCTCAGCTGAGACTCTCTTCCTCCTCAGCTGAGTTTACTTTCGCAACACTTAAATTGTATCCCCAGTCAGTTAAAATACACTTGCAGAGAATTTTTTCACACATGAAGTATTGTTGCAAACTGGTGGAGTCCTTAATTTTCTAGCCTCAGTATCCCTGCAGTAACTTCAGTCCCCACAAATAACATGTTTTCCCAACGCTGTCACTACCTGAAATCCAAAGAGCAAGTCTTGATACTGCAAAATGACGGATTTTTTTACAGATGTAATGACCTTCTTAGTACACAAAGTTGTCATTTCTTGCTAGTCCAATTGATCCTTTTGTTTATACTGCAGACGTGTAAGTTTACATGTCTTCTAATCTCTCCTTTGTATTATAGCAACATAAATCTGTGGTTAATACTTCATTAATTTCCTAAGGGAGGCAACTTCCAGCATGGCTTGGAAAACTGATGACCCACTGCTGTCAAGGGCTGTATGAGTAACAGGCTTTATTGCTTTGGCAATAAAACAAAACCAAGCAAAAGGTATGTGTCCATATGCATATAGAATTTTGGGATAGAAGCAAAAATACGTTTTCCTTGCTTTTCCCCACTGAAACAAAAAAGCTGTATTGTTTTCTTCTGTTTGATATAAAAATAAAATGCTCTCTTTTGGGTACATGTACATAGAACAAAGAAAATTACTCAGTGTCAAGGAAAGAGACTCAATATATGAAAGAAACTAGTGGGAAGAACGAAGTATCTTCCCATTTTGTCCAGGAGTGTAGACTGATGCAGAAGAGGTAGGAGATCAAGAAAGATTTAAACCAGAGTCTGAAGTATCAGATCTTCCAGCATACTGCCCTATCTGCCACGTTCTTTTGTATTTTAGTTTGCCACGTTCCTCATGCCTCCTGTTGATCTTATTCCACCTGGTTTAGATAAATATTTACTCATACCAGGACTGAGGCACTGTGTTCCCATTTTGCAGGTGAAAGTCCTACCAACCATGAGGCTGGTGAGCCTTGCTCATGGAAACTTTGTCCCAACACCTACAAAATTATTCCATAAAACTGGAATATTATCATCAGATAATCCAAAGGACCCCTGGACATTCAACTTCCCAATATCCAGGTGGTTACCATATTGTTTTAAGAGGTTGAATCTCCAGTTCATCCAGACGCTGGAGCATACTCTATGGAGGCTGATTTCCCTGTAGCCAGCAAGAATGCCCTATTAATTTACTGCCTAAACAGGAGCAAAGAACACCACCTCTAACCAGCTCACGAATCTCTTTCTGACAGAAAAAAAAAAAAAAAAAAAAAGAGAGAGAGAAAGTAAATGCAGCAGAAGCCACTCATCTAATCCAGCCCCATTTGTCCAGCATTTTGCAGACAGTTAAAACTACATTTTCCTGCGAGCTCACCACATGCTGAGGCCATCTCAGTCAGCTCTCTCATTTCCCACCCTACAAAACTGAAGAGCCAGTCTTGAACCACTTCTCAAGGTAAACCTCCAAGGGAAGTAAGCACTAGTTTTACTTCCTAAGTTTTTCTGTGGTGTGAGGCTATGGTCCTTCTGAGAAAACTCTGAACTGGAGGCAAAGGACACAGGAGAGAGTCTTCTGAAAGAAGAGTTCCCCTGGTGCCACTGAGCTTTTTCTGACATCAACTGTGGCTCAAAGAACCTCCATGTCCTGCCATAAAAAAACAGAGTTTACAGCAGGTTCCATAATGTCTTTATCCTAATAAGGGA
The DNA here is from genome assembly GCA_013396955.1 of Regulus satrapa. NCBI lineage: Eukaryota > Metazoa > Chordata > Aves > Passeriformes > Regulidae > Regulus > Regulus satrapa. The sequence goes on along the minus strand of VWZN01003417.1, from coordinate 142,394 downwards.
ACAAAGTCCTTCTGGTAATCACACTTGTTGGAGACCCTGAATGGAAATGGATGGGTTTGCAACTGCAGACCATGCCCTTCATTTAGCAATTTATTTGGTGGAGCTCTTCCCTGCACAGTTTCAGCAGCATCAAAGGGAGAGCAGGTATAGATGCATATGCAGGCTGTCTGAAACCTTCACATTTTCTTTTTATGGGGACGTAAGGCAACTTCATATATCATACAACTGGACCATTTCCATATTAGTAACACAGGACACCCAGTACTTATATTGCTTAGGAAAACAGAAATAGGCCTAAATCCTAGATCCAGATGTGAATTTGGCAAACAGCCCCTTTACAATAGGACAACGAAATATCTTCGATCCAAACACTTCTACAATTTGGGATGTTTGAAATCAACTTTGCCCCCAACAGCAATTTATTAATCGTATCTCTTACATGTTTAAACTTCAGCTAGAACGTAAAATCAACATTTAAGGTTCTTGCTAATTTGTCTCAGAATTGGCATCATATAAGATTCCCTTCATGAAACAGATAGTCTCAAAGACATTGCCAAGAGTAATTGCTGCCCTTCTCTTTTTCTGCCCTCCCTTTCTATTTTCCTTTTAAAGAGATAAAGAAAGGTAGGGCAAAAAGTGAATGTTACTGACACAAATGAATTCTGCTGAATTTCATTTCCATTAGATTTCTACACAACTGGAAACTTTTTTGGCAGCCTCCCACAAAAGACATAATAAATTGCTTTTGTACCAGTAGAGGAATTCGTTTTCTGTTTCATTTAGCAACAACATTGCTGTGAATTTCACACAACAGTTTCTAAAACGTCATCAAATTTCTCTGCCTAATGTCAATTTGGCATTTTTGCCTTCCTCACAGAATAGAGGCTAAAGAAGAAAAAACAGAGAAAAACAAAAGCAAGTTGCTGAGCCCATTGTGTAATGCAGGAGGAATGAACCAGGTTCGCTATTCAGGCAGGTGTCTGTTTTTCAGCAACATCATCAGCACCACTGTCAGGAATCAACATCAGTCTTGTTAAAGTGACCAAATATTACAGAACCTGGATTCATCCATTTGAGGGTTTTTTCCCTCCCAACATGAGCTGGAGAAGTTTATTTTCCTTATGCAAAGCCATTGCCTATTCTAGAAATAATTACAAATCTTTTCTTTATCAATGGATCAACTCAAAAGGAAAAAAGAAAAATTAGTAAAGGAGCACAGATGTCTAGCAGAGCATCTTCGCTTCACCATGTGATCAGGTTACAAGCTGCCTTGCTCTAAAACACTGACATCCCTTCACTTGCAACAGCCTAAATGACCTTTGTGAGTGCTTAGTTGCTTCCATAGGGTTTAGACCCTTTAAAATTATTTTGCATCCTTTGCAGCTAGTGATCTTGTGCCCAAATTATGTCTGGAACAATGGGAGCCAGTCTTAGCAACCACCATTTTTTACTTTAAACTTCCAGTCTCCCGAGTTCTCATCCCTTTGAATTACAGAGGCCTGGGCAAAGCCAGGAGTGAAGGATGTGACCACACCCTTGACATATCCTGACAACTGCTCCCCTGTTTTTCATTTACATACATCTGGGACTGGGGCACGGGGTGGGAGGTCAGTAGCCCTTCACATAATTTGGGATGGAGTCAGAGGGATGCCCATACGTCTGGTTGCCGCTGCAACTTCCTCTCTTCAGCCCATGTCACAGCCCCTCTCCATCACTTCCTTTCATTGAAATTTTTCACAAGGGGGTATTTGCAAGTGCTTTGCATATGCAAGGCAAGTCTGATCAAATCAGACGTGGTGGGGAATAGGCTGTGCAGATGTTACCATGCTGCCTGCTGGATATAAGGGGACAGATTTTCCCAGCTGTTGTGCAGGTGTCCTCTCCCAATCTGATCTACTATGGAAAAATCAAGGACAACTGAAGTCCTGTCACTAGGGATGCCATCATGTAACTAAGAGCAGCCTCAGGGTCCCTCCTGGGAGTCGTTCCTAGTTGCTAACAGCTCTCAAGGAGTCATTTAACCCTCAATCCATGCCCCTACACCCCCTCTCCCTCTTGTACCCTCCACGCCTTCTGGCAAAACCATGTTAAAAATGGTACTACTAAAATTATAACATAAAGATTATTAATAACATGTTTGATGTGCCCTTCTAGGGAGAAATACTACAGAAAGGAAGTCATGTTTTAGCCAGCCAAGAAGACAGCAGCCTAGTGGAAATGAGATCTTGTCTATATGGCCTCTCCTTCCCTGAGCAGCACACGGCTGTTCTGCCTCAGTCTCGGCTGGGATTGTGCTTCCATTTCTATCCATTACATAATCTCACCACATTGCTCAGGATCACTAGAACTGCTGAAGGTAATGCAAGGAAAATTTGGCTATGTTTTTTTTCCTTTATAAATATCAAGGGAGAGCCTGAAACAGTGCATAGTAGTTCCTTGGGGGAGTCTGAAACCCAATTCTGAAACGGCAATGGTTCACATTTCTGTTACTGGTTCTCTTTTTTTGATGTGATCTGTTTATTTTACTGGATTGACAGGGTTTTCTCATGTCAAAGACAAGCCCTTTTAGTACTATTCTAGTCTCACAGGATCCAAACCCAAAACCCAGTGCCTCTGAAAATGGGTGGCCCTGTCAGTCCACAAACAATCGGGTTTGCTAAAAAATGGGTTTTCCTTCCCCTTGTACAATGAAACTTTGTACATTAGAAATTAAACTATTGAGAGGAATTTGGATGTTGAGAAAAACAACAAGACATACTGAAAAATAGCTATTATAAACAATGTCTTCTTTTCATTAATAAAGAACTAAAGAAAGCCACATTAGCAAAGTTTCTCAGAGAAAGGATGTGGCAGATTAAGGGATACAGAAGGCTGAGAAGTGAGTGTGCATATGGATAGATATAGCCGAGGGGTTAGAAATTAATCTACATTAAGCTTCACAACTTGAGCAGTAGTGTTTATCACACATGCTGAGTGAAGAAAGGAAGTTTGAGATGGTGGGACTACATGATGTAAAATAAGGATCAAAATTAGAGCAGGGGATGATCAGCACTCCTCGGGTGCTCCTCTGGAGCTTGGTGCTGCCAGATGCTGAGCATCTGGCCCGTGAAGAACCCTCTGAGGGCAGAGGGCTGAACTCCTGTGCACTGCAATCAGCAGGGTGCTCCAGCCTGGTTTCAGTTGGGTTTGGATCAGGGTTTAATTGCACATTTTAGTTTAAAACAAAAGCCTTTGTGATTTACTTTGTACAGTAGGATAATGTTTTTCTGGGTTTTACTCGTTGGGATAATGAATAACAATGTGTGTACATACATATATATATATATATATATATATATACACACACATATATATAGAGCACTGTTTCTTGAAAGGATCTGTTGGGCATGTTTTATTGTCTTCTGTCCAAAAGAAAACCTTTGAAATTAAAGAACCTGAATATTTAAAAACAAAATGTCTGTGGTTAAGCTGCGGCTAACAATCATAAAAATTATATAGATCTTAATCAAGAAGGTTTGCAAAGCGCTTCAGCTTGTCGTTCTGTTTACAGCTATATGTAATATCTTCCGAAAATCTTGTTCTAGTATCAGCTAACAAAACGGGAAAGTTTGTTTAGATTATTGTCCTGCTAGATAAGATAAAAGCAGTGATAACATTGCCCAGTGATCAGCCTGCTTGCAGATACGGACACTTACCCCGGAGGCTGCAGTCTGTGCGCCGGGAGAAGCAGTTTTGCTACAGTCATCTGAGTTAGTAGAAGATGTGGACGTCGGAGTCATAGGAACTGCAGTAGTACTGTTACCTGAAAAATTGGGAATTGGCATTACAAAAAAATATTTTCCAGATGGAGAAAAAAAGAGACAAAAAAACAAGCCAACAAAAAACCAAAACAACTACAAGCTATTGCAGCTGCAGTGTCTTATATTTTATATTTACCAGAGCACGCCTTTGATTTATTTATATTCTTAGGTTTTCGCTTCCTCGTCTGAATTCCTTCTTTTTTCATAGCAAGAGGCCGAGGAACCTGAAAAAATTAAATTTCCACACCAATCACTGAGTTACATATGTACTCTAATATCAAAAATTGAAATACATTACAATACCAGATGTGATGTTGTAAATATCTGTATAGCAAGTCAATTCTTTTCTGTGTCACAGTACTAATTCTAAAAGATGACTGTATTTTATTTGTGTAAAACAATAGCTTGATTCAAGAGGAGTTGTAGCTGAATTAAGAGATTAGGGAAAGTTGTTTTTTTTCTCTATGCGAACTTGGTCATTTATTCAGCAAAAGCAGCACAGAATTAGGGAAAACCACCATCATTTGGCAATAAGCCATAGGAAATTAAATTGGATGGGGTATATCTGATCCTTGATTTATTATTCCAGTCAGTTAGGAATTATCTCCAGTGCCTGATTCTGGAAAGAAAGAATGTATATGAAAAAAAAAAATCATCCTCATCCTGTGGGCCAGCTATGCAAACCAGATCATCACAAGGAAACATCTTAAAACAGAAGCTTTAGAATAGAAGAATTGACATAGTATTTGTTTCTATAAACAGTTCTGCTCATAATACAGCTTTATGGTATCTAAATTTGTATTTATAGGGATAAATTTATATTTAAATGTGCTCAAAAAATCATCTTTGTGTTCATCACAATGATAATCGCCCTACAAAAACACTGGCTTAAAATATATTTTAACACCAGTTTGAGGAAAGATAATTTGTGTGTTTTCTATCTTTCTAATATTTAAACCTGTGACATAATTTACATTTTATTGAAGGTTAGACCATGTCTCAATCATTCCTAATGCTCTTGCTCTCACAATCCACAGGGGTCTCACCCAAAACACGGTCCGTCACATTCAGGACAGAGCTTTTTTTCTTTACTCTTATTATTGCCCAACAAAGGCTGAAATTGCATTAAAACATTTTCTGGCATAGCTATGTTGTGAAGTACACTCAAAGTTTTGCTAGCACAGCTATGTCTGTCCATGAAAAACTGTCTCATTAAAGGTCTAGGGATTTTTTTTTTTCCCCCGCTAAAGAGCTGGCTTAAATCCCAGTGGCAAAAACAGCAATGCTGCTCATCCAGAGGTGGTTTCTTTATACAAATCTCTTGAGAGAGCTACAGTGGCAAACACCTAACTAGCCAAAAACATAAGAACTAAAGTGGGGCTACTGTTTTCTAATGTCACACATTTTTCTGTTGTCCTACGCATTTCGCTCATCCTTTTTTTGAAGACCACCCCTTCCCCAAAGCAGCATCAGAGCTAGCAGGGGATCTCCCGTGGTGGAGCAGCCCCTTACCCCATGGAGCTTCATGTAGAGGCCGCAGGCATTGCAGACGGGCTCGCCCTCGGCGTTCCTGCGCCACAGGGTGGTGGTCGTGGTGTGGCAGTTGGCACAGGACAAGCCCATCCGTCGCGACGAAGGCTGGAGGCAAGCACAGGCAAACACGGGGATAAACAGGTGGGCAGGAGAGAATGATTTATGCCTTTGTGGTTCCTAAAAAGTCCTTTAACACATGGCAGGGATGGTAGGAGCTGCTTTTTTTTTTTTTTTTAATAGTATCTGTCAGCAACGGCCCAGAATTAGAACAGAATTATCCTCTTATCAGAGACTGGAAGGATAGTGTGAAGAGGTACCGAATGTCTCTCAACCCTGGACAGCCACAGCAGAGGCAAAATTCTCATTTGGGAGCTAGTGACCAGGATAAGTCTGTTCAGACCAGGAGGTTCTGGCTCTTTTTCCATCAGGACAGCTAGGAAATATCTCCACTACAGCTCCATTGACCTGAAGAGACGACACATCACACCCCTGCGGCCTCTGCAGCTGGTTCAATGCCCTGTCTCCTGTATGGGGTGAAGTGGCAGCTCTGATCCTGCCACTGATACTCCTGACTCATCAGAAAAATCAGCCACTTTAATCACCTGCCCTCGGTGCCACCATATCTGGGGAAAACTTTCCTGGGCATCCCCAGCATTACTTTCATAAAAAGATCTTTTCATCATCACCCATTTTATCTTCATACAAAAACCAGCATGCCTTGAGATCGTGTTTTACAGAGCAGAGCCTCCCTCGGCCAGCAGAAAAGCTGGTGGGTGACAGCAAGGTTCCCTCAGCAAACAAGCCATTTATGACACTCTTCCGTGGAGTTTGGAGCCAAGATGAAGCAACCCTGTATCAGAAATAACCGTATAACCCAGAGCTTTATGGCTACAGGCTGTATATCATAAGTGAAGGCAGTCCTCATAAACATGTGAAATGAAGGTGAATGGGTTATAAAAGTCCCTGTAACAAGTGATCTCTTTTACGTTCTTCACAAGCAAAGAATTCCAGCTACATCATAAATCTAGTCTTTTTCAAAGTATCGCATTGTCAAAAACAAAAAAAAATCAAAAAAAAATCTGCGCCTAGCTCTGAGTCTGGCAGCTGAACAAGTTAACACGGAGAAGTCAGTTTTAGAGGACTGCATTAATCTTATTCTGACTATAAAGTGCCCATAACTGAAATTACTAACTTAAGGGTACAATGCCCTTCCTCTTGAATCATTTACTGCTGGGTTGTTAGATGTAACTGGGTCACCTTTGATACCACAGGGCTGCCTGCCGCTGGGGAAATGGATAAAAATGTTTCCAGCATGAAGAATATTCCAGAGTAGCAACTGAGATTCTTGAATATTGTCTGACTGAGTGTCTTTAGCAGCAAGTTGTCATTCTACACCACAGCTCAGAAAGAACTCCAGATTAAATACAAATTTTGTAATCTTGAATCAGTAATCCATTATTAACTGTACAGAAAAAAAAAATAAATAAACCACCCAGCCAAGTGTTATGTAGGCTGAAGTACACAAATACAATTTTTAATCTTAAAAATCCAAGTATCAGGAAAACAGACATTTCAAGCCAATTATTAAATATGTATGCACACAGCACTCACACTGTGCCCTCGACTCAATACACGTTTTACGTGATCACATTGAGTAAAAGAAAGCTGGTTGTAACACATATGCTGCGCTTTCTTTCTCTGCAAGTAAAATGCTGTCAGCTGTTTCACTCTGTTAAATCTTTCTCTTTCCTATGCAGCCTGGTCTAAACCTTCATATATTTTATTTCAATAGCATTTGTTCACTCACATATCTAAACAGACACGGAGTTTTGGCATGTTTTGAAGCTAAAATGACTTTTCCGATGCAGGAATTTTATCAGAAACTTTGGGGCAATCTAAACATGTTTAGCGTTTTCAAAACATTTTCCCTTCTCACCTACATATTTCCAACTGTATGAACACACAGTCACAGTTGATTTATAGTTATGGCCAGGGTACTCGGTAGGGACTGTTACACAGAGCTATTTCAGAGTTATTTCGCTGAGGCGTCAGGCTGAAATCGGGCTGCAGTTTGACTCTCCTTTAGTCTTCTCACCCCCACCCCTCCCACAAAAAAAAAAAAAAAAAAAAAAAAAATTTAAAAACCCCNAGCTGGAGTGTTGAACTGCAAGTCTAAACATGGCTGGGCAGAAAATATCTCCATATTCATGACACAGCAGAAAATGGTGCCACCCCAAAAAAAAAATAAAAAAAAAATTTAAAAACCCCCCAAAACCACAGAAATGCTAGAACGAGGTGTCAGCTACTTGAAATCTGCCTTGGGACAGAGTGCCACAGCAAGTCGCGCTCTGACGCTTGAGACAATCGGCCCCTCCGCTGCATCTGTCCCCCTAGTGAGATAACACCTTGTGTCATGAAATTTACTGGACGACCAGCTAGAAAAAACAGGCACCTAGCAGTAATAAACCAAAAATCTAAATTAACTCTTTGGTTTAAAGGAAGGTCTTTAAGGAGAGGTGGGTAGGTTCCCAAGTGCTTACTCTCTGTTCTGATCATCGTCTGTTTGGGTCTTGTTTCCCCTCACTCCCATAAGGACACTAAATTCAAATGGTTGTGAAATGAAGAAGAGTAGGTGTTTTAGCCCAAGGAAAACAGGCATGGAGCAGAGCAGCTGGCATGACTGAAAGCGGCTTGAAAGGCTGATGGGTTTGATACACTGTCTCCATACACAAGGGTCCAAACATCAGCTTGGATTATAGTTGTGTGATTTATTGTGGCTTGCTCGGTAACAGCCATTACTGAAGAGCGTATTCTTTCTGTCTGCTGACCTCCACCCAGATTTGCTAAACATAATGTACAGTTCCCACTTGTTAAATTTTCTCCTTCCCTATTCAGTGCCAGCCTGAGTTATAAACAGGGGTTCTGGTTTGTACTATTTATTTCCCCCCTCTAGTTTTAGGAGTATATTTTTAGAAAAATTGCCGCTCATTTCTTAGGAGTAAAACAAAACAAAGCCTATTACCATTGTTTAAACAATTGGTTTTCTTTGAATTATATACAAAACTTGCTTACATTCCCAAGGATCGAGCTCTCAGCAAACAAAGCAGGTCTGGAGAAATTCCTAGCCCTCTGAACAAACATTTTCCAACCTTGATTTCTTTTGTTGTTGTTGGTTTTTTCTGTTAGAAATGTCCGACATCACCAGCACAAATTTCTTCCAAGCCACTGAATCCCTCTCATAGATGGGGGTTCATAGCTTGAAAAGCCAAGCTAGCTCCTGCCTGGTATGCAGCTCACAAGGGGGCAGAGAGAGATTTTGGCAATTCAGAGTGGGTCCGAAGTGGTTCTCAAAAGGCTGCCAGCCCTGTCACCCCTCATTGTGACCAGCTTGGCCTGCAAACCTGGTCAGGAGCCCCACTAGAGTTTTGCAGCCAAGAGGATCACCAGACTAATACACTGATTGCTCTCCCCCATCCTTGCCCCAGATTTCTCCCTGGCGAGCACTGACCGGGGTGCCTTGGGGCACGGCTCCTCTCGCCCCCCTCCCTCCCGACTCACCACTCTCTTTTGGGGCTTGATGAGGGGCCGGCTGAGGCCGTTCATTTTGGTGTAGAGCCCGCAGGCGTTGCACAGGTAGTTGCCGGTGCCGTCCCTCCTCCACAGCGGGGTCTGGATGGAGCCGCAGTTGACGCACTCCCGGCTCTCGGACAGGTCCTCCAGCAGCTCTGGGGGCAGGAGTAGAGGGGAGAGGCGGTGGGGCACGGTCGCAGGCACCCGCGGAGCCCGGTGTAGCCCCACGCAGCGCGGCCCCGGGAGAGCCAGCAACCGGCCCTCGGAAAAGCAATTCCCCGGCAGCGACGGCGGCCATGCGGTGATATATATACAAAATCCCTGCTTTTTCTCCTCTTTTTTTTTTCCCCCCTTTGGTTTTGTTCTTTCCTAATTATTTAAATGCGCCAGAGCAGAGCTGTTCCTCTCCGAGGCGGAGCAGAGCCGGCGCGCCCCGGCCCCCGGCCCGCCGGAGGGCTCAGCCCCGGCCCGCCGTGCACTCCCGTCGGGATTTGACCCTTGGGAAATTCGGCTGGGGTCCGCTCGAGGGGCGAAACGCCCTCCGCGGTGCCCACAGGACGCGAAGGGAGGTGCGCTTGCCTTTGGAGGGGAGCAGAGCGGGGAGCGAGGCGGCTGTCAGAATAGCCTCTTCCAGAGCCACCCGGGGAGCTGGCCATAAGGAGCTGTCGTTTTACCCAATAATCCCCAGGGTAGAAGCTTGGCAAGAACTTTTCGACCCTAACTCTCACTTTAAATTCCTCGCAATTAGTAAAAAAAAAAAAAAAATCAAGTTTTAGAGGCAGCGTTCGGGGGCCTGGTGTGCCAAGGCAGCGACGGGCAGCGGCCGCTCCGCCTCGGCTATTCAGTCAAATTAGAGCTGCTTTGTAGGAAACAGAGGAAATGGAAAAACGAGCGGTATTGTGCCTCCTGCTTTCATAGCTACCGAACACTGAAAATAAATAAAAGAAAAAAGAAAGAGAGAGAGAGAGAAAAAGAGTCTAAATGCACGGGGGGGAAAACTTTACTAAGGAAAAAAAAAAGAAAAAAAGAAAAAAAAAGGGAGGGGGGACAGAGAACCCACCTATAACACCTATAAAATATGATACTTTAAATACTTTCACCCATCCAAATCCTTTTCGATTCACCTCTCCAAATTTAGGGGAGGGGGGGAAATAAATACTTATTTGAAGTAGACTATGCCATGTTGTGCAGAAATGGTAAAAGGAGATGTTTGGATTTTTACAGCAGCTTTCAAATCGAGTCTGGGAATGTTGTGTTTCAGACTCAGAGCTTCGTCTTTGATTGTTTTATTTCCTCCATCCACTACCTGCCTACATTCATGATTGCATTATTCTCTTACGTTCGCTGTAGAGCGAAAGAGAGCTCGTAAAGGTGGAGCAGCTCTGGAGACTGGGCTGCGGTGACACGGCGGGCACCGAGCTGAGAATGAAACGGCCTCTGGGCCCGCACCCACCCAAACACGTTTCTCTCCTCCCTGCGTTTGCGAATTATTAGGCGCTAAAGAGGAGCGGGCACACGGCAGAGTCCAGAGAGCACAGTTCAACTTACGTTGTCAGCTCCTAGCTCTTAGCACATCGCTAAGATTTATTAATCTTTGCAATAAAAGAACCATTGAAGACTGTAACCAGAAAAATGCTTAGGACATCGAGGACTGTGGAAATTAAACAGCAATTTGTCTCGGCTATTTTTTTAACAGCATTGCCTTTGTGCCTGTAGAATGAAATTCTGCCGTGACAATATTTCTCGGGCACTTTCAAATATATTTCCCCTTAAAGAGCAAGTAATACATTTATCCCCAAGAAAAACAAAATAAAGTTATAATTTTAGATACTCTTTCAGCATCTCTACGAGTACCGTTAAGAAAGCTTTCTCGAACTGTCTAATAATTAGCCGTAAAAAAAAAAAAAAAATACATTTCAGCTACAATTTTCCCACAATTTTGGCAAGGGACAACGCATAACTTCGGCTTTGTTGCCGCGTTTTGCCTCGCAAGAGCGGAAAACTCGCCTGGCCCAGGAGCTCCGAGCTGCTTCTCCCCGCGTTACACCGCGATGCGGCTGCCCTGACACCCGTCCTTTCCCGCATGGAAAGGCGAATCCCTACCCCTCCGGCCCGCAGCACTGGTGGGAGGGAGGCACAAGGGCGGGAGAAACCCGCTGGAGCAGGGGAAGCTGCTGTGCTCCTCGGCTGCCTTGACACCCCTGCCCCAAACCTCCTCCAGCACCCGGCTCCTTCACTTCTCTGCTCCTTCTTACTCACCCTCTCCTGGCCCAGCCGTGAGGTTTTCCAACCCCAGGTCTCTCCCGACAAAATAAAATAAATTACTTTAAAAAAATAATAAAAAGCAACAACAAAAAAACACAACTGATTTTTTTTTTGCCCCTCCATCACCTAGTTTCACAATATGACTTTTGAAAGTTGAGATTAAAACTCAATTTTCTTGTTACCCTGAGATGTGACTTCTCCTATCACCACTACAACTGATTTTCTTCCCTCTGTCATGATATTAAACACCAAGTGGGAAGCTTAAAATACTTAAATCTACAGGGTATCATCTAGAGATGAGAGGAGCATTGTGTGTACAGAAAGATGAAAATCCATGGGGGTAATTTTCTGCAACACTGCACAGAAAATCACAGTGCCTATAAAACATATGCACCTGGTGGGTAGTCTATACTTAAAGGCAATGATGATCAAATCTGTTTGCATACACATGTTTACATAAATATGCATATATACATATTATATTTTATATATATATATACACACACATATATAGGCACACACACCTCTCTATACACTTCTAATTATATATACATAGATTTATTCTAAAGCTGGAGAGATTGCAATAATCATTAATCTTTCTATGTCTGACTAAATCATTGCAGCTCAAACCCCAGTTCTACAATTTATTTAATGACACCGAGAATCTCCTTAACTAAAACCAAAAATAAGGATGGGACACCTCGGAAATGAAAGCAAAACCCTATCAGGAGGTGCTGCATTTTAGCAGCAGTATACAAATTAGGTTTCCTCGTTAATATAGGAGGTTTTGTTTCACTGTTTTCTTTTTTGATGAAGCAGTGAAGTGTTTCGTAGTTGAAATAATCCGAAATTGATTAAACCACCCCTGCTAATTTCCTCTAAGGTACAAGAACGAATAATTTGCAGTAAATTTGTCACCGTTTTGCGTCCAGATGACCGCGTGTAGGGAAAGTAGGAATGGGCTGATTTGGAAAAAAAACTAAAATTTAATTTTACACCGGGCAATTCGTTTTAGGATCTCTGGGTGGCAACCCCGATTGCCATGCTCCAAACACCACCGCTTTTTGGAGGTGTACTTTTCCCCTAATTCAGCACAAACGACGGGAGGAGTTTCCTCCACTCCAGAGCAGCCATGGTGCCGGGACCGCCGTCCTGACACCTACCCCGGGGCCGCCCTACCGCCGCTCCCCCGCTGCCCCCACTGCTCCTCCAGCGGGCAGCCCCGGCATGCCCGGACCCTTCCCTGCCCTTCCCTGCCCTTCCCTGCCCGTGGCTCTTACCTGCGCTGGGTGCCCGGACGGGGATGGGGGCGGCCCGGCCCTGGAGACAGTGCAGCATGGAGTTCTCGAAGGGTGCCGTGGGCCAGGCAGGGGCGAGCTGCGGCCCCACGTAGGACGTGTAAGGCCCCGGGTAGGAGCCATTGAGCGGCCGGGCCAGGGGGCTGTACTGGTCCCTGGCGCCCAGGCTGTTGCTGTAGGCGCCGGGCTCCCGGGAGGCCCCGTTGGCCACCGGCGGGCGTGGGGGGGACGGGGAGGGGG
>VWZN01003417.1:46660-124348 GCA_013396955.1 Regulus satrapa | reverse complement strand
TTTCTTTTTCTTTTTTTTTTTTTTTAATAATGATCCGCAGCTTCTTTTTATTTGCCCCCCCTCCAGTCTCTGAGGTCCGGCTGGTTAATGATTTCAGTCTTGAAAAAAAAAAATAAATAAAATCAACAAAACGCGAGGAGCAGGCTCCTGTTGCCGCGTAACCTGACTCCCGGAGCCGGCGCTCCGCGGTGCCGGCACGCCGAGCCCCGGTGGGAACGAAGGCGATGCCCTCCAGTTCTCGGGGTGTCCGGGAGGCAGCCGGGACCCAGGCAGCACCATAAAAAACACGATTTAGCTGCTTCTGTCCAACAGGCACATACACACATTTGTATGTGTGAGAAGAGAATTTCGTCTCTTTCCAGCATATACACAGGGACTTTGAAAATGAGTTAAGGATTACTTTTATTGTTCCTCGGCCGTTTTAGAGGTTTTAAGAAACGGTGGCTAAAATGGCCTAGTTCTGACCCTTTTATCAGCGGCCACCTCAATGCCCTTGCTACAAAGCGGCTGTGTTCCACTTACTGCTTGTGGTGACGAACATAATGTATTGTTTTTAATTGCAGTACCCATTTCTGCGCACAACTGTAGATAAATCAAGTAGCTCGACTCTGTGTGCGAATCGGCTTTCACACTTCGTGAAAGAACCCGTTTCGAGACGAGACAACAAGGCCAGAAGAAAAGGTTCCCACCCTGGTTCCTGCCTCCCCGTCGAGGGGAACAGGGCGACGGGGGGTGGGAGGAGAGCCCTTCCCGGGCCGGAGCCGTGGACACCACTGTCCGTTCCTGTCTGAGTGCTGGGGAAGGCTTTCAGGGCTCTCTTCGGCTGGATCTTGCAGGAAAACCCGGGGGAAAGTTTCTTGCTGCGAGAGGTCGTTGCGGGAGAGAGCCGGGAGCGGCGGGACGCGGGGCACGGCGGAGCCGCACTGCTCCTCGCAGCGCTTTAGAGCCGGGCTTCTCCTCATCCTCCCCCCGTTCCCTATCACGGATGTTAGGCAATATCAAATCCGATCTGCAATTAGCTATTCCTGCCTCCGCCCCCGTGCCCTCGGAACAGAGACTTAATTCTTTCTCACTTAAACCCACCCCTCCCAAAAGAACTCCAGCAAAAGCTAAACTAAACAAAGCACTAACAATAAACAACCAAACAAAAACCACCATCGACTATTCCCTGGGACTCTTGTCGCCGCTGCCGCACGCCGTGAAGAAAATACCGGTTTATGAATGCATCGAAACCTGTCGGTAAACCCCCCACATAGCTGTCGTCTTCCTTCTCTGTCCAGGAAACAACATAAATCATCATAACAGGTCAAAATCTTCCAGTGAAATGTTTTCTGCAGGTTAAAATGGATACGTTCTCCTGGAAGCATTTTTCGGGAGTAGCTCCGTTTCATGCGTGTCCGTGCTGAGCTCCGGCGGGGCCGCTCCGTTTCTCTTAGCATCGTGGCAAACCTCTCGCCCTCCTTTTGAAAAGGCTTTCCTCGCCATTTACCTGCCTGACCGAAATGTCAGAGAACACGTGCCAGTAATAATCGTAATAAACCCCCGAACAACGACATTCGTAATCTTAGCCAAGCGAGCCACTCCCTTCCATCCCAACTAATAATGTTTTGACTTGCAGCTGTCATGTGAAATGTCAAAGTTTGGGGGACTTTGTTCCTATTTGGAATGAAAGTAGATTTTTAAACGTTAAAATAATATCTTCCAGAGCGAGTCTGACCAGTTCTGTACATGCAAGCGCTACTAGATTGGAAAATCAAATCAAAACAACCACATCACAGAATGAGAGATTTCAGAGTTAGCAGCTCGGGGTAATTAGATAGCCTATTAATAGCCTTGCTTCTCGCTACTATCAAAAGTAAGTGGATGGCTCCTGCCTCGGGAGGGTATGAGCAAGCGTGCCACGGGAGGTAGCATGGAGACCGAGGAGATGGGGAGAGGTTTCCAACGAGCCGTGTGGGGCCCCATGGACGGCAAAATGCGTGTACCCCCCTTGGCGTAGCCGGTCAGCCCCGCAGACCCGGGCTTGTCCCTCCTTTTGAGAGCTGGAGGTGTCGCAGGGAGTCGCGGAGGCAGGTCCCGGCCGGGCGGGTCCCATCCCCACCGGCCCGAAGATAAGCGATGCTGCTAATTCACCTCCGGGGAGGCGACGCCTTCCTTCCCTTTTGCTTTTCTTACCCTCGGTGTTAATGGCTTCGCGGACACAGCCCTCTATTTGCAGTTAGAAGTATAAATACATACCCTTCGCCGCGGGAATACCGCAATTTCCATTCCGTTCATGTAATCACTGTCAGTGTTTATCCATTTCGCCTAAGCCTCCACGACCAAAGAGGGCGTGCAAATAATCCGCACTTTTCGATTACTTTAGGAAAAGGTTGGGTTTATGCATCCGTTATTGCTGCTCGCACTGAATTTTTAATTCAGTGGTAAAAGACGCCAGGGTCTGCAAACACTAAAAAGAACAATTAAAAAGCCGGTCATCCCAAAACTAGGTGACTATAATATATTGTTCCCCTGCTGCTATTGATTGATTTTAAGAGGTCACAGATGACTGAACTTTAAAGAGTCAAATGACTTTCTTTTAGTTCCAGTTAGATGAGCAAGAAGTAGCATAGTCTGGTATACATAAGTTTTTTTATTGCTGTAATTTCTTACATTTTCTACAAATACTCATTGTAATAATTTCTTGATTTGTCTTTCTTGACGGACAAAATAGTTTTAGCACCAAAGATGGAACACAGTAACAAAGGAGATAGAAGCAATGTTAGTGTTACTGAGGTTTGAGGGGGGTTTTGGTATTCTTAGATAGAGTTAGCAGTCTTTTTCTGAAGTAAGCAATCCTCAGAGTAAATCAAAGTGATGTATTGAGTTACTAGTATTTCCAGGGGTTTAAAAAACAAAGACAAAAACAAATCCCCAAAAGACAACGGACCTATGTGCTTCCAATAAACTATGAAGAAAATACCATGCAGCAGTGTTACAGGATAACTCCAGAGAGTTGCTGGTAAAGCTCGCCAGTAACCAGGATCATACCTGGATGATGTATTCAGCATTTTCCAATGACAATCAAATGTAAGTTTAGCAGAACACAGCTTTAGTATTTACCTCTAAACCTAAAAACCCCAAACAACACAGTTTTAGTATAAATTTATATAGGTTATTTGCATTGCAGCAGCACATTTTCATTGCAACATCACTGTGGGTTGTTTTTTTCTGACAGGGTGTGTGAAACAGGGCTTACAAAGAAGCCCTGATTCTGTGTCTGTGCTCATTTATCCAGATTCTAGAAAGGTCTAAGGCTATTCATTCAAGTGAAATTTTTCCTTCTTCACGATGACTTAAACATGAAAAGCCAGTGCCACAGACCTCCGTGGAAATACCTCTTGCAAAAATCAATCTTGCCAGTGGATCGCTTCTGAGGTTGCCAGCAAGAATTGCTACTCGGCCCTTCAAGTCGTGGTTTCAGCTTCACTAAACTGGCTTTAAGCAGATTCTTACACCAACTTCAGATGAATATTTGGTCAGCTAATGCGTAGTTTTCTGCTAACACAACTTGGAAGTTGTTGGTCCCAAGCAAACCTAGTCAGCACTAACTCAGCAACTACCATAGCTCCTGTAAAGAATTTAACAGCAAAGGTAATGTTGGTGCTCTCTGTTGTTTATGTCAGGCTCTGTCAGGTTTAACAGCATCTCTTCACGACACAGTTGCTGTGCCATTGGACACTAAAGATGGCAGATCCAGCTCCCTGGCCAGAACACCTTTATAAACTTACATTGCCCTCAATTCTTGGGGTCAGCGACCCCAGCAGAAAGGACAACCACGAGCACTGACGTCAGGGCATCTCATGGCGTTACAGATAAATCCAGCAGAGGTGGGGCTGTCAGAAACTAGGAGTGTTGGGAGACGAAAACTCAGCAGCGCTGAGCTGGCTGGAGGGCTTTTCCCTGGCTATTTTCAGCTTTCCCCCTGAATGCCCCATAGCTGACACCCTATGCAGTGCCACTCCCCACAGACCTCCAGCTGGGCCCTAGGGACACAGCTTTACATGCCACTACTTAAATTAAAATGTTTCAGGTTCTACACTAAGACAAACTCTTTCCCTCCAAAAATTTTCATATCAATCAAAACATATAATTTTATCCAAATTTTTTTTTTCTGTTTTTGAAGTATTTAAGCCCTTTAAAGAAAATCAACTTGGAATCAAATATGCAACAAGGTTCATCCCGAGAGGGCAGAAAAAGAACTTTTTTTTTCCTTTTTTTTTCCTCTTGCAGTTTGGTAACAGGCTCACATTTGGAGTGGTAGGAAAGGTCTGTCACGCCTGGACCAGAAGCCAAAACCTCACCACGTCATCCTTTCTCTGCCACCAGAAACTACAGCAGCACATCTTGTTTTCGTCTTGGTCAGGAGGGCACAGAGAAAGCAACAGCCTCTGAACTGGTTGAAACTGCTGCCTGTGTTCTGGGTTGAAGGTTTTAAACTTTTCTTATTTTAAAGGTAGGGGCTCACATTAATGTGCTGCAAGATATTTCACTCATGGAATTGGAGAGGGGTGTAACTCAGCCTGAAACCAGAATTTATGCTACACTCTTATTTTAGTTCCTACTGCCTAGGAAAATAGTTACCATGCAAATCACAAACTGTGTTTGTGACCTGTGGTAAGTTTTCAAATTCATTTGGTTTTGGTTTTGATAGCTTCAGTAGAACTGCTGAATGACATTTCCTTTAGCAGGAGTTTCCCATACAAATTTACTTCATTTCTGCTTGCAAGAAGAGGCAAAAATGTATTTTCCTTGTGCCTGCTTGGGACAACATGTACTTCTGAGATCCAGAAACTGACATGTTGTTCACATGTGATTCCTCTAATATGCATAGAGAGGAGAAACTAATTGTTGTGAGCTGTAGCTACCAGAAGATTAAAAATATTCTGTACTGAAATAAGTTAACTGTTGTTCAGCATTTGGACTCGTGGAGCATGGAGCTGACTAGGTTGAGACTGTGGAGAAAATTGGAAAGTAAACTTTTGACCTGGAAAAGGAGATTCCTTTAATTTAATGGTGTTGGACCAAATGAAAGGGAACAAACCTGGAAGACCTTGGCTGAATGCTAAATGTGGGTATGGACCCAAAACAGCACTTCTTCCATGTGTCAAAAAGACATCATTTAATGGATTAAATTATTTTATCAGTCTTCTATTTGGAAGGCAAAATACTGCTGTGCAAAGCTCAAGAAGTAAATAAAATCTAGATGAACAACTAAACTCTGATGGGAATTTTGGTGGAGAAAGGCCTGCTCAAGTTGACCTGTTTAATTAAAATGCAATAAAATGCAATTTTCTTTACATAATTGCAAGTTAATGTCAACTTTAGAATGACAAATTTGCTGAAACCTGAGCAATATGGTTCATTTGTGTTACCTCTTGGTAATAAAAAAAAAATAAAAAATTAAAAGATGCTTTTAAGAAAACGTGTTAATAATTAAAAAATAATTCCTAGTCAAAATGAAGAGTACTGACAGTACTAAAAAGGGCAATGACTTAATTATTTTTGTTGATGTCACTTATTCATTTGTGGGCCTTCAAACTATAAACTGGGGTACTTTATTGACTCCAATATATACTGGATATGTGCCATATTATTCAAGAAAAACAATACACTGCTAAAACAATAGAGAGAAGAGGTAATTTGTACAGAGTTCATGTGACAATTATATAATCTAATTACAAAACTGACTCATTATGCCCTTGGTTCTATTTATTAGAAGAGAATTGAAGGGCATACTAAACATACTCAGAGTCAAGGAATTTAAATTTAAATCCTGTCTGCACACCCAAGCATCCAGGAGCTGGCGTGATCCAGGGCACAGATCATGAGTCCCAAAAGAAGGATGCTTGATGTGGAACTCAGGATACTACTTCATTTTCCTGTGTGATGGAAATGCAACTACTGCCTCATTTTCCTGAGAAGTGTTTTGAAACTCAGCCAATATCACAGAAAAACTTTCAATAATGTTAATGACACAGAAAAAGAAGTGTAAGTAATTATTTCTTTCAAAAGGACACGGCAGTTTTAAATCTGCTCGTGTTTCACTTGTTTCACTGGTTCAAAGCTTCTGGACAAATGCATCAGGAACATTTAAATGCAAGTGAATGTGTTCCATGTTCAAACAGAAACGAATCACTGAGGTGCCTGAGCACAAGACATTGCCAAGGCTTTGCACATGTCACTCACTCATAGAGAAGCTCATCTTAACACAGAAATTACCAAAGCCAAAACAAAAGTAAGTTGATGAATTTTTCTGTGAATTTTCAAGTTGTGGCTGCACTGCAACTGTTTGAACAATTTTCAGATATTTTTCCTTAAACTTTTAATGCTTTTTAAGGAACATAGAAATATTTATTTTCTTGATCATGTAAGAAACTTTATTAAATAAAACCTGTTTTTTTGCATCTCTTCTGATGGTTTTTATTCTCAATTTAGTGTGCATTTTGTATTGGAATAGATTTTAAAGGGTGACACCTAACCATACCATAGTAACTTGTGGAGGAGGCTAGTATTCAGAATGATTACAAGGACTATTTGTTTATAAAACAGGGAAGAACCTGTGTCTCTTTATTTGTTTTTATTAATGGTAGTGTTGGCTTGCCTTTTTTTTTTTTTTTTTTTTAATGCTATGAGAATCTAGGGGGCAGAATAGCTAATGGAGAGCCTGGGACACCTGAAAATAGTTTTGACTCGGGTAGGGAAGTCAAAATTCTATATATTGGAAGGTACAATTCCATAGCACACTGGCCCTGGTGCAATCCTGGCTCCAGAAATCCTTTCCCCCTGCCAGGAGGGATTCTTCTGCCTGGAGGAGCCACTCCAGTGCCAGCACAACAATCCACTGTCTTCTCCCAGTTATATTAATGAAATTCCTTGTAGGACCACACTGGAAGAAAGACCATTGAAGTGATTACAATTAAAAATAGCTCTTCCTCTGCTCCTCCCACAGAGTTTATTTTTAACTTCCATCACTTCAATGCACTGATTTAAGCCCTGCTGTACGTGCAGTTGTTTTGGCACAGCTGAGGAGGTGACAAACTGCAGGCCAGAGGTGGGAACAAGCATCTGGGGCAAGAGGTGGCTGCAGCAGCTTAGCTAGCAAAGGCATTGTATCATGGGACTGTGGTGTGATAGTTCACTGTATGAACTTTTAACTTTGCCTTTCCTGAGTGTTTCCACGGCCATGAAGCATCTCTGCTCCGAATTCCTAGTACAGGGGAGCTGGTCCAGTGTTGCTTTCATACCCCAGCCTGGTTCATTTTTATCAGAGATTTACAGTCATGTGAGCTGTATCACTGAGAAATACAGTGTACTTGAAGCCCCAGCTGAATCCCAAGGCTGATATCCTTAAAGACATTTTGACAGCTGACTTCCAGGCAGTCAAAGTTAAAATGGACAGGGTTAGGAGCAGGAATATGGTCAGTGATAATGCCTTGGCCATAGGACTGTGTCCACCTACCCACCCATGCTCCCCTGTCACTGCTCACAGAGGCCTTTTATGTTTGGCTTACATGCAAAGGATCAAGCAATGTGTAGGACTCAGGACTAAGAACTTCTGGCAGGTCATTTGGGCCACGATTTAGGATTCTTCCATATTTTCTTAAAGCACAGGCTGTGAGTCACTTGCTGAAACCTTCTTTCTTCTCTCCAAATTCATGACATTTTTTGGACCTCAGGCTATGGTGGCCATTTGACTTCTGTCTCCTGTCTGTGAATTTGGTCTTCTGAGGACTTGAAAGCTATGACCTACTTAGAATTTTTGTTAACAGCTATGTTAGTAAGCACTTGGGTGAACTTGCATAGCCTTTAAGCAGCCAGAAAGTCAGATAATATCTAATCTTGTCCCTGTTAAGGTAAAAGAATGTCCTTAGCACACTATTGACCAATGCATTCTAGAGCAGAGAACACTGCATCATGTAACCTGTCCTACTGTTCCCTATACCAAAAACACCTATCTGACTGGCTCACGAGTGGCAGCATCACAGCATGACATCATCTAGAACACACTAACCTCAGTGGAAGAAATACCAATTCACCCGAGTTTGGAGCTCTCCTGTAATGCCTCAGGTAACTCACAACCCACACCAGTCCGAGTTTTGCCCCTCCCCATGTTCATCAGACATTACTTTTCTTCCAGCCCAGACTATTTTCCTAATCATAATTGGCACTTCTGGCAGATTTAATAATTCAATATCAAGCCCTTCAATAAAAAGACCTTGTTGGCCTTCACAAGCATAATGCTTCTCTTCTGCTCCATGCACACTGTTTCGGTCCTCTCTGAGCTGAGAGGAAGCTCCCTGAAACCTTCTTGAAATGCAAATAAATTTAAAACAAAATAAAATAACATCACAATGGCTCTAAAGTAGCACTTTCATGGCACTCTACTCAACTCTTGATGGCATAAACAACATGTCAACTGAAAAGGCAACCTTGAAAAATCATCTAGCTCACAAAAGTATGATTTTGTGATGGAATGGGGCAGCCCAAGCTTGGCTGGACCATGTTGGACCACAAGGATGTCCAGTCCTTCAAAACTTGGTAGAGCCTTCATCCTCCATTGTCTGCAGAATTAGCCTTGAAACCATTTCTTCAAAGGGTCTCACTGGTTTCTATTAATTTACCTGCACTGGAGTACTTTTCTGCTTGTCGGTGAACCTCAATCATGACTCTTCTGTAGAAGAGTCACTTCCTCACTTTGCAGAGGTGAAGAATCAAACAACATGTACAGAGCATATAGAATCTACACACCCACTGTGTGGAGTACAATGTATGGTATGCAAAAAGTTTTAAAAAAACATAGTAATTTCCGAGCAATTTTTACGTATCCATTGAGCTGGAAGTTATTTCAGAGAATACTCATATTATTCATAAAAAGCTATTATCAAAGTCAGCCAAAACTACAAGAAAGAAAAAAAAAAATGAAGGGCAGACAGGTAACTAATCCATTTTGAAGCTGTCAGGTTGTGACCTGAGGTATGTTTTCACAGGAAGGGCAAAAATGAGGTTCTTTTCCTAATGAGGAACAACACAGTGATTTAAATATGGAAGGATAAATGACCAACAATCAGTTGCTGCCTGCACAGAAAACATTCCCAAGAAAGAGGACTGATCAGATTGTAGTCACAGTGGATGGCTACAAGCTGCCAGACAGGCAGTGTTGACTCAGAGCTCCCACTCCTGAGCTCCCTTTCTCGGCTGCAGCTTATGTAAAAGACTATAAAGTAGGAAAACCCATGGAATAATGAAGATGAATGCAATAAATAGACCTGAGCCTGTCTAGTTGTTTTAGTGGTTAATGCCACTAGAGAAACCCTGCAGGGCTTTAAGCAATTCTTAGTGATGAAGATTTATGAAGCCCTTTTAAAAACTTCATTAAGGGGTCAGAGAGATTTAAGTGGCCTCACAGGCTCAGCACTAAGCCAAGAGATTCACTTTGCAGAAACTCAGCCAAAGGCAGAGAGGGCAGAGCTGGCTTGCGAGGCCTCTTCACACACTCTGGGAGCAGCGCTGAGTACCCTGTGCATCTGGGCAGGACAGCTTAATGCTGAAGTCCCTAGCAGTCTTGTGACAACTAATAACAACTAATATGGTTAAAAGGAAGTTGCTTAGCAAAAGTATTTCCTCTGAATAATGTTAAGGCCAGCATAGTCTGGTAAGCAAGCCAAGTCTGTATACACTGCTCACATAACTTTCTTATTCCAGTTTCCCTCCAATTGTCTGAAATATCATGAAGCTTTTTTTGGCTTTCTGGTTTGTTTTGGTTTTCCTTTTTCTGTAGTTGGTATGTATTTTCCTCCTTCAGATGACAAGTGCTGTCTGAAACCTGTCAAATCATAGCCTAGAATCTTACCTTCCATACTGATGCCTCAAAGCAGTTGTTTAGGACTGTGATTATTTAGATATAAATAGCAGTGCTCATTAATTTAGCAATCACTCCCAGCTATGAAAATGCAAATTAAGTTGGCTTATTTGTGTTTTTGAGAAACAGAGAAGGTGGTGGCGGTAGGTGGGAAGGGGAATATTCCCCAGGTGCTGCTGTTTATCACCTTTTTGTCTCACCCTGAGCCAGGGAATGTTTCATTTGCACCCTGCAGAGCTTTGCTGGGCTCTGTTCCATCACCACTGAGGTGGGTGTGCATCACGCTCCTCTTGTAAAGTTGGTTCTTGGACCAGCAGCTTGGGTCAAGCCCATTAAAAAAAACCAAACAGTCCTGGATATTTTTTTAATAGGTATGCAGCAGAATAAGCTCTGGTAGCTGGCAAAGGCAGCAAACTTTGACAGAGCAAGAGATGAAGGCTGCTTTTGTAGCTTCCCAAGTAAAACTGCCCCTCCCTTTGACTTGCTGGAGCTGCCTGGCCATGGGGAAGGAGCCATGATAGAGGAGGCTTTATGATCTGTCATAAAATTCAGTACAAACCAAAGCAGCACATCTCCTTCAAAAGCTGTGTTTCAGCTTGACTGCCCACCTGAACACCCTTTGCTAGATACCTATAACCTGATATTCTGTGCTTCTTATGGATTGTGGGAGTTGTTACACAGCCTCAGTGCCTGGTGAAGAGGAGACGAGCCAGAGGGAAAGAAGGGGGGGAAAAAAAAAGAGTGGTGAAAGGGAGACCTGAAAAATCTGCAGCAGGAAGAGAAGTGCTGCACTGCTTCCTCAAAGACCTCCCTCAACTCACATCCCATTCTGAGAGCTTCCAGCAGCAGGCACTTACAGAATCCTCCTCCAAAAAGGCTGGTTATTATCCCCAGCATATTGAAAACCTTGGAATCTAAACACCTCCAGCATTAATTGTGAATGAATGAAGTGAGCTCCTGAATTTTTTACAGTGCTTTGTTAGACAGAGAATTTAAATAATGGAATCAACCCAACAGCTAATTTTCAGGATTTTAAGGGAGCTTGTTCACGTCAGCCCTCATTCAGGAACACAATTTACAGTCACAGAGCTTAAAGCACCTGCTTTAAATTAAATTACAGGGATGGATGGAACCCCACACTTGTGAACAGGGCTCCTCAATTAGATTTTGTGGAAGAATGGCTCAAGCCTGGGGTAGCCTCTGGGAAGGCTTGAATTCATGAATTATGCCACAGGCAACTCTCTGCTTAAAATCAAACAGTAGCAATACTTCCCAAATAGTTATCCAATAAATGTTTCTATATTAACAAACTCAAAAAATTTTATCTACCATTCCCACATTTTCTCTTAGGGACCTTATGTCACTACCCTTATTTGAATACAATAATTTCTGATGCGTTCCTAAAGGTATTAACGAAGTCATGTGTCTTCCCATCTGCAGGGGCAAGCACCACCGACTCAGGAGTGAATGGATTACCATTATGGTTGGCAGGAAAGAGAAGCCTTCCTCATGACAGTGAGTCACAAGATTATCACCTTGACAAGGAAAACTACAACAGAAAAGCCAATTGCATAATATCCCAAAGAAAGCAATTAAGTGGTTTCATTGATAGAGGCTTTGGATGAGCTACACACTACAAATAACAACTTCATTCAGGCTATTTCAATGACACATGCCAGAGATAGGAAGAGCCATGACAATTATGTTTTGCCCTTGCATTTTGGGAATCTGAGGATCAGGAATTTTTCCAGAGTGGGAAGCTTGTTTTGCTCCCTGAAGACCTTGTTTTGATTTCAAGCACTGCCGACTGCGCACTGTTGCCACATATTTTAGATACCTTTTTTACTGCTCCCTTGATTGTAGGGTGCAGGGAGATTTCTGCAGTAGACAAAGAGTCTTCTGAGGCACATGCTGTAACAGTGGAAGGAATCTGCTCTGGACCTTCCATAAATACAGAGTTACCTCACTGTTTCTAAGTGCCCCAATATGAGGAGCATTGTTCTTGCCCTATTGAGACTGGAGATTTAGGGAGGCAAAGAAAAGCTTCGGGTACCCAGTGTCTGATTTTCTGAGTGCCAGAGTCAGCCCTGGGTGCTGACATTTGCCTACACAGCCCTGAGGTGGAGAATATTTCCTCTCTGATGCTCCTGTGTAGCTACTACCACCTGTGAGACGTTGCAATGGCTCAACTAAGAGAGTAAAGCTGGGTCTGCTGCGCACTAACCAAAGTAAGGAAAACTCTGCCTGGTTTAGGGTAATAGAAACTGCAGAGAGTAAAAGCACTTGGACAGCTTGACAACAGTGGCAGAAAACAAATTCGCAATGAAGTGTTCCCTGATCCTTCATCTGGAGCTATATTCCTGGTCTGTCAGAGTAGGAAATGTCTGAAGTGACAGGAATCCATGAATCAGGGGGGCATTTTCCATTGTTAGCCTGGTGTGGCTTTTTGGTTGGGTTTTTTGGGTTTTTTTTTTCCACATCCAAAACAATAGAGGTCATCATTAAATTATTTAGAGACTTTTAATGATCCCAAATTAGCACTCCTAAACCTTCTGCTTGCTTTAGTTTTGTAAGTGAAACAAAAGATAAACCAAAGAAGAATGCAGTTCTGAGTTTCCTTGAGTGAACAGGAACTTTGCCAGCACTTGATTTTTTAAAAATCTGGTTTCCTCAGCTGAAGTAGTCATGCAAAATTAGCAACCTCAAGAGGGAAAGTGTAAGCGTGTGTTACTCGAGTTATACCCAAAAGTGGGTTACACTTCCCATCAGTCCCCTCAAGCAAAACCTGCACACCTGGAAAGCAATTTTTCTTTTTGTCTCCCTTTGATGAGACTTTAGAAACAAGAGAGCAGCCCTGTTTGCTGCGATTTTTCTTTTGATTGCTGTCATGGCTCTTACCTGAGGGCTGTCAGCCCAGCCACCTCATCTTTCTGCAGAGGAGAAGGAGAACTTTACTCTTTCCTTTCCCCTCCATGTGGTAAGAAGCCACAGAGAACCACAGAGCTGCATCAACCTGGATTGCTGTGACCAGATTTATCAGGGAGCTTTTCTTACTGGAAAGCAAAAGTGCTGGGGTTGCTCGTCTGCCTGTGCATGTACCCCGGGCTGTGTGTGGGAAATGGGATAGGCAGAACAGCTCCTGCCCAGCACAGCGCTCTGCGTGGCCCTCCCTGCAGAAGACAATTACTTTTTTGTGTGTATTCCACATATTAAACATGCAGAATGGAGGAAATTTAGTGTGCAAAGTGCAAATTCCAAACAGACTTGGCTCTGGAGGAGCACGGAGAACGAGCAGCTCTGAGAGTATCTGCCAGTGGCAACCACCTCAAGCTGCTGCCTGGCCCCAGGTCCCATCTGCTGCATTGTCTGGAATGAAGATGAGTATTTCATGAAATGAAGAGAAAAGTAAGCGAGTCTTCAGGTAATGGACTTCAAATAAACAAATTAGGCCACTGCAAAGCAAAAAGTAATATTTTGTTTCCATTGACGGGTAGAAGGTATGGGATCCGCCAGAGAAAACTGGAGAATTGCCATCACCTGTGCTCTTAAAAGGAGGTTAAATACTTTAAGAGAAGTTGAGACATAGCAAAAAAAGCATTTGGTGTCCCTCTAGAATCCTTCCCAAGAGAATACCTCTGTGGCTCTTCAAATCTGTGATTATCCGCATCTGCCAGTGGACAGGGCAGTCACTGGGGAGGAAAGCTGCATTCCTCAAACAAATGATTCATTAAAAATCATCAACTTACTCCAGGAACAATCCACTATCAATGTTTTGCCTCAGACTTAGTCATGAAGCTAAGGGGAATTAAAAAAGGAAGGACTGTGGCACAACAATGAAACTCTTTCAATCATTAAACCCTACCAATAAATACTGGCGAGTGCTGGAGCAAAACTTTATATTTCTAGAAATTATTCTAGCTGTGGAAAACATAAACTGTGTCTTCCCTGCAGACACAGTCAAAACTAATCAAAGTGCTCCTCATAACACAAAGGAAATACCTCTAGGCTGCGATAAGGACTATGACTGTAGCTCTTTTACGTCTCCACTAGCTAATAACAATAAGATGGACCGGTGGCAGTGTTTTCAGCACAGAGATTAATAGTCCGGGAGAAACTGAGAAGGAGAAAGTACACTTTCAGTTTTCTTTCCGATGGCTAATTAAAAAGCCCATATCTGAAGGGAAACGCTGTGGAAATGAGAGCTATTTGGATGTGCCTGCCCCCATCTACTATCACTCTGCTTTGTGAGGAATGCTTTATTAACGCTAATCTCATCTCTGTGCTTTGACAGAAGTTACAGTTTCCTTCCTTTGCAGCCGCTAAGGCTCAGTTCTATTACAGGGTTTGTTTAATGGGAGCTTTATTATTTTACTAAATTACCTCATCTTCTGGGAACAAACTTAACCTTGAACTATGAAGCCAAATGTCTTTTTAATGATGCAAGTCTGTTTGGAAATTGTACTCTGATGACTCTCAATTTTCTTCATTCTACATGTTTAATATGTGGAATATACACAAAAAGGTAATTCTTTTCTTCAGGCCTTCCTGATCCACTATTTAAAATCAATTTGCTGCAATTATTAAGGTTAAGACTAGTGGGAACAAACATTCTTAATGGTATTCAGGCACCAGAGAGGAGCCCTCGCATCACTAGGGAACCCATCTTCAGTAAATTGGAAAATTATACAGGATAGATGCTAAAATACTCCATATTGAAATGTTTAAATTCTAAGATAATATAAATATCACTCCTACGTGCATTTTGGGATGCAGCCTTCTTGTGCTGCTTTGAGACTCAAAGAGAAATTCTGAGAAACAATGAGAAGCTACCATTAACCCACATGAGACAGTGGCTTGATCCAGAATCTGTAGTCAGGCAAAATGAATGTGATTTTCTGGTCCAATCTGTGGTGGATCTCTTGGATCCCAGGGAAGCAAGGCTTTTGCTCACGGGGCGGTAGCCTGACTACAGATGGTAAAGAAGAGTACTGGCCTATTTTACTATCTGATGTACAGGAGAGGAATTACTGTGTTGGTTCCCAGTTGATTCCCTCCCAAATGCCTGTAAGTTGCTGCAAACCCACACAAAAGACTTCTTGACTCTAGAAAAATGTGTGTCTGTGTTTAGGGTGTGTGCAATTTGGGTACTTCTGAGGCTGTATTGCCCAGAGGTGACCTCTGGGCAAAGCTGGGGGCAGTGTTTTCTGTTTGTGTCAGACTTGAGTGGGAAGAAATACATGAAAATCAAACAGAAATATGCTGTTTGCTAGTGGGGTAGATACACTGCGATGACCCATCTATTTAGGAATATTGTTAAAACCTGTGAGCTTCTTTCCACGTCTCCATTCAGAAAAGTCCTGAATCATCCTGCAGTAGGAGCAGAGGTCTGGGCACTGCCTCCCTTCAGTGAGCTTTAAGACCCACACAGCCAAGCACGGTCCCTCCTGTGCTTTCTGGAGACAGAGTTGCTCCAGACCTGCTGCTTGTGTGTACACACATGTCCCTTGCCTGTCACCTGTGAGAAAAGGAGCAGGCCACTGGAGTAGTTAGGGAATCAGCACTGGAAATGCTGATCCTTTGGGGAAGTGGCAAGTTCTTCCTAGTGACTCTGTGTCCAAGAAAAAGGAGTCCTGAAAAAAATGGCAAACATGGGCAGCTTGCAATGCCAGAATAGTTCTTCTGAGGTGCCAATAGGTTTCCAGGGGAAAAAAAAATCTACCAGAACCAGTTGACAGGCTGGATAAATTGTTCTGAGGGCTCCAGACAGCCCTTACCTGCATCTGGTGTCCAGTTTTTTTTCCCACATTGCGGAGGGTGTAAAGGCAGAGTTGTTGTGAGCAGGTCATGTTAAGCACAATTTTCATTCTGCCTTTCTCACTCTATGAAGCAGTCCTGGCATATCATGTGAAAACAAATTCTCTAATGACAGATGCAGATTTGGCACTAGATACTTAATTTGTCAGACAATTTTCGGACATTTTGATAGACACCCAAAATCAGCTAAGAATCACCCAGAAGAAAAGCCAACAGTTTTGGAACATTTTCCTAGTCCTCAGAAGTTACAAAACTTTCATTTGAACTCAAATGAATGGAACTGACTCTTTCCCTGGATGTTCTCATCAGATGATCCATTCTTCTACCCTAATGCATCCCAATCATTCCAGATCAAACTTTGTATCCTTCTTCTTGATTCCATGCCAATAAAATCACCTCTTACTCTCTTACTGTAATTTTTATACAGAATCTTCTGCACTTGCCCCAAAGAATGGTAGCTAGTTGACCTGAAAAGACCACATACAATCAAGTGCTTCCCCACCCAGAATCTTTTTATTCCCTTCAGCTTCCCCCTTCTTGTAATAGTCCTGGGTTCCCACATTGTTGTTATGAGTCTCTGAAAACTCCTGCCCTACAAAGCAGGATGGCCAACTTTCCCCCAGGCAAGCTTTCATATGTGTCAAAAACTTTTCCAGATGAGAGCCATGGGACAACACAACGCCGTGGGCATCAGAATGCTGAGGGAGGAGTTCTGGCAAAAGTTCTTTGTTTGGGGATAACAGGCATTCCCCACTACTTTCCTTTGAGATGAGTATGATTTGGATGTGGACTGGTTACATTGTCAGTTAGCCATGTTAGACCAAATCTACTCTGCCAGTTTTCTTCTTGCAGCCCAGTGCATCTCTTGGGATTGCCCTGGGATTGCCCAGGAGCCCTGTGCCAGTGCAGCCCCAGTGCATCTCTGAGCTGAGCATGAAAGAACATTTGCCTTGCAGAAGACCTCCCCTTGGGCCTTGAAAACTACAGCTTGACCGCCTCTGCTTTATTCCATCTCTGACTGGAGTGTGGAGTTAAAATGCCCACAAAAAGCCACTGAAAGTGAAAAGTATGTATTTCCTGCAAATAACTCACATGCTAAAAATATATATTTTTTCATTTTTTCCTCCCCTTGCCTCTCTGGTAAGGTGTGAGTTCTATTGGTATATTTTTATGTCACTGCTTGGAAATTCAGTTGACAGACAAGGTCCTGCTGTGCTACTAAACATAAACACTTCACCTTCTTGTTGTGTTAAGCCTTGGCTGTACTTTTTTTTTCGCCAATATTTTTTTTTCCATATGGGAATGCAAGCAGCTGAAGCCCAGTGCAAAAACATGAAAATAGATTTCTAGGAAAGTAACCAAAAGGGCTTTACCAGCACAAGTTTCTTATCAAGAACTATTTTAGGAACGTGAGGAAATGAAACTTTGATGAGAGAGTTCCAAGAGGGAAGATTTACTAAGGAGCTGAGGGTTCAAAGCAGGATGACAGCACAGCTATCAGGAAACCTTCTCTGCACCTGTTTCTCCACCAGCTGCCTAACCATACTCCCCCTCCTTTCTGCTGGCAGCTGAACAGCCGAGATCTGCATCCTCTTTTGTACTAATCCACTCCACCGTCTGTCTGGAAATGTTTGACAGTCAACTCATCCCCTCCTCCTCCTGAGCACAGACATAAGATGTAGTTTCTGATTTTAATGCCCAGCTGTGTTCCAGAGACCTAGTATAAATCCAAGTCACACTCTTGGAGAACAGTATCATAGCTTGTCTCAGTTTCCCATCTCTAAGAGGGAAATACATTGCAACTTTCTTTCCTCTGCATTGTCAGTACATTACCTAGTGAGGCACCGGGCTCCTCAGGCTGGGAGCTCCTTCCTTTTTCTAACACTCCAAGTTAGCTAACTTAGCCTCAGTTTACAGGAGCTATCCTGATTTCATGGTGCCCAAAGCATGTCTATTATACTGTGAATCAGAGCCTTTTTAAGGATGAAGTGCAATCTTGCCCCGTGCCACTGCTTTGCCCATGGGCACTTTGTAAGGTCTCCTCAAAGTGGACTTTACAAACAGGAGTCTTGCCTTCCTCCTGCACACTCCTCTGCTGGAGAAGTGCCCAAAACTCTCACTTGCTATGCCAGATCCCAAGATCCCAGAGCACTGCACAGCTGCCCCTTTGCTGTGATAAGACAGCAAGAATGGATGGCCTTGCTGAAGTCAGCTGAGCATCATACAATGTCTTTCTTTCACACCAAGAATTACTGTGGAGTCAGTTTAGGACGATGAAGCAAGATGCTTCATGACACAGGCGCAAGAGAGGCTGATCTTGGGAAGTGGTGCATGGGAACTGCCTCAAGCAGGGTGCTGAAGAGTCACGGGCAGTTTGCAGAGGAAAGAAGATGAACCCAGAGGAGCTGATGGGTTGCCCACTCCTTAGCTGCAGGGCAGGGACACCAGCACATCTCTGCTTTGGGGGGTGAGGACCTTGTGCAAGCGTTCCTTTGAAGAATGGGCTCACTATGTTAACGCTATGTATTGCAGCAGGCATAGAGGGCAGACTTGGCTCCTGTCTAAGCACGGCCTAGGGAGTCTAGGAAAGGACCTAGGAGATTTCTCTCAGCAAAGTGCTATCTTCCCTGAACTTGAATTATATCCCATAATGATGGATTTCAAATAAAGGATGGCCCACTTAGCACGTAGGCAAGGAGCCTGCATCAAATTCCCAAGCTTTTGCTCCTCCCTAACAATGAGAAAATTATCTAAAATTAATCTTATATATCAAGCTCAAGACCTCATTAAAGAAAATAATTCTAATTTTAACATCCATGGCTGAAATGTCATTTTCAGTGTGTGAGAAACATTGAGAATAGAGCTCTCTGCATCACATTAGGCTCTCCTTTGTTTCTTTGGTTCTATTCCACCTACATCCTCCCTTTTGTCGCAGACCTTGCCCGAGTTGTTGGCTACTGTTGGGATGGCACAGGTGGAAAGAGTAGTAGATTGCAGGTGAGAGGCAAGACATGGGTTATGCACTTGGAAACTTTAGCCAGACATGTATTTTCTGGTGTAGGATGACATTACTGTTTTTTGGTAAACTGATGGGATTTTTGCTCCTGTTTTGTTATCTCAGGAGCACCAGAGGATTCATCCCAAGTCTCAGGCTTTTTGAACCAGGAAGAGAGACCAAGACAGTTTGTTACAACACTTTCTAGTATGAGTTATATGCATAGTGCCCAGAAATATAGAACACTTAAATGCTTGTAGATAAATAAGCACACACATTGTTTGCATTCATATGTATCTTGCATATAAGAGTGGGAGATTAGATAGATAGATAGATAGATAGATAGATAGATAGATAGATAGATAGATAGATATAGATATAGATACACACATATACACATCTGTGCATGTCTCCTACCACTGTACAGGCCTCTGGGAAGCAGTACTGTGTCCTCCATGCCTGGCTACTGTGAACAGGTTTTCAGCGTCTCCCCTGCATTTCCAACCAGAAGAACTCCCTAATTTTTGGGTCTCTCGTGCCCACTCTCCCCATATTTGATTGCACAGTCAAAAGCTGGCTTTGGCTGATCTCTGCTTTTGGCATCTCTTTTTCCTGGACACGGAGCTCGGCCTGGGCTACATCCTGCTCCAGTCCCCACAGTGATGTCTCTGACTGCAATGATATCTTCAAGGCATCGTGCAGCAGGCTTGCATCACAACAAGGCTGTGTTCTAAGCTGAAGAGGCAGACAGCATAGAGTAGATGTTATTCTATCCCCTGTAGAAAGCTCCTGGGACAGCAAGACCAGCTCTTGAAGCTTTCACCCAACAAGCTTTGACCCTTTTTGAAAAGGCTGCCTTTTTCCTCTTTCCTTCCACCTCTCTCAGCAAAAGGGCTGAGCTTACGCCAGTCCTGCGGCACCAGGGCACGGCACCACTGCCCTGCAGCCACCCTGTGATTGCCTGGCGGGGTGGGTCGGCGTTTGGGGCCGAGAGGAAACCCAGCACCTTTGCACATTGGAGCCGTTTACAATGACTTTTGTTGCTGATGGCGCATGTTTGGTTGTACTTGTTAAATCTTGTTAAACAGGAAACAGGTTTCGAGGCGAGAGGGTCCCGGAGAGTTCAAGCTCCCGCTTCCAAATGTTCTTACAAGATGCACAATTGGCACCGACTTACAGGAAATATTTAATTGGAGTCGGAAGGCGCTGGCTCCACTGACCTTGTATTGCATTCCTCTGGGTGCTCCTTTCACAATGATTTTCACCTATAGCTTGGATCAGTGATTTATTTATACCAGCCAATGGTGAGTCCAACAGCACTGAGGGGCTGAGTGGACCATGGATATGCAGCGAGCTGAAGGGAGGAGCAAGCAGCAAGGAATGGTCTTACGGCAGAGAAGGGGCTGCCGCAAACCCAAGAGTGACATATTTATGAGTCCAGTATCGGTTGCCTGCACTGATAAGCCACGGTCATTAAAGGAAGGAAAAGTCACCTTTGTGTATATAAAATATACAAGATTCATAGTCTGAAAAGACTTGACAGGAAAACATTAGGTAAATAAAGGATATCCCATAAAGCATAATGTGAAAATTAAATTACCTCATAAGGGAGGAAGGCTGTCTGTCCCAGCAGTGAAAGTGAGGAAAAATGAAATTCCTCTTTTCCATCTTGAAGCTGATTTGGCTTTAGGGTTTTGGGTGGATCTAGACACATTGTTACTGATGTCTATAAAAAAAGCATTAACATCCATTATGTCAGACTGGAAATGCTGCAGTTTCCCATAAATTTTCACTACATGCTTGCAAGGTGGTGAGAAGCATCTTAAACATTGCTGCTCTGGGTGGCCAAATAACAGAAGTACTATCTCAGGGCCGAGCTGGACTTTCAATGTTATATTTAGTTTTCAGGTCTCACTAGATTTTATTTTCATCTGATTTTGGGAGCTGTCCTAAATCGCTTGGAAAAGTTTTCTGCCCTGTGGCGAGTGAAACATATCCAAGATCCACCTAGTTTTGCTTTAACTGATCAGTAAGTCTACAAAGCTGGGGAAATGTTGAAATATCAAGGAGAGGTAAAAGGATGAAAATTAAAAGGGTACACTTATTACTTTACTAAGCAAAAAAGATAATGTAAAAAAAAAAAAAAAAGGAGGGAGAGAAAGTTAATCCCATATTTTAAAATTGAAAATTTATTTATATTTTTACAGAATTAACAATTTCCCAAATGAGATGTCTGCTAATGGCTGTCCCCATGGAAGGCATGCACAGCCCTGCCTTGCACACAGGTGGCCAAAAGGTGAGCAATGTATGGCTTTACAGTCTCAGCAGCAAATTCCTGCAGGTACAGCCCTCAGCCCCTCTGAAACTCATAACTGAAAGCATCACTGATTCTCAGGATCTTGTCACAATGTTTTTGTTGGGAAGGAGCAGATCTGACCTGAACCAAGCCAATCTCCTTTTTTATTTCAAACCCTTTTCCTGAAAACACAATTCAGAGGTTAGGTAGACCCAAATCCAGATTGAAGCCACCATTAAGGTCAGATTTATTTGGTTTTCCCAGCAGAATTCACAGATTAACATCTATTTATAAATGTATCTGTCTACTTTAGTCCTCTCTCTTCATGGAAAAAGCCTGGGAGAAGTAACTTCCCCAGTGTGCTGCAGGATTTTGGAGGGATAACTTTA
Organism: Regulus satrapa; assembly: GCA_013396955.1. Taxonomy (NCBI): domain Eukaryota; kingdom Metazoa; phylum Chordata; class Aves; order Passeriformes; family Regulidae; genus Regulus; species Regulus satrapa. The sequence continues at coordinate 102,953 of VWZN01003417.1, read as the reverse complement.
GCAAATAGTACCAGTTCCTTGGGTCTTTGTTCACAGGGACAGGTGCCACCGTTGCTTAAAAACACATTTGATTTCTCTGGTGCATCAGACAAGCACAAGTCCCTCTGGTGAAGAGTCAGAGGCCCAGGAAGTGAGAGGCCTTTATTCAGCATAGCCTTTTGCGCTGAGGTTGCATCAACACCTCTTCCCACCAATTCTTCTGTTCCAGATCTTTCCAGGTCTGGGCCATGTTGCTGTCACATCCCATTCTGACTGTGAAGTCCTTTGCTTCCCAGGAGCTGACAGTGTCTTGTCCAGAACACCTCCAGCCCTTCAGGACTCTGCATCAGGAAGATGTGTTATCTGAATACTAATATGGGTGACCATTAAGTAACTGAAGGGAAGAAAAAGAACAAGAAACCCACACTGGGCAAACCAAAATCAGTCGTTGAGGTGAAGTTTAATTATGTTTACAGACTAGAAGTCCAATGGCATCCCTTTTGCACATCAATATCATTATTAAAGAATCACCATAAAACCTCTCCTCCCATTTTTGGAATGCCCACATTACGGACTCATGGTGTTAAACCTGGAAGTTTCTTTTCCAAGTCAAAACAAACACAGGACTTTCTTGGCAATGAATGCTGCTTCAGTGAACTCCATTGGTCTGGCTTTTACCAGACAGGGCCCTCACTCTTCTTGATCTGCCTTCTCTTTCCACGTGCATGGGAGGAGGTCCCTTATCTTTATCATATATCTTCAAAAGGTGCCTCTGAGCAAGGCAATCAGTATCACAGACAGGTTTGTGCTTAGAAAACTGTGACTAATGAGACAATAAATCAATGATTTGCCACCTCTGGAAATGCAGTTTAGTCCAACTCTGTCACCTTTATCCACAGCCTTTAGGGACATTCCTTCATTTTAAGGGGTTTGCTTTCAAAACTCTGCATGTGATCCCTCCAATAGATAAACAGAGTGTGATCCAGAAGAGAAAGCAGTTTTGCAAGAAGCCTGCCTGACAAGGCAGCCTCATTTCATTTATCGGGGATTTTTCTTTTATTCACTCTTCTGCCCTTTGCTGATGTCTCAGTTCCCTCTCTAATAAATAACTAGTCCACATCACTAAACCACTGCACATAACTCAGAGCAATTTGTTACTGTTGGCAATGTCTGTGCAGTGGGGGCCCAGGAACAGACCAGCATGGAAGCAGTAATACCTCCCACTCTTCAGGAGCATGATTTCTGCCTGATTACAGAAGGGGTCATTGGTAGGACAATGCAAAGAAGGTCACATACAATTCCCTCCCCACAAATCGCATGTGCTACAAGATACTCATACAAGTATCAAGAGTATCTGGCAGGAGAAGTCGGTCCTGTGATATCAACACCACAGATGTGGCAGGACATAAAAACCCTCAATATATTCATACTAACTGAACACAATGAAAGTGTGTGAACACTTTATACAGCCCTGGGTCCAGAGAATAGCTAAAATACAGAAATTCCTCTTGAAACATGATAAAATGAACCCAGTAGTCCTAAGGTCCTTCCAGAGATCAGATTATACAGTCTCCAAACAGTTGGTGAGGTTGTAACATGAAGAGTCATGGACAATTTTAAAAGGAAATGAGAAAGGATTATGTGGGGTTGTGTTTTTTTTCCTGCCCCTCATCTGTCTGTTCTTCATGAACAGTGCAAAAGAGGACACTTTTTCCCAGCAGGGTCATTTTGATGCACCCACCAAAAGATATTTATCTGGTAGTCAAGACATAGGTTCCTGCCTGGAATGGAAGAGCTCAGCAACTCTCTGCCTGCAAAAAGGTTTGAGGGTTAGCTAAGGGCATGTGGCACTATGCAGGTGGGGCACCTACTCCTTTTCTTCCCAGAAAGGTCATGAGGGTTGAGGGAGGAAGAACAGCAGCTTCTGGCTTGTGGAAAAAAAAATCCCCCATCCTCATACATGCCAGCTGGTCCAGCTCAGCGGGGCCTTTCTGAGCTTTCCTTTGTCTACACACTTATGAGCACAAAGTGTCTAATTCACCTTTTCCATTGTAACCATGTCCCTAGGGAGCCCTTTTAGATGCCAGGACATGGAGGGAGGGAACATTATTTCTGTACACACTCAGCTCTTTCGCTGCCAGTTAGTGGGTCTCTGTGGATGTTGGTTCTTGAGCCTGGAAGCCTTGAGACTCGATGAAAGAGCATCAAATGGAAGTTGAAAACTAAGTCAGCAGGGCAACTGGAGGGCAACTGTGGTTTGCTAAGGCTGTAACATCTGGGCTCAGTGGCACCCGCTGTGTGCCAGTGCTTTACAATTTCAAAGCTGTCTTATTTGTTTCTGTGGGAATTTCAGGGAAGTTTGTTATTTGCTGTTGGGTTTGTGTTTTTGTTTTGCTTTTTAACAAAGCACCTCTCAAAAGGGTATGCTTTCCAAAAAGGCATTGTTTAAGGTAATAATACAAGAGGGAAAATGGAGGATGTGGGGGAAGCCAAGAGAGAAGCAAAGCAGACAGAAAATCTCCACAGTTGCTCTCAGTAGAAAAACTCTGCTTCTATAGGGTGTGATGGGTTAAAGTCAAGAGGACTTCCTGGAAATTTTTAGACATATGTCATGGAAGGCCAGTTTTCCTGGGGGGAAAAAATTGCCTTCAGGTTTGGTTTTCTTTTTTAAATGTTATGTTGCTGTGTAAAAGTATAGGAGAGCCAAATAAGGCAGAATACCAGGTTCCCAGAGCTCTCATGCCCAAAGCATAGAGATCTGTGGCAAACTGGATTTTGGCTATGGCCACACTAATGACCAAAATAAAGGCCATGATGACCATTTTCCTGAGGGGGTTACAGGAGCCTTGAAAAAAAGCCACAGATTACCTAGGACCTTCACTTCCAGCCTCTATCCCTTGCTCTTTGGCAGAACTGGTTTGTTTATTTCTGAGGAGGCAGTCAATTTATCTGGAAGAGGTAAGTTTTATAACTCAGATTGGGAAATGACGGTGATTTGAGCTGCTTGGCTCCAAATGCAACAGAAAGCAGCAAATGGAAGATGAGGGAGCAAAGAGAAATGCCAGGGCACACCATGAGTCCACTTTGTGGGCACAACAGCAGACTTCCTGCCCTGCATTGCCACCACTTTGGCAAATTTCAGGAAGGGCAAGAGCATAATAGATGGTTGTGCTGATGATGGACACTGCCTATGTCAGTCATCTGCAGAGAAGAATGGTGCAAAACAAGCCTCCTGTCTTTGACATCAAGCAGAAAGATAAACTTTAATATCAGAAAGGACCGGCAGAAGATTATGCCTTTCCCCATCCCTTTAAAGATCTGTCTTGATCAGTCTATGATTAATGTTAATATGCAGGTACCTCAAATAATGCACAAGGTTCAGGTAGCCCTGCTGGTTACCAATCAATTGTATGAAAGCAATAACAGGCTTTACATGAGAGGCTGGTATTAAATTAAAATTATTAGTTTTACATGCATAACTTATATTAGTGACATCTTATTGGGCAAAAGGTAGAACCCCGGCAGCGTGAGGTGAGAGCAAACTTCAGAAGATGGTGGCATTCACCTCACTCTGGGTGTTTCACAAACCTGGGAACCCAGTAAGATCTCATGAAGGAAGGATTTTGTGGGGTATCTCTTCCCTTGTAGCACTTGCTGTAATGCTGAGCCTCTGCGTTAGTTGCACAAAAAACAAAACAGCTACTCACACATGTAAAAGTCAGACACAGCTACTTGTCTTGCTGGATCAAGATAAAATTTCTTGCATCTCCAAAATGAAATTAAATGGAACTAAAAATCACAAGTTCTCACATGATTTCCAGTACTTCCCATCTCAAGGCAGGCTACAAATCTTGCCTGAACATTTCATGGTGCTACACCTTGCAAACCAATTCTGATCAGATCCAGCAATGACCCCTTTCCTTAAAATGGAAAATAGTTCATGCAAGTTATCTATATGCACATGCAAGCTTCAAGTTAAAAAAACCCAAACAAAAAACAAAACAAAACAANAAACAAAAACAAACAAACAAACAAACAAACAAACAAAAAACAAACAAATAAAAAAAAGAGTTTTGGTTCAAGTCTGAGCTTTTAGATTAACTCTGCTTACTTGCTTATTTTTAAGCTGTACTCATTTTCCTCCTCTTAACATGCTTATGCTTTTCTGCTCTTGTCCAGCATTTCCAGACCTGCTAAATCTGCACGTTTTTCTTAACATACTTCTCTGAAAAGAATGACCCCCTCCTCCTGCCTCCTCCTTATCCCTGTGTAAGTAACATCCATCACTGTATCGGCACCTGACTGAGCAACACTAGGGAAGGGTCAAGGTATTGCTTCCTACCCTTGACAGATGTTACAAAAACACCGAACCACCTCAACCTGTGAAAGTTCCCATTCTACAAACCGCTGCACAGGCTTTTCTTCTTGCTATTGCTAAAAGCAAAAGACAGACTTTCCCCATCTTGCATAGTGTTTAGAAGAGCCAGTGAATGTGAGCACAGCTGCAGAGGTCCTCTGTGATGGCCACAGCTGGCACTGTCCCCCTGGGTTAGGCTCTGTCTGAGGCATGGTGCTGGGAATCTCCTTACCAAGCAGGGCCATGCTTGGGCTGAAATAGACCCAGAGGAGAAAAAAGATCTACACAGAGGCATAGGAATTCTTCTCAGACACCAACCAGTTGGCCCTTCTCTGTGGAGGGCATCAACCCCCACATGCACTTACAGAACTTATACAAGCAACATCCTAGCCAGAACTAGGAAATCAGGACTGCAACAGAATTTGAAGTGCTGGGATGCCAGTTGGGTTGTGGAGGAGGTAACAAATGCCAGTGCTAAACAGAAGCAGTAATGTGTGCATGCAGGGCACAAGCACTACAGAAGGTGATCTTCAGACAAATTCCTGATACTCTTCCTCTCACTGCATTCCTCACTGTCCTTTTCTACCTCTTATGAATGTCCAGACTAAAAAAGTTTAAATCACTCCTTGCCATTAAATTTCTGTGTCCATCAGCTAATTGAACAATTAGCTGAAATGAAGCATCTAGATTTCAAGCAAGTGTAATGAATTCCTTCCCTTGGGATCCAGATGCTTAGATGTTGCTCAAAAGTTCTTGTTTCCTACATGACACATTTTCTCTTAGCTTGTAGTTCAGAGGCACAGTGCAGCAGGTCGTTTGTCCAAAAAAGAGAGGAGCTTCTTGGAGAGACTGCATTTTGTGACTCTCAACCTCACGTACACACTTCCTTTATCAATGATTCTACCTTCATGCAAATCAAGCAATTGTGGTTGACTGAACCAGTGGCCCCGCACAAGGATTATGCTTGGTCCTCTCAGGAAACACAAGGAAATTTGCATATCAACCTATCAGTGTGTGGAGAAAGCATAAGAGAAGGCTAATAGGGAGATGAGAAAATGTATTGTTAATAAAATATTTAATATTATAATATATTATTCTACATCCTCCCTTTTGCGTGGTTGGGTCATTTTGTTTGGTGTTTTACTCCACACAAAGCTGCACTGTGTTTAAGGAATAATTTTGTATATCCTCTTTCATTCAGTTGCTGATAACCAATATGGAAAAGCTGCAGACTGGCAGTCTCAGAAGCAACCAAGTAGTTAAATATTGACTGGACCCGCTCAGAGATAGAGTGACATTATTTCTGATATTCCGAGGCTGGCAAGCCAGTGGAGAGGACCCCAGCACAGCACCAAGAACTAGTTATTTCCACTCTCCACTTGCATTCCTGCAGACTGAAAGGTGGAATAAGAGACATCACAGCAGTCTTTGTCCATCAGAGACATCCTCCAAGCAGAGGAATCCTTGCAAAAACTGTCTTAAAAAAAAATCAAATAAAACAAAGAAACCCAGCAAATTAGTTCCTTAATTAATTGTGATTAGTTGTTTAACTTACTTTGGCTATAATTCATAAAGCAATCTCAGGCATCTATCCAGCAGAGACATGCACAGCTTTTTGCACAGTGGCACCAGAGCTCCTCATGTACTGGCAAAAGTGCTTTCAGCAAAACCCAGAGAGAGAAACTGCAAAAACAAGAGCAATAAAATAATACCCTAGGCAGAGGATAAAGAAAAGGCTGAAGTCAGCATTTTATCTGATAGTCTGTCTTCAGGAAATGCCTGTGAAAACAGTTTTGGAAAGTAATAGCTGATCTGGCTGCAGATATTCCCTGAAATAAGAAAGGTGCAAAATCCTGGTGCCATTTTTTGAGTGAATTTTTTCCCTGTTTTTGTTTGGTTTTTTTCAAAGAATACAAAATAGTTCTCACCAGAATAAAAGCATTCTGCCACACCAGGAAAGGCAGAATGCCATATTTTGGGTAAAGTATTAGAAGATACAAAGTTGACAGGCAAAGAAGTCACGTAATTCTAAGTGTGAAAGGAAACAAGTCTGCATGAAAACTGAGTAAATGGAAAGGGATAGACAAACACAAAGGAGGCCGCTATGATGTTGAAGTGTTTACTTAGCAAGGCTCTTTCTGAATCTCTGAGTGCCATCATCGCAGTTTTCCTCATTCTCCGAATTTTTTATGTGCTTTGTTTGGTTGGTTTTTTTTTAATCGACAGACAACTGTACCTGTGAAAATCTGAACCTTGATCTGCTCTACTGCATACCTTCTCTTCTTCACACACCTGATGGCATGCATTGTGCCGGAGAGAGAAACAGCTGGAGAGCTGTCATACTACCATTTAAGACAAGAAATGTATCTGAAAAGGTTTTCAACCTATGCCTAAGCATTCCAATTAAGCAAGGCATTGTAATTGTTGCTCCCAAAAGCGAGCTTCCCTTCATCCCTCACATTCACAGTTATTTAAAACATACATGTCTCTTGCAATGGCAGTGAAATTGATCTCACTGTCAATAGTTTTTTATGGGGACAGAAGCTGACTGCAATGAAGCCACACATCTGCAATGCAAATGATAACCTGAAAGTGTCTCCAGGAAGCAAATGCACAGCACATGGGAGCCCTGGCAGATGGACTCTGTTGTGAAACCTGGAAGCAGCAGAAATAACACTACTACTAACACTCAGTGTCAGTGCCCAAGGCCCTGGGGCAATACTACCATGGGGGCATGCTTGGTTGTAGGGGGTGCTCCCCAAAATGACACATAAGCAGGCATCTTCTACTCCAATTTATGGTTTATTCTCCATTGGTTTAAAGACAGGAGAAAGCTCCTGAGGAAGAGATATAGAGAGGTGCCCTTGTGCCTGGAGCTGGTGGAGTAGTCTGTAGGGAGGATGGCTGCATCTCTTGGCTTACTTGGCTGAAATGGCAGCTCAAAACTCCATGCTTCCCTCAGTTGTGGTTTGTGGCTTATGGTTTCTTGGGAGGAGGGGCTCTCGAGGGGGAATAAGGGAGCTAACACTATAAAACAGGCCATAAATCACATGTCAGCTTTTATGGCCAACGTTCATAGTTGTAGAAGCATCTTCCAGACTGCTCGGGCTGTTGGGCTGTAGGATGACTCTTCCTGAGCTGGGAAATATTGGTTGGGATTGTGCAAGCAGCATAGTGGAAGCAGATCAGACATGCTGCAGACAGTATCAGGGTTGGGATCCCAGCAGGTAGACTGAGGTGGGTGTTTGGGCATGTCGAAGCATGTGCATTTTACTCAGCTATAGCCAGTCCAGAGCCCCTGGAAGTGTCTGGTATATTAAATACTTGTCAGCTCAGGTACTGGATGCAGCATGCCTGGAAATTGTACTGTAGAAAAGAAAGTGGCAGCCTGCCATCCAAGTCAGGCACTCCAGCATCCATGTCTTCCTCACAGCTGGTGCCAGAGTCAATCAGCCCAACCAGATGCTGATCTGATATAGCTGTTTCTGGCATGGAAATGGGAAGGGAACCATCCCAAACAACAGCAAAGTGAATATCTCTTTAGAAACTGCCTAAGTAAATAGACAAAATAACCTAATACAACCAAAAATTAAAAATTATTTCCCTGAACAGCAGCAAGTGGAAGATAAGAACTAGCCTTTATCAAGTCCAGAGGCCTCCTGGACAGAAGGAAAAACAAGTGGAAGATCAAATGGGTTGTGGGTCAAATAAAGCACTAGGCAAAGAGGTTTGAGCCAAACCACAGGACACATTTGTCAAGCTCTTAAAAAAATAGAAATGCAGGATCAAAGCAGAAGCACTTTGCAAATATTAACATTTGTCACCTACTTTTACTTTTGATGTGCTTCTTTTTGAAGACATTTCTCCCTTTTCTCTCTCTCTCTCTTTTTTAACAGGATAATCTAATCTTTCAGTACACACACTTGCCTTCTTCAAAAGAAACACAGGGACAAAATTACTGAGACATGGAAGACTTTAATAAGAACAGATTAAAAGAACCAATGTATGGAAAACAAGCATTAAAAGTATATTAAGCAGCAGCCCAAAGAAATGTTGTTAACACTGTAGTAAAATATTCTAACATGAAGGTTTTGGTAGTTTTCCCAACAAAATATAAATGAAACAATAACTCCTTGTATTGCCTCACATTTGAATGGAGGAAGAGCATTCCTGTAGCACTTGAGTCAGCAACAACATAATTAAAGAAAATCACATTAGTGCCAAATGGATCACATTCATTACTGATCCATAGGTATTGTTTTGGAGATGCTACCCCATTAATTAACAGGATCAAAATATGGCTTATAAAATTAAATATTAAAAAAAAAATAAAAATAAAAGGTCGAAAACTCTTTAAGGTGCATTTTCAGCTGCATGTTTGTCACTGCTACACCAGCAAGAGGAGTCCTAGCTCAGTGGTACTGAGTTACAGATTTCTTTTCTTCTGCCCTTCAGCCAGAAGGTTTTCATGTCTCCATTGACATCCCAAGATACGGAGCTGCAGAGGGAAACAGCCTCGGAGGACCTTTGGCGCATGTGGAGAGCGACCTGCTGCTCCCTGAGAGATGGTGACCTCCTGCGCGCCGCGGCCTTGCGCGGCCTTGCGCGGCCTTGCGCGGCGCAAGATACATAACAACAACAATACCTCAGGCCGAATTTAGGAAATTCGGTAATTGTCAAGTGTGGTAAATATCTTTAAAGCAAACACTCTTAAAAGCGGAGAGATAATGTTCATTCCCCCGGGACGAGGCGGTAGCGAGGAATACGGCTTGCGGGCAGGGTTCCAAAGCGGGCCCGTAGTCGCATTGGGTGAGAGAGTGCCGCCTGCTCCCGACAGGATTTCTGAGACTGCTGGCACCAGGGTGACAGGCCAGCAATCGTTAACAGGGGAAGTCTGTCTGGTGCCTACTCTTTGTTCCAGCCCCACTTTCATATTTGAGAACCCTTATGGTATACTTTCTATTCACAGCAACATTTCAGCCTGTCGCAAGTGTGGCCCCAGTGATTACAGTTAGGCAAATACAGCAAGAACCCACACATGCTTGAGCCCTTCAAAGTATCTTTTTTTCCCCCCGCTCAGTTTCCACTTGTTAATATTTGACTGAGTCTGTAGTTTGAACAAGTACTTCCCAAATATATTTCAGCTTTCAAAAAGAAAAAGAAGAAAAGCCACCGAACATTTACGGTGTTCAGAGCATTTATGGCTGGAAACTCGTTCTGCAGGTTCAGCCATCTGTCCTGCCCGTCCTTGCACAACCGTTCTCCTGCAAAATGCAGACGGCCCTCTTATTGGGGAATTCTCGACACCCCTGGCACCACATTCAGTTCCTCGATACCCCACCAGGATGACTTCTTGGAAATAACTAAAAGCAAGGAAGATGCTAGGAAGATGTGGCTCAAGACGCCAACAGCTGCTGGGGGGAAGAAGGCATTGAAATGTAGATTACAATCTCTTAATGGATCCACCTGATGGAAGGACATACCCAAGGTGAGGAATGTGATCACCTCCTTAGAAAGATGATGATGGGATACATACTTCTGAGTACAGGAAAGGGAATGTCAGTTCCAGGAGGAACATCAGAGACTTGCCGATGTAAATGTTACTCAGATTAACAAGTGAGGTAATTGCCATCCCTAATTTCTATCCACATAAAAGAGCTTGCCAAGGGCATCTATTCTTGTTATTCACCATTGGAGAAATGTACCTGGAATTTCACAGAAGCTGGGAAACACAGGGTTTTCCCTGTGAAACCTGAAAACACAGGTTCCAGCCACTCCAACAGCTGCCCTTCCAAGCATTTTACAGTCTCAGCACAGGTGACTCAGTGGGATTTTACACAAAGGCTTCTTCATTCTGCTTCTAGCAGCATAAAGCATTTTAAAAAGTATATCAATAATACTGTTTTGATAGAGGCTATAATAATTGTTCTTATGTGAATCTGTTAAACTATTTTAAATCTCCTTAATCCTATGAGTGGACAAATGCAAAATCAGAGAATTTTACAAACCCAGCCTCTTTTGTTTTAGTCACACACATATACCAGTCCTGGATTTCATATTTCTATATATAAGCCTATTCCCTGTACATTGATTTTTTTTTTTCTCACCAAGATAAGAAAACAAGCATCCTGCAATATTAATAACAAGGCGGGCCATTTTCCCTTTGAAGAAAAGTTATTCTTTAAAAATAAGCTTTATGATATATGTAAATAATTGTGTGTTCTTAGAAATTACGGGTATTTTTTAACATGCCAATAAAGCATTATTATACTAACCTTCAACAAACCTGAAAGGCTTTCCCATGAGCAAGGAAAGAATATGTGGAGTTCATCTCAAAGTCTGTGTAATTACACAGACTTACAGGAACTGCAAAAATGGTGTGGAAACTGCACTGTATGACAGCAATTCCACTTTCATATTTGCCTTGCTTCTAACTGGAAGAAAGTTACTTTAGGTGAAGTTCAGTCCCACTACTGCAATCAAAAAATTCTGATCTCACAAGGACAGCAGAGGAAAAAAATGTTGGGAAGACTGAAAATGGGAGAGAAAGTTTTTCTAACAGGTTGACTTCCAAAAAATAAATAGCTAAGGTTATGAACATTTATTAGAAGTGCTGGTTAAGTGCTTGAATCAAGCAATTTTTTACCAAATCTATCTCACTTCACTCAGAGGAAACCTGACAACTACAGAAACCTTCAAAGCCAAGAAGAAAAACTGAAAACAATTGCTCTCCTTCCTTCCTAATTCTTCCTGGCTGTTACAGTGCTAGTGAAGACACACAATCTTACATGGCCCCTGCAAACATCCTGGGTGAAGGCACAGTTTTTGTTGAGCTGAGTTTGTTGTGGCTACTTAAATAAGTATAAAATTTTCCATTGTTTTCTTCCCATTCTTCTCACAGGCCATGGATGCTGCCTGCGCACCACTGCCATTTCACGGACTGCGGATGTTAATGCCACATTTCCATTATCTTTCCTCTGCTACCCCTTTTTCCAGGTGCCCCTTTACTTTCATAGATGCTTCTTCCTCTCTACCTTCTTATCTTCTACTTTCCCACTGGGCAATCACAGTTGAAGCTGTCTTGTCATTTTCTCCCTGGAAGACATCCCTTTTTCTGCAGAGCATGGGAACATCACAGCTTTCCCTTCACCAATAACACCTTACCAGCTCAAGCAGGCAAGCAGAGGTAACCTGCAAGCTCTTGTCTATAAGGCCTATGGGTGCTGCCAAACAACCTTCCTTTGTAGCATTTCTTCCTCCTGAAAATGCAACCATGGAGCAGTTCACGTTTTCAAAGTGTAAATCAGGCTCCTATCTTGGATGCAACTGGTACAGTTGGAGCATGGTCGGTTTAAATCAGCTCATAAAGTGAAAACTACATAATGAATGAGCACAGAAAATTGGCTTGGCAAAACTCCACTGCAATGATTTGTTTTCCAAAGTGCAGCTGATTTACAGATTTGAGGCCTTCATTGGTGCTCTCTAGGTTTAAAGCAAAATATTTCAACAAAAATTATAGCTGAAGAGCCGTTCTGCTAATCCAGGAAATGTTCTAAGGGTGACAGTAAACGCTCGAGGTATGTGCGAGAGGGGTATGTCCCAGCTGGTACTGTTACATCTCTGCACAAAGCAGCCAAGCAAGCAGAGTTCCTGAATTTATTGTCTTTCCAGGCCCCTGCCCTGCACGTGGCCCCAGAGCCATCCCACTACCCCAACAGGCCAGGCGCCGGTTTAGGCAAATTCCTGTAAATTCTCACGTAATTTCCACCCTGTGGCTGGAAAGGGCACATGGAGACATTGCTGGGTCTGTGGGGCTCCTAGCTATGCAGCCCCAAACCCGTCCCTTCTCATGAGGGCAAGGTGATTCTTTGGAGGGCAGAGGAAAGATTTCAAGAGCTAAACCATGAGTAACAGCCCTTGGAGGAAACAAATGCTAAACAAGGCATTTCCTTGGGCCTGCTGCAGTTTCTCTTAACAAAGGGAGAACAAGATCTCTGTGTGCTAGCTCCTATCTGTGCTTTCCACCCCCAGCATTTAAATTCCATCTCATTTCTGAGTAAGGAACTAAAAGTTCTTGGGGAGATTGAACTGACATGCTTTGCCAGTTGTAATATAACTCTTATTCCTTAATAAACTTAAAAGAGAGTCGTTTGTGATGATGGAGGGACTGGTAGCTGACATCAAGTGGAATACCTGGCTGCATATCAGCCATCTGTGGGAAGGTGCCCACAGGCATTTTGGACCTCTCCAGGATGGATATCTTTTTTGTTTTTTTTCTTTCTTCAACATGAAATTAGTTCACATTAGAAATTTTAACTACTTGAGACATAGCAAAGTGCTCATCAGAGATAATATAAGCAGTACAACCCTACAAATGTCAGTGTCCTGAAGATAATGGTCTTTACCAACCATGTCAATTTAAAAGCCAAAACAAGAGCACAAGGGAAACTCAGTAGGATGGACTGTGCCCTCCCTTTAACTCTTATACCACAATTAAGTCATCTGGCTAAAGGATCTGATTAAGGAGGTTGATTTTTCTTTTAGAGGATATGATATTGGCTTGGAAAGCCATGGGGGTGTTTACTAACAGCTTCCTCACAAATAAAAATAGGATAAAGAATTTATGAAATTTTCAAACTTTTAAAGATGACAGACTCAGATTGTTGTTCCATGTATGATGTGAAGAGTGGACAGACAGAGCCCTTCCACTGTGGGGAGGAAAGATTGTTTCTAGCATACCTGAACTCCAGAAGTCAGGAAACAACAGCTATTTCACATTTCTCATTTACCTGGGCCTGTGGAAAGAGAAGTTTGAAACTTCTGCCACAATATTCTCATGACCAGAAATACAGGCAGTTATCAAACCTTCCTCAGGAAGGTGGGAAAGGCTTGAAGTAGGCAAGTTTTACACGACAGAAATTAGAAGTAGACAAACTCACATTACCCAGAAATAACTTGGCTGCAAGATAAGATTAGTCAGAAATGTAAATTCAGAGTTAAGGGCGTAAGATTTTCAAAAAGGCATTGCAGTGCCTTGCCCAGCACTGCCTGGACCTTTGTGATACACTTTGGTGGTGTAATACCAGCGGGATGTCCCCTCTGAATGGACATCAGGCAGGAACTGGGAAACATGGCTCTTGCTAGTCCAGCTGGGCAAACAGGGCTGGACCTGCGCCCTCCCTGACACAGAGCACCTGCCCAGCAAGGCATTCAGAGGCTTTTTTTTTTTTTCCAGTTTGTTTTTGGAAGGAAAAAAAAGAAAATCCTTCCATTTTTCAGGACCTTTTTCTTGCTCCATGTTTAGCCTTGATTTCTTTCAAGCTACAAGTTCTTGCTCTTTATGCCACATACATGACTTTTTTCTACTCACAAAGGGAAGTGGAAAAATGTTGGAGGAATAACAGAAATTTTGCCAAGAATTCTCTTTTTCTGGAGATAAATTCTGAAATTTTTTCTTCTTTTATTTTCATTTACAGATTTTCAAGCTGACTGTTTTCTCTATCAAGCCTTGGAAAGACTGGATAGCTCCTAAGGGCATGTGAAACCAAACTCACCACCCTGAGTCTTAAAATCCTCAGAAGGCCAGCATTCAGCAACGCAAAGTGTGAGATTATTACTTCTTGCATTTGCACATCATTGTTATCTGTTTGAAACTGTAGCTGAAGGAAAGACAGGGAAAACCACAGGGATGAATTCATGTGGCTACCAGGGAAAATTTGCAATTGCCTTTATGTGGATAATATTATTTTCTTGTCAATGCTTGCAGGGCAGTGTAAAGGGGCAGCTTGGCACTGCATGTGTATTCATAGAGTAACAAGTTGGTGGCATGAGCAGAAGTTTGGGTGGCTGGGTTGTTTGGTTTTTTTGTGGGGTTGGTTTTTTTTTTTTCTTTTTTTTTTTTCCAATAGACCTGGGCAAAGTTTTGTGTAATTTTCCAGTGACCTTGATTATGCAATTGGGTATGGCTGCTGCCCTAGACAACATCAAAGATGCCACTCTCATGAGGTGGCAGGCAGTCCTAGCCAGGCGAGGGACATGGAGCAGTGCCAGGGGCAGATGGCTCTCCAGCCTGCCTTGTTGAATGAACTTCTCCTGGGGAAGCTCTTATTGCTCCCACTCTATCTCTTTTTTTTTGACATGGGAAAGTTACAGACCTGGCACTCATAAAACACAAAGAGGCATCATCAGGTAGATGATGATTTACTACAAATCAACTGGATTATTTATTTCCCATTTCAAACAAAGAGAGGAAGGTCCCAATCTAGAAACAGCACGTGCTTAACTACAACCAGGAGCTCAAACTCCACTGAAGTCAAAGAGTTAAATTCAGCCCTCTTTGAAGTCAGCAAGGGCAACCCTTCATCTCAACAGGGCCAGTTCTTCCTCCCTGCACTAAGTGCTTTGATGAATCCACACTGTAACACCCAAACGAGGTGCAAATCAACATCATGGATTCCAGGATCTCTCCCTGATACGGACACAAGGCTTTGGAGCCAGGCTGGAGCAGGGGCTGGGACGCGACCCTTCCTCCATTTTCCCTATAAACCATCAGGAATATCAGGTGAGAAACACCTGGCTCCTCTCTGCAAGCTTGGCCATGGGCAGACAGTAAATAGTGATGACTTTGCAGTGGCAATGGGGCGAGGGAAGCAGAAGTTATGTTGCCCGAAATTTTCTATGCTATGGGAGTCCCTCATCATGCTTGATAAACCTCCTCACCAACTTCATAAGTACAGGGGAAACCAATTACAGTTTCAAACTGCAAAAATGAGGCTAACATTACACAGAAACCTTCCCATACCTGCCAGATTCTCTTTCAATGTTACCATAATTTTCCCTTCCCCCAAAGACAGATGAAAGCCACCTACACCCAGTGTTTCAGGTGGTTGAATGTTAGTTGTTTTTGTGATAGGACCTGGGAAACTAAGCTATGGGAGGTTTGTACCTGGTTCTCTTTGAATATTTCTCTCTCTTTGGTCCCTTTACCACAATTTTGGTTCCCTGAAAGCTTGGGAGGGAGATATTAGCAAGCAGGTAATCTGTCTTCCAAGTGCTCTTGACACACGTGAGACAAAGAGAATAAAAACTGCCCATTAAAATCCTTGGTTTTCAGAATTTTTGCATCAAGAATTTTCTGACCAAAGCAAATTCTTTCCAAAGCATCCTTTTTTCTTCTGTCCTAAAAAAGGCAGAAAACTGAGTGAAAAATAAGAAAGAAGAAAAATAAAAGATAAGCTCTGGTCAATCAAGCCCCAGGTCTCCTGTCTCCAGTTTGTGATTATGTTTTATGATCTCAGACACAACAGATTGTGAGCCTGCAATGTTTGGAAATAGTAGATGATTAAACCTTCTGGCCAGGTGTAAATGCAACCTTTGTCTTCTGATGACTGTGTGAGAATTACCTTCCTTCTCAAAGTCCCTGGCTGGCCCTACTCTCTCCGCTGTGCTGTTACAAACACCCCTGCTTGGAGCTACAACCACAATGTGCTTCCACTTTATTTCTCCTCTATCCAAAGGCACCATCACAATCCATATAATTTCAACTGTCCTGAGACAGAGGAAAAAAAATGCTGAGCAAGCTACAAAAATTTGAAAGAGTGTGGCCTGTGAGTTTTTCTACTTCTTCACCCAGGGGGATTTTGTACCAGGTAAATAATAAAAAACGTGTAATGATTGACTAGGCTTTTAAACCTGAGCTGAAGGTAAGTTTGCCTTGCTGTACCAGTTAAATATTCTCACTAGCCCCCTTCTCTTTCTCCAGTCGATCATGCTATGAAGTCTCATTCAGCCTGATGCATTCTTTATTCTTTAGAAATTTGGGCAACAGTCAAATCTGACCTTTAGAGCCATAAACAAATTAAATTGTTTCACAACCAAATAATATGAAACAATATTGAATAGCTAGGCTTCCACCGGGTTTCCTTTTAAAGAGAAAGAAGCCCTGAAAGAGCACAGACGTGGGAGATAGAGGGAGAGAGATGGAGGGCAAGGCATGCTGATACCTCACACAGCAATGAGATGCCAGACTGCTGGTGTTTGGCTAGGGACTGATGTGTATTAGCACTCTGGAAAATGTTGTGAGAGGCATTAATTTATTTTTCCCTTTTCTGGGAGCAGAGCGCTCCCTGAGAGCCGTTCCCCACTGCACAGACACCAGTGCCAGCAGCACCTTGTGCTCTGGCTGCACTTCAAGGTGAAACCCAAAAGTAGCCAAAGCGGCCTTGGTGCCACTGGGTGGGAAACCATTTCTGCTCTCCACTGTTTGCCTGAACTTTGGCTGCATGCAGCCCAGCCTTCCTGCACACACACCTCCCACTGCCACACGCGGTCCTGCTGACACCAGTGAGGGGCAGGGCTGTGTCACCTGCTGTCAGCTCTGCAGGGACATCCTTGAGAGCAGGACCGCTCCCTTCCTCTTGGATTGCACGCAGGAAGCTGACAGCTGCCGAGGTGGCAAGAAGTAAGTCCTCTTTGGAGAGATGCTGTAGGGTTCAGCACCTTTGTGGAGTGTAGCTGGAATGCAAAGCATCTGGAGCAGATGTGGAAACGTGATAAGGCTCCTTGCTGTCCTTAAAAACACTATGAAGTGGCCGGGTAGGGATTCCCCTGGCAGAGGGAGATTCCCCGCCTGGCACCAAGCAGATCTCAGTTGCCAGTGAGGCTCTGGGACCACCACAGGCAGCCCACCCTCAGGCTCCCGAGGAAATGTCTGCTGTGGGTGGCGCCCCATCGTCGCCTGCTCACCCTGCCTCCTTTGCAAGGGGACACCCCAGCTGTGCAGCCAGTTATACAGTTTGTGCATAAAGGCACAGACAGAGAAAGAAACAGAGCAGTGAGAAGTGCTCTGGGCCGGCACAAGCTGCAGTACTGTGGCTGTACTGGGAAGGTGGCACCCACAGACCCCATGGTCTGACACCACGGCTGGCAGGGGCATTGCTGCATCCCGGGGCACCCATCAGCATTACGGTGGCCCATCCATGGGGCACCACTCAGCATCTACACCAGGACTCCCACACTCAGCATAAAGAGATCCCAAACCACAATTCATTCTTCCCCTACAGGATGTCTGCACACAGGATACAAACAACAATATGTTTGTTGGAGATGTACAAATGACACTCATAGATGCTGCTTTTCCCTGAGGCTGGACACCTAAACTGCCATTACTGTCATTGATATGGAAAGCATTTAATTACCTACAGGTATGTGCCATTTACAAAGTAGAGGCAACAGACATGAAGTACATTTAAATGCTTTAATTAACTTAAAGAATTATGAAGCCGTGCCTGTAACTGAAATACAGTTTTGCCTTCTGTAAACCATTTGACATAAGAATGATGAGTATAAGAATTAGATGTAGGAATACATCTAAATATTTATACTACGTTCATTACACCAGTGTCTGAGCACATGTTTATGTTGGAACCTCCACTTTTACATCCGTTAATTTTGCTTTGCTGTGTAACCCCGGGTTAGCCATTGCTCAGTGCCACGCTGCCCTTCAGCAGAGACTGACTTGGCTCTGGGATGATTCAGAGTAAAACTCTTTCTGTGGGCAGTGCGCTTCCTCGCTCTTGGTGCAAGACTTGCTGAGGCTTCAAAACCAGGACTCCTGACCTAAACCAGGCTGGCAACCCCTGCATTGTATCAGACTGAACCTCCTCACCATCGTATTTCAAAGTCCTCTGACACAGGGCAAGGAAATGCTGTGGCTAGGATCCAGTAGCTGCTGCCATCAAAATACTGACAGAAACAGAGGTTAAGGGTACCAAATATTTCACTGTCAACAAAGCCAATCTAGTGTGGTTTTTTTAAGACTTTGGAGAGAGGGACTCTGCCAGCAATGATGCTGAAACATACCAAGCTCTGAAACTAACTTTGAATAAGGCTTTAGGAGTCTTCTAATTAGATGAAATAAATGTGCATTTTGATCAAATGTTTTGCTCTATCTTCAATGCTTGTTTTCATTTAAAATATTAACCGGTAAAATGAAGAAAAGGAATTTTGGGGGAACAAAGTCAACATGCTTGATTTTGAAAAGTTCAGAACAGGACTTCTTGTGCCTTGGCATTTTGCTCCTGAAATATGTTTGCTAATAAATTGTTATCCAGAATAATCCAGCTAGTTCTACAATTATTATAGTAAAAAGTAGTGTTAGCAGTTATACACTCTCTCTCACACANAATGTTTTTTTTTTTTTTTTTTTTTTTTTTTTTCTTCCCATGGAACAAAATTGCAAATGCTGCAAGCAGAATTTTTAACCAAAGGGCCATTTGGAGTTTTTTACATTAGCAAGCTAAATGGTTGGACAGGGTATTTCTAATTTTTTTCTACCATGACACTTGCCCTTAGCCTCTGCTGGGACCACCTCCTGGAAGATGCGGACCGCAAGAGATCTTCTGGAATGTGACATTCTCCCAACATCACCGTTTCTACATTTCCAGCCCATCTTCTGCCACTCCAGGTGACAGATACAGCGTCATCACAGTCTCAATGACTGACAGCTCCCTCAATGAAGCCCAGTCATTTCACATTGTCACTTTGTTTCTAATAAGCTGTTTTGTCGTTTCCGGGACAGCCCCTCTTTCCCCTCCACACACACAATTTCACCAGTCAGTGCCCCAAACCTGGCACTGGACAGCAGCAGCTCCCTTGCCATCCTCCTTGAAAAATGAGTTTTGCTCTGCAGGAGACAATTCTGTTTAGCCAGCAGGGTGAAGAGCAGGAACACCATCCTACTCTCTGCAGCCCACACCCCCAGAGGAGTGAGTGGGAGGTGTTGGCCACTGCTGGGAGCAGAGCCTGGGAGAGGCAGTTTAGGTGGGACAGGGATTTACCCCCTTGGCACTTGCTGGCAGGCAGCTGCTGGAGAGCCCAGGCTCCTTGCTTATGGCGTCTGCGCTGCAGGGACGTCTCTCATCTCCATCTCTGTGTCTCAAAGCAATTTTGATTACTGGGATTCAGACTGTTTCATCCTATTTCTGTTTCATTCACCTGCTATTATCTCTTGTTGTTCTTGAGAAATTACTGCCAAATTATGCTGCTCTCGTTTTTTCCCTTCCCATCATTAATTTATTTTCTAGGGTGGAGAGCTTCCCAGATCACCCTCCACCCACTTACACACATGCATGCACACACACACACACACACTTTATAGAAAGTGTTTACTTATGCGGGGGCAATAGTTTAAAAGGTAAATGAAATAGAGGACGCAGCCTGGATTGGCTTAGCAACACAAACAGTGCCAGCAGGTAAAGGGCCCAGGCCTGTTCTTTCCCACCTCAGAATTGTTTTAAAATGACACCCCTTCATAATTAATTGTACAGCACCTGATTAGTCACTATTGACAGACCCAGAGCCAATTGACTTTTTTTCTTCTTTCTTTTTTTTTTTTTTCATCTGGCTGGGAAGAAAATATGAAGTGCCTGTAGCCACACACACAATATACTGCCTGGTGATTACATCAGGCAGCTGAGCAATTAGAGCTGGTAGGATCAGCTCAGGAGCTGGAGGCTACAGTAGCAGGATCACAGCCCAAACTTAGTCTTTAATATGAAAATGAAGAAGGGAAGCAACAAACCAGATGAACCCTAGAAATCAAACAAAGCCAACTGGGAGTTCATTTTTGATAAGCTGAAGAAAGAAATGGGGCTGATCAAGCCAGACACTTCTGCTGCTCTGGTCTCTCTCCTGCATGAGGGGGATTAAACTAGTCAGGAGGCAGCACCTAAGTGAGAAGGCAACCCCAGTGGCAGAAAACATGCGTGTGGTTCTTCAGCAATGGATTTGGGCCAGAAACTGTGGGGTTGTACCCCTGTCCACTTCCAGACATCCATGTGTGCTTTGCAAAGCAAATGAGTTTGCTATGGGACAGGACAAAGACACATCGTACCAGGGGAAGGTACAGGCAGCCTTTGCTCACCTTGATCTAAAACAGCATTATCTTGCTGGAAACTTTGAAAGAGAAAAGTCAGTCTCCACCACCAGGAATGCAGTTGAGGTCCTCCATCCCCAGATCTCCCACAGACACACTGCTTCCATGCACCCCAGTCAGCCCGGTATCAGTTCAACTCAGCCATTGTACAACCCAGCAAAGCCGAGTCCTGACCCTGTGCAAACACTTTACTCCCAAAGAAGAGGATCTGTACAAGACCTCAGCCAACTTCAGAGTACTTCTGAGTGAGGTATTAAGCCAATATCAGTGCCTACACAGGCGTTTGCTCCAGTGTGAGTTAATCAGTTTAAACCCATACCTTTGGGTAAATACTTGTGCGCAGGCAGACAATGACTTGGGATTTGACCAAAGCTGGGTGAATACAATGTGAATGAATGTGTGCTCTGAATAAATAAATAATTAAACATACACCTAATTGCCTCTGTGGCCATTCTTGCAGATGAAGCACTGTATGCAGAAAAACTCTGGGACAGCTCTAAAGCAGATTACATTAATTTATCAAAGGATCTCCTCTTCTGGAAGCTGATGAGTTCATCAGGAATATTTTGCTGTGAAAACCTCTCCTGAATAAAAAGGCCTCAACATAGCTTGTATTTAAATGTTTTAGACACAGGTGATTTTATGTCCTAGATGTAGTGACTTCCAAACTTAGACGCCAGTTTAGACAGGAGGCTGCATAGCAGAAATTCCACAGCTGACTGACAAGAGCCACTTGACTGCAGGAGAACTTCTAGCCACCTTGGGTCCAAGGTGACAAGCCCCACTAAAGATGCCTAGCCCTGGACTGAGTTAGTGGCATGTTCCAAATGTACTCGGAATTACTTTCTCAATTTAAATCAATATAAAATGCTGGATAAAGTTAGTAGAAAATGCCACAGTTAAATTAGAATCAAGGCACAGCTGTTTAGAGTTCCAGTTTAGGGTCCAGATATCTTTGGAAGAATGTAAATACTGTGCCAGTTGATGTCCTTAGTTGCCATAGATAACTCTAGGTTCAGGAATATATCACAGAATTACAGATTCAAGTAGTTTGGAAAAGACCTCTGAGATCATCAAGTCTAACCTTTGACTAAAAACCATTTTGTCAACTAGACCATGGCACTGAGTGCCACATCCAGCCATTTCCTGAAGCCCTCTAGGGATGGAGACTCAACCACCTCCCTGGGCAGCCATTTCGATGCTTAACAACCCTTTCTGTGAGGAAATTCATCCTCATGTCCAACTTGAACCTCCCCAGGTGCAGCTTGAGGCCATATCTTCTTGTCCTGCCAAATATCACCTGGGAGAAGAGGCCGACCCCCAGCTGGCTACACCCTCCTTTCGGGTGGTTGTAGAGAGCGAAAAGGTCACTCCTGAGCCTCCCTTTCTCTAGGCCAAACAGCCTCAGCTTTTTCAGCTGGTTCTCATGGGTCTTATCAGCTAGACCCTTGCCCAGCTCAGTTTCCCTTCTCTGGACACGCTCCAGCCCCTCAGTGTCCTTCCTAAACTGAGGGGCACAGAACTGGACACAGCACTCAAGATGTGGCCTCACCGGTGCCAAGTACAAGGGGACAATCCCTGCCCTGCCCCTGCTGGTGACACTACTGATGATACATCCATTGGCCTTCTCAGCCACTTGGGCACACACTGGTTCTTGTTCAGCTGCTGTCATCCAGGCTGAGTGCTTCAGGCCAAATGCTGAGGAAATGCCGTAAAACATGAATGGCCTGTGCATGAGGGATACCTTTCAAAATTTTGTGGAAGTCCCACCCTGATCATTAGGAAAGACCTACCAGTAAGTTTGTACTTCCTAATGTTATTTATCCTTGACATTATCATGCTTGCTCTGGCTCTATTTTTCCAGCTTTTGAGTACCTTTTCCTCCACAAGTTTGAAGCTATACATATGTAAGAGAGGTATGTCTGTACCCACATCAGCAGAAATGCATTAACTGTAGGGCTATCTAAGGGATATTCTGTGAGCCACAGCTCACAGACTTGAATGATTGTTCTTTCTCATTAGTAGTGCTTAGGAATGATTATTTCTATTCTGCAGATTATTTTACCATTACAAAATTTTTTACCATTTTGACACCAAAGTATTAACCTGGATTGCTACCTAATTTTAAATTACAAAATTTAAGGAAAGCTCAGGAGAGCCTTGTTGGGATAATTTCTGGAAACTTCACGTTGCCAAAGATGATGATTCATTAGCTGAATCAGCTATTTAGAGCAAAACGTTGAAATAACAGATTTTAATTTCATCCTCTACACGAAATGCGGAAGACTTAGTGACTTGTTTCAATATATTTGTTCCCATGAGAACTGGAATTCTTTTTATATGAAATGTTTAGAAATTTCAAAAGGACTGACTGTTCCACACAGGCTTTAATACCCCATAGTTATACCAAGCATCGCTGTTGCTAGTTTGCATATTTTTGATTCTTTCTACTTTGCCTGTGGGCATTAGCCAAGAGGCAGGGCCAGAGGAAGAGCATTTAAAAGACTCAGTAGTCCATGAATAAACCGTTTCTGTCTAGGAGAAACCATATATTTTGCCACAGATGTCCAGCTCAGAATGCTTAACAGTACTCCCACAGCACATTGTTACTCCAGAGGACCATTAGTTCCTGCCAACTTTTGCTTATTTGTCAGTAGACATTTGACTGTTTGTTCAAACTATGGAATGATAGTCTGAAGATACCTACACACAGGGAGCATTTGCTCTTTACTATTTAGAGTGTCATCTTCTATTGTCTTTGTGCATTTGAGTAAAGCTAAAAGGACTGCACCATGGTACTGGGGCAACGTGCCACAAATTGTCTCTGATAAGAGTTTTATCAGATAAGCAGCATGTTGATCTAAGAATGTGTCACAAAGAGAAAATTTGCTAGATAGCTCTTTTCCAAGGAAAACTCAATCTGTTTGAAACTTCCAGCACCAGGCAAGACCCAGTGTTTAAAGAAAAAAAGACTGTAAAAATAAACCCATAATGCACCTGTTGAATTGTGCATTTTTGTTTACAGGAGAGATCTCTGCCTCTGTTCCTACTGCTTTTGTAGGATGAGAAGGGTATAATGGGGACTCACCAAGTCTCAGAGAAGTGAACACAGCACTAGTGGACGACAGCTCTTGTTCTGGGATCAACAGTTCCAAAACCAAAACAAAAAAAAAGTGGAGAATGTGCAGGAAAATACAGATCAGAGGTGGTATCTCTCAGTCAGTGTCCAGCTTTTCAAAAGAAGGCTGAGTTGGCCTGCTGGCAGTACAAACTGAATCAGAAGGAAACTCTGTCACAGAGCAAACCCCACTTATTTTTGGTAGGGAAAGACACAATATAAAGAAGTGGAATATGAAGTCAGATTAAAGTGGTTTTTTTTTAAACACAAAAAAAAAATTTTGGAATTAAAAAAAAAAACAACTTCAAAACCAACCCACCAAACAAGAACCCCCAACCAAACAAAAACCGACCAACCAAAAAAAAAAAACAAACCCCGATGTGAGAACTTACTGTGTGGGCCAGTGTTATGCAAGAGACCCACAAAGGTGCTCTCTGGCACCTTCAAACCTTCACAAATAACACTGGAAGGACTAAAACCACTAACACTTGTGGTTAGCTGCTGATGTCAGTAGCCACCTGCTACACATTTTCCCCTGATTTTCATCTTTCATAATCATTTCTATTCCTCTAGGAAAATGTTTGGGACCTCGAAAGCATCTTTATCCACTTACTTCAGTACACAAGTAATTTTTCACAGAGCAGACCACCCTCATCCAATTGCTAATGCCTTAGCTTTCCCAGATCGTTGCACTCCCAGATGCTAAGCACTAATCACCAAGCAAGGAGGTGTGTGCGACCACTAGAAATAGATCTTTTACGTCCCACATTATGTAATGACAAATGACTTGCCATTAATGAATTTCATCGGGACTAGCAGGGTGGGGGATGCAGGTGTGGTTTTCAAAAATCCCAGGGGCAGCTGTTCGAGGTGCAGCAGCCACAGAGACATCAGCAGGAGTGCGTGCCATGGTCAGACCTGAGAAGTGACTGTCCAAACCATAGAGATGTGAAGACATGCAAGAGCGAGAGGGGCCTGAGGTCAGCTTAGGCTGGTATTGCTTGAACAAATCCAGGCTGTACAAAAGACTTGATGATTTAGGGTAGTTTTTCCACATTTTTTTGCTATTATTTTTTAATGTCTCTGCATCCACAACATGCCTTATCCTTTGATTTTCCACAGTTCTTTCAGTATGTAGTTCCCCTTCCCACTCCTGGCCTATTACTTCTCTCTCCAAAGTAAATGCCAAGCAGAGGCAGCGCTGGTTGGGATCACTGCAAATCGGCCCTCCACGAAGAAATTTTGCTGCTGGCCCTGCATTTCCTGAAGATGGGGTGGGGTCACATCCCCGTGCTTTCAGTAGCACCATCGATGACACCACCCTCGTTCTCCTGGCTGGATGTCCTGCAGCTTGTCAGCCCGAGGGGCAGTGGCAGCAGCTTCCCACTGCGTTTGCACCGAGCTTATTCCTTCAGTCCCTTCACCCTCCCTCGCCAAGGAACAGCCTCCCTCACCAGACATCCCATATTATGACTAAGGCAGAAGGCCACAGGTTTAGTCGGTTTGTGTACGGTTTGCAATTATTCAGCTGTTTTAATGAGAAGAAAGACCTTGAGGCCCGTGATGTCAGAGATAAGAAAGTGTGGAAAGCAGCAGATGTGTGACCTTGCCGCTCTCCTATTGCTTTCTCCTTTGTTGTGTGTGCTGCAGCTCTTCAAGGTTTTAATGCCAGGAAAGGGTGAGGGGTAGGTGAGACACAGGTTTCACAGTAACTTAAACCCCTGGTTTGTGGAGCAACCCCTTGCTTTTAATGCAAGGCACTAGTGACAACCAAAACCCAGCAGCTGCTTGTGAGCTGGGGTCTTGTAGGCTGCAGCCCTTTCCAGCACCCAGATATTTATTCTCCTTGGTAAATTGGGATAGAAGTTCTTAGCATCCATTATTTTCCTGGACAGAGAAGTTTTCCAAAAGAAAAGTACCAGTTAATGAACACTGTGAGTCTTTTTCATACAGAACACCATCTCCAAACACGTGACCAGGACTGAGTGAAACATTTCTGTTTCTGAGTTTGACGTGCGTTTGTGCCCTTTGGCCTAGCAGGGAGCTGCACTGCGAGAGCTGGAGCCAGCAAACAGGCAGAGGTGCCTAAACCAAACCTCAGTGGCCCCAGAGGCACATGAGTACAAAGGTTGGGTGCTAAACTTCTCTTCCCAGGTGCCTTCAGATGTCTGGAATGTACCTGGCTTCTTAAAACATGGCCAAGCTGAGTGGCAAAATGCCTAAATGCCACAGGTGTCCGTGCCAGGGTGTCCTCTCAGCTGTCTTGCCAGCAGCATCTTCTCTTCTGAGCACTGTCTGGGCATGGGGTCGGTGTTGTGCCTTCACATAAACCAGGAAAACACAGCTTCAACACAAACCCAGCTGGATAATGCAGTCCAAGGAGCAGGAGTTGGTGGTTGTTGCCAAAAAGGAGAGAGACACAGAGGGGTGGGGTACAGGAGGCTTGTACCCAGTTCTGCCTGGCATCATCTGTCAGAGCACAAGGGAGCGCTGACTGTGACGGCAAACCTGGCAGAGAGGATAAGAATTTAAAATCTTTAAAAAGAGGGAAAATGGGGGGAAAAGACATTGCTTTGACAATTTAGAGAAAGCGTGTAACAGAACCCAGTAGAGCAGAGTGCAAGGAACTACAATCAGGCACAAACAACCAAGCGGAAATGGCTGGTTAAGAAGCAATTCTGAGGAAAATACTCTAAATCACACAATTACCAAAACCAAAACCCAAAACCAATAAAGCAAACGTCATGTTGGAAAGAATAACAAGCAGTATTGCCCACACAGAGGAATGGCCCTTTTGTTCAGTGCAGATGTGGTATGCTACTGCTGTTATAGGGTGGCCAGTTGTGTGCAGTGCACTTCAGGAAAGATGTTGGCCTTTTGGAGAGAATCCAGGAAAAACAGAGGTCTGGGAAACGTGACCTGCAGGAGAGAGCTGAAAGAACTGGATAGCTTAGGTCAGAAACAAAGAGCTGAGGGGGATGCAGTAATAATCCTCAGCTATATAAAACAGCTCAGAGATGAAGAATGGAAAAGTCTGTTCCCTGGTCCTTAGATAACAGGGAGAAAAATCTTTCTCATGGTAAGGGAGACCTTAAGAATGAGGTAAGAACACCATTCATAACACAGTGCGTGTATAGTTGGTCTCTTCTTGGGCAGAGACATGCTTTTGGAGACCACTTCCAATCCCTCTATCCATTTCTGTGCTCCAGGCATAGGATCCCTCACCTGCAGGCAGGCAGGCAGGCAGTCATACATACATATCCAGCACCAAATAAACATCCTCACCACCAGCCGTGAGGCACCGTTCCCTTTGAAATTATTCCACTTGGCACAGAAGGACGATGGAGCCATTTGTCTGGAGTTGGAGATCACCCTCGCCTCGACCAGTTCCTGCAGGTGTGGTCAGAGTGGTGTGGATTGGAAGAGGTTGTCACAGCTGAGGATCCCTGACTGACCAGCCAGCTCTTCCCTGGGGCGTTGATAGGAAAGATAGGCCTATTTGAAGAGTATTTAGAGCATCTGTGTTACCCTGAAAATACTTCCTGAGGGAATTTCTCTCCCCTCCTTGACTGTATAGGTAGCTAAGACGATCAGGAGGCTAGATAAGCAAACTCAGTGCATTGACTTATAAGATCTCCCTCTTCCCAAAAATTTTCCTTTTCCTGCTTGTAAAAAGTGGCATTTTTGCATACATTTCACGGGACATTTAATCACATTGTCATCATTTCTCTAAGTAAGATCTAGACCCTTGAACTGTGAGGGGGAAACTAGATAATAACAAATATTAACTGGACATGATATTTATTTTTCAAATTAAAATCTCACAGCACAATTCTTTAGTGATTGCAGCTGGAAGTCAACCCGACAGGCCATTCCCACTTGCAAATACTTTGCCTGACACGTCAGGGAACAAGAGCTCCAAGCAAGCTGTGCCAGCCACAGCCCTGGGACAAACAGTGCCTGCTCCCACAGCTCACCCTGTGCCTGTGAGGGGGCCAACACCTCGCCCAGAGCCATGGCACTGCCAAAAGGAAAAAGCAGAAGTAAAGGTGCAACCCTAAGGCTATGATATTGGGAGCTGTGCCTGTGTCCATCATTACTTGCCTGCTGCATTCTCAAGGCAACTTTTTGGGAGAAGGTACGGTGCACACATCACCTGCAGAAACACCCTGGACAGAAAATACCCCTATTGCAGCCATACAATGGCTTTCTTCCACTTAACTCCTACAGCTTTCCCAGCAATCCCTCCTTTCGTACCTTTGGACACATTTTAGAGGCCAGTGTGGGATGTGCGGCAGGGCACAGGATGGGTTGGGGGCAGCCCCACGGCCATCCTGCCGTGCCCCACAGAGCAGGTACGCAGCCACCAGGATGGTCCCCACTCGGGGCCCCCAGCACACCATTGTAATCCTTATCAGGCTGATGCACATTTTTTGCTCAAGGTGGCAAAGCGCCCAGGACTGCCAGGCTGCCAAGCTTTCCGCTAAAAATACCCCTCAGACACATTTCAGACTGGGCTCATTAGAGAAAAGAAAGAGCGAGGGTATTCTGGTTGCAATGGAAATGACATGAAATGAGGCAGGGGAAGAGAGAAAGGGAAGGGGAGACAGGGAGAACGAGGTGGCACGAAGGCTGGAGCACTGCCCGCTGTAAGTTAAAGCCAGGCTGAGCCTGAGGGAGGTTTTGGTTGTCCCTGGGGGTGCTCAGTGATGTCACTGGTGTTCCATCCCTGCTGCGGAAAATGTTTGTCCTTGTCGTGCTTCCTTTGTGTGATGCCACCAGTGTGGCAGGAAAAGAGGGAGCACCCACTGGGATGTTCCCCAGCAGTCAGGAACCTGGCATAAGGGAGAGAGGGAGCAACGTGAGAGAGCAGGAGGGAGCCCAAGAGACCAAAGCAAGCCTAGACAGGCAGGACAAAGGCAGTCTGGTGTGAAAAAGGAGGGAAAGGATAGAAAAAAGTTGGGAGAGCAGTGGGTACAGAGCCTGGGAAAGGACTAAGGGCAAAGGGTAGGTGATGCTGGGTGGGTGGCAGGAGAAAGGGAGAGGAAAAGATAAAAAATAAAAATAGTTTAAAAATAACAAGGGATGGTAAAACACTCTTAGCATGAGGATCCTCTAGCCTTATTCTCTGTCAACAGGGATGCTATTAGCCTGAAGGTCCTTGGGCAGTTCCCTGTTTTGGGAGCCCTGCACACTGAAAAGTGGTTCATTGACTTTCCTGGCCTTCAACAAAGCTAGTTTTCATAAAGTATAGCTGATTGTGTTTTATCAATATTGCAAATGGAAGGAGCAATTGAGGGGGAAGTAATCAGGAAGGGGTTTAGGCTTTTGAGAGTTAGGACTGACTAATACATTTTGCTTTCCTTCTTATTTTTAACATTTGCTTATGTGTTTAAACTGCAAGAGAACTGACAAACCTTCACTAAGACAGCCTGTACTTGTCTCTGACCTTGCAGATAACCATGAACCAAAACGTGCAGCTCCCTAATTGCTGTTCCTGGTGGCGCTTTTACAGGCTTGTGCTAAATTTAACAAGAAGGAGGATCTGACTGAAAACTTTTCCAAATGCTTCTTTCCTGTGGCATGGGGAAGGATTGGAGATGCAGGAGGACTGGAATCATTGTGTGCCTCCTGTGGCAGGGAACAAAAGTGCAAGAGATACAGAAATATCCAGAGGATCCAACCTTACTGTAAGGAGTTAATCCAACCAGAGACTGAGGCCTGCATGCAGTTTTATCAGTATTTATAAGTCCATATGGCCATAGCAAACATAACCCCAGGGTTTTGTGCGGCTGGTCACAGTCCCCATGCCTCAGGTCCTGCCACACACACCCATGAGGTTCGTAAGACATAGAGGGACCTGAGGGACAAGGATCCTCTCCTTGGCCAGGGTTTCTCCTGCCCCACGAGGCTGGGGTAAGGATACAAAGCAGAAACTGGGTCCACAGGGACCACATGTGGTTCTTGGGAGGCTCAGTGATGACCAGGATGGCATTCCTGGAGCACAGGCAAGCACATGCCCACGCTGGGCCAGCCTCAGTGCCAGGACAAAGCACTGACGCACTGTAGCTGCTGAAGGGTATTTTGTTTATAACTTTTTATGATGTTTTTCTCTCCCAGTTCTGTCCCTTCTGGCCTGCTATGTTCCACACTTGTGATATGTCAGAGGAAGCAGATGTTGCCCTGACCACAGAAATTGCCACAGTGTTTAATTTTATTAGTCTCTTAAGCAAAAGACTTCGGGCATCTTTCAAAAGCTGCATATGCCAGCCTGAGAACTGCAGATGACACCAGGCAAAAGCCATCCCTCAGGAGGACCACAGTGTGTCCATGAATGACCTTACAACAGGAGACATCAGATTAGCTTGAAATTACCTGCTTATTGAGTTAGCATTGCAGGGAAAAAAAAAATAAAAATAAAAAAATCAAAAAGAAACAAACATCAAAACCCAAACAAAAAACCTCAATGTACCAGAAACACACAGAACAATATGAAAGTCACTGATCGGGTAAAAGGGTCTATACAGTTCAGTGGGTGACTTGAAGCTCTGAAGAGCCCTTCCTGAGCAGGAACCTGGCTTAATTACTCCTTGTTCTGGCACCCATCTCCCCATGCCTCCTCTCCCTGCCACTCTCTGTCTCGTCTAACAGGACTGCAAGTTTCTCAGGCCAGGGACTGTTTCTCACTTGGGTTTTGCATATTCCCAGGGCAGTTAAGTTGTCTGGTTGTTTCCCCACTCCAAATAGTGGCAGCAGAAGCAGCAGCAGCAACCAAAGTCTTCATACCTAATCAGAGCCTAGGCCATTGAGTTTTTTCCAATTGTATTGTATTGGTTGGCTTTGGAAAAGAGGAGAAACACATTACTTACAAGGATATGGGAGATTCTCCCATGTTCCCATTGCATATTTCAGTCAAGTAAAATTAACTTCTTCATGGGAGAAGAAGATTTAGCGCAGGTTGGATTACAATGAGTGTGGTGGATGTGGCGAGAAGGAGGAATAGAGAAGAAACCAATCAATTCACAAACAGAGGAAGCAAAAAAATGCTGCAGATAATCCAGTTAAAAAAAAGAAAAGAAAAAAAAAAAAACCCCAACCAAACAAAAAAACCCAAAACAGTCTATGCAGTACACAAAAGAAGAAAACCCAAACTGCTTTGAAGAATTACAGAGCCACATCCTTCTAGGTGCATACAGCTAGTTGGTAGTGGCTGGTAAGTACCACTTACCATGGAAGAGACAGAAGTCCCTTCATCTTCTCACAACATATTTAAATAAAATCAATGTTTTCTAGTGTGAGAGGGAAAGGGTGTGGAGGACATAGCAAGGGAAATGGCTGTGGATGAGCTGCACATGGGAGAGGGACATTTAATAATAATTCATGTGTGTGTTGCAAAGAGCCTGTTATCCATTTATTTTTCCTGAACGAGCATTCAGCCTTAAAATAGTGTAGGAAGCACCGATTAAGGCAAATGCCCACACTCCTGCAGTGCAAGGAAACGGGCTGTCAGCAGTTAGAGTACCTCTAGCAGGGTTTATCCCAAAGGTTGTTGTGTTAAACCATCCAGCCAGAAACCTAAACTGCTGCCCAAGAGCACTGGGTGTTTCCCCTCCTTCCCTTCCTGCCTGAACGTGCCTGGGTGTGTGTTTGCCAGCCGGGTGCTGCAGCATAGGGAAAGGATATCAGCAGGTGGCCCAGGACAGCGATCCCAAAGTGCTGCTGTAAGGCATCAATTATGTGGCAAAGTATCTGAATTCACTGTCAGTACTTTCAGGAATAAGAAACATGAGGATGCAGGTCTAAAGGGCCCCATAGGTTTTTCCTGTCTCTAGCCATGTGTCGATGTGCTGGGATGTAGTACCTGACAGACCCTATATGAACGTCTGGTTTTACTTCTGCTGGAATCCAGGCAGGAGCAATGGCTCCAGCCACCTCAGGTAGCAGACAGGGAAACAGCAATATTGGCAGGGCTTGACCAAAATTGTGGCACAGCTCTTGACATATGAACATATCTCCTCCTCTCCTTGCCAGCCCTGGCTCCAAAGTCAACTGCTATGTAAAGCCGAAGAAACTCTAACTCTGCTGCAAGCACAGGTAGGGAATTTTTGTCCAGAATTAACTGGTTAATAACAATCCTTCTATTTTTCCTAACTGCTGTGTTCCAGGACACTTGAATTAACAATTCGCCGAGCATGTTCACTTTGAATGACTGCATTGAAATCGGCACAAACTCAAACAGAAGCCCTATAAAAAGCCAAGGCTTTATCGTGTGCTCGGTGGTGGCAGCAAGGAGGCCTGTGGGAAGGAAACAATACCCGTCTGAGTGGAGCGACGGTTTATCTGCCTGCCATCAGAACAGGCCAGTCATGTTGTTTTTCCGTCCATTCCCCATGGAAGCCAGCTCCGGTGTACAGTACCAGCCTGAGCAAAAGCCCGCGGCTGGCTCCTTCTGTTTGTAGGGCTTGCTGACATAAGGTGGAGTTGAGGTTATTGTGGTGTGGGACGTTTCCTGCCCTGGCCGCTGATAACCGCAAATCCCTGCAGCCTTACAGGCTCCCTTTGTCCGCCGGCCCCGGCCCTGAGCTATGAATAGCCCGTGCCCGCCCAGCCCGGGGCAGACGCGCTCGCATCATCCCCGTGCCCGAGGATGCTCGGCCGCACGCTGATCGCTTCCCCGGCGAGCTGGGCAGGCTCAAAACCTTTCAACACAGGGGCCGGCTGAACTTTTTGCCTCCAGGAGAAAAGCAGGAGGCTGAGGATGGGTCTGCGTGGGGCAGTCGCAGCCATCGAGTGCGTATTCTTTCACACCAGAAGGATTAAACCGACTGCTAAAAATCGGGCGGTCATTTATAGCAGCTGAGGTGTAAATGAGCACCTTGCCACGAAAACAGCATTAAGTTCACTTTGTGTCGTCCATCTTGGTGGCAAGTGTGGATGCTGAAGGGTGATGCCCCCGTGTCAGTGCGTGTCCCCTGCCAGTGTGGTCGTGCCAGCCGATGCACGTGAAGACATGACTCTGTGTGTGGCTCTCATGAGCAGAAAAGAAGTGCAGGGGATGTGTTTTCACAAAGAGGTGATACAAGAGTAGGTGTGGACAGCCAGTCAGGAGAAGGATGAAGTGTGGGATGTAGGAGAGGGTAGCACAGGCTCTGGAAGGGTTGAGCACCCGCTTCCAGGATGTGGGCAGCACAGAGCTGTGCAGAGAAGAAAGGACCGCACTGGGAAAATGATGGAGCAGCAAAGGGGTAATGTACAACACAGTGCAAAACCAAAAGGTGCGGAGACCAAAAGAGTTTTCCTGAAGCCAGGGCTCTCTTCCAGCCTACCTGCTGCAGGATCACCCCAGGGACCGAGTTGTGCCTAGTGCCAAATGCAAGTTGCAGCAGGGAAGTGTAGTTACATCTCTCTAGGCAAATCAAATCCTCCAGGGATGTCCCCTGGTCTCAAAGCCTGCTAGCCCCGTGCCATGTGGACAGTTCTCATCCTTCTCGAAAACAGACCTGTCACAACTAATGTGCTCAGTATGTCACAGCTGCTGGAAACACCTGAAACCCTCAAACTACAGAATCACAGAATTATTAGGGTTTGCCACACCCTTCCCAATGCGCTTCAGGATACCACTGGCCCTCCTAGGAACAAGGCACTGCCAGCTCATGGTCATCCACCAAGACTCCCAGGTCCTTCTCCTCAGATCTGCTCTCCAGCAGGTCAGCCCCGGCCTGTGCTGGTATTTGGGGTTATTCCTCCCCAGATGCAAGACCCTGCATTTAGCCTTGCTGAACACCATTAGGTTTCTTTCCACCCAACTCTCCAGCCTATCAAGGTCCCACTGAATGGCAGCAGAGCCTTCAGGGGTATCAGCCCCCAGGTTTGTGTTCTCTGCAGCCTTGCTGAGGGTACAGTCTATCCCTTCATCCAGGTAAATAATTATAAACAAGAAAAAAACAAGCTGAATAAGACTGGATCTTGATCCCTGGGGAATGCCACTGACTGCAGGCCTCCAATTTCAACTCCACTGATCACAACCCTCTGGGCTCTGCCATTCAGCCAGTTCTTGATCCACCTCACTGTCCATTCATCTAACCCACATTTCCTGAGCTTACCTACGAGGACAAAAGCCTTGCTGAAGTTGAGGCAGACAACATCCACTGCCCTTCCTTCATGCACCCATCCTGTTACACCATCATAGATGGCATGACCATCCTCAGATTGATCAAGCACCGAGTCCCATCAGGTAGACATTGGGACCATGCTGTGGGAAGAATTTGGCTCAGAGCAAGCAGAGGGGCACCACACACCCTTGAAGAATGGCAACCCTCTGGTTTCAGGAGTGGTGCTGACACTTGGCAGGGAGGTGTTAACAAGCAGCAGTGTTTTACCTGGACTCACATGAAGCCTCAGCAGGCTGTGCCCTGTGGCTAAGCTGTGCTGCTGGAACAAATGGCAGTCTCCCTGAGCACTCCAGGGGGCTTACGAGGTATTCCTAGTGACATCTGTTATCCCAGAATGGAGAATTTCTTCTCCCCACCCCACCTGGTGAGCAGACCTGCTCTGCATGGAGGTCGAGGCTACACAACAGCACCCATGAAGAGGAAGACAAAGATATTTGTGGCTCCCTTGCGCCAGTACGGACTTCTCACTGAAAATCTGGCTTTGGTGTGGGTCTGTGGATGGCAGAGCAAAGAGTGTGGTGGGAGAAATTAATTAAAACTGGGGCTTGAGGGTCTAGGTGGCTAGACCTTACTTTGCATGAAGTACAATTCTTTTCTTGCCCAGCAGCTCCTATTACTGCTGGCATGGAGCTACAAACGGTGGGATGGTACATTCCTCTCACAGCAAGCCCAACTGATATGCCCTCCAGCTGGGAAACACTGAAGACTTTCACTTTTATACTGGATTTGCTTTACAGTAATGCTGTGAATGGTGGTGCATTCACACCAGCTTGGGAAAAGAGTGCTAATACCATCAGCTACCAATGTCTGCCTCTAGTAATCAAATATCCTGCTCCCTGTGGAACTCAGACACCAGACACTCCACACTGCTACTCCCATGAGGCTGCAAAGCAGGAAGATCTCCCATCTCCTGAGCAAATTCAAGTGAGAAAATTATGTCCTACTCACCTCAATCTACAGCTGCAATGCCTCACACTCTCAAATTACTTAGCCCTGGTAACCAGATTCCATTTAACACAAATGTTAATTTATCAGGTGTTCCATCTCTCTTAAATGTTCATTTCTCTGTTGTTGGATCAGACAATATCCACATCTTTCATCTGGTTCGCTGTTTCCCCACCCTTTGGAATGCTCAGGGCTTTCATTCCTCTCTTCCACTTTGTCAGCCAAACCGTTTGCCCAATCCAGGCACTGCCATTCTCTCTGAGTCATGTCTGTACCCCTCGTGGGGACAGATTTCTATGCCCAAGGATGATGCTGCACACATGGCGGTGAGTGTGACGGCAGAGGCTGGAAAAGGCCTTGGGAAAAGGATGTGGCAAACACAGGCAAGGTGGAGCTGCTCTTACATGCCATGAGGTCTGTAACACTAATGACGTAGTGAGTCAGACCTTGGAGACTTCTCTTGCTCCTCTTACCTGTTCCCTGTGCCTTGTCAGAGACCAAGCTGTGGCATTCCCAAGACCCTTCCATCAGCCAAAGGGATTCACTGAGTGCTCTGCTTGGAGGAGAGACCCTTTGATACGCACCTTAAAGGCAATTTTTTGGTGTTAACACACCAAAAAAGTAAGGGAATGCCACCCCCCCAGCCACATTTGAGCTGGAGCTCCAGCTCCCCAAGAGCCCAGCAAGCCCCTCTGACCAGCCAGCTGTGCTGGCCTGCACACCAACCACAGAAGGTATAAACCAACCCCCAGAACAGAGAGGGGAATAAACAGGCAGAGCACAGAGGGCTGGGAATGTACAGGCTGGGACTGGAGCAGGTCCACTGGCTGCGCATGGTTTGGCTGGGCTGTGCCAGCAAGAGGGAGCACAGGTTCAATTCTGCTGGAGGGAGAGAGGGAGAGAGAATTCTCGGATTCCATCCCTCTGGAAGGAGCGGGGTGTGGATACAATAAGCTAGACCCAGGGTGACACGTCAATCAAGGCCAAACACTCCATCCATCTCGCTGTGCTAGTCACTGCCGGCAAATATTCTCGCTGTGAATATTCCACCCGGCTCCCTCGACTCACCCGGATAATGGCATTTCTGTTCCAGTTGTTTAAACGAACAGCAGCACAATTCACAGCCAGCGGCTTCAGCGCTTTGTGTTCATTTGCTCAATCAACATTCGCCCCCTGGTAAGTGACTTTCAGAGAAAAGTGTCACCGGCAGACAATGGGCTGGCAGTTAGCAGCAGCAGCTCTGTGTCTAAATGTTTGCAGACGCTCGGGTAAAATGTCTCAACCCAAATTTATAAGGACAGTCACCTCCCCGCGGTGCGTGGGGCGGGAGAGGCAGCGGGGAGACGAGCGTGGCTTTCCTTCATCCCTGCCCCTGCGCTGGGATGCTCGGGGGAAGGAGACTCCAGGCGGCGAAGCTGTTCCTGCCGATGCTCGGCCTTCCCCGCGACCTGCAGCGGCAGGGAGCTCTTCCTCCAAAGGACATGGCTCTGCTCTGCCATACCGCTGCAAATACCCACGCTGCCTGGGCTTGACAGCCCCCTGCCATCAGCAACTCCCTGGCATCGCCCCCAGACCTCAGAACTTCGTGAGAATAATTTGCCTCCCTTGCTGTGGCTCACGTAAAATGTTTATTTGGACAATAAAAATGATTATTAATTCCACCCATTGATTTATTTTTCCTAAAAGCCCATTGTTATCCCTTAAATGCACATGATAACTTGCCATTTGAGATACCAGCAAATGGTTTATAGACTTGTCTACCAGGAAAAG
This sequence comes from Regulus satrapa, assembly GCA_013396955.1. Taxonomy (NCBI): domain Eukaryota; kingdom Metazoa; phylum Chordata; class Aves; order Passeriformes; family Regulidae; genus Regulus; species Regulus satrapa. The sequence goes on along the minus strand of VWZN01003417.1, from coordinate 66,678 downwards.
CCATGTAGTTTATAAATGGGCTGGTTAAGAGGCTCCCTTGTGGCAGTGTCCTTATTTTGCTTTGACAGTAAAGCTTGATATGGTTTGAACTGTAGACAAACCATTACTTATGTAAATTGGCACGATTTTTTCATGCAGCTGAGATGCCTCCTGGTTTTGATAATGCCATAGTAGTCCTATGTGCCAGCAGGTCATACAGAAGCTACTGTTAGGTGAAAGACTCCTCATCCTTCTGACAAGGACAAGTTCCTGAATTGTGAACTCCCCTGAAATTTTATCAGAGTATTTTAAATAAATATCTCTACTTTCTTGCATTAGGAAAAAAGAAAAAAAAAAAAAAAGCCTTTCTAGAGTTCCTGGCTGCATGGCGAGACTTGGCAGAGAGGTCTTCCAAAGATTGAAAAGCCATAGATAGAAAAATGAAGTGTCTTGCGTTTTCTCTGTTTCTTCAGGCTTACAAGAGTCTCCAGCTCTTTAAACCAGACCTGATTGCTACATGTGTGAGTCTCTGGCAGTGCAATCTGCCAGCCTGCCAGGTGATGAACATCCAGGTTTCACACAGCTTGAGAAAACAATGTCTGTTTTTTACCACAAGTGCTTCCCACAGAGCATATATTAAAATGAAAACCAAGAGGCTATGCTGACATAAATCACCCCGTGCACCTTCTGCCTGCTCGTAGACACTTTGCCTACCCCAAGCCCTGTGGCCCTCCAGAGGTCCCCTCTCCAGTGACACTGCCAAGCCCCTGCTCATCCCAGGGATGTCCCCTCCCGGGGCCGACTGGCAGATTGATCCCAGCTCCACGACCCGGAGCAGTGAGCCTTCCAGCACACCATGCATTTTGGGAAGGTAAATACACAACCAAAATATCCAAGCTGCAGGGCGGCGTGACCTTCGGGCGACCCTTAGCCTGACCTAACGCTGGTCACTCTCACCAGAAGATTTGTTTATCTTGGGACCTCGAACCTCCCAACCTGAAAGCACCGGGTTTGACTCCCAGCTCCAAGGCCTGCCAGTGCTGGCTGCCAGCCCCCATTAGGATCGCCCAGTGAGAGGCAGATTTTATTTTTAGTCCCATCCCCACAAATTCATGCTGGGCAAGTGGCCGCGATCGTGCTAGGAAAGCCAGTTAAATTGCAGTGTGAGCCCCTTCCCCAGCCTGTGGAGCAGCTGTGGGCGTTCACTCAGGAAACAGCTCCAAGAGGGGCTTTTCATTTTGTCAAAGCCTGGAGGAAATTTTGCCCATGGGTTTCCTCTCTTTTGGCTAGAGAACTGCAGTGTGGACTGGGAAGCAGTTAGGGCAGCAGATGCAAAAGCAGGGGGAGAATTTTCTCTTACCCTAAGATAGCAGAATGCAGGGGGCAGGGGTGGCAGCAGCACGCATCATTTCGGGAATGTCTGCTATCCCAGAACTGAGTGGAAACAACCCATCTGAAATATGCAGAGCCATTATCAGGCCTGGGCTTAAATAAACTTTACTGTCCATTCAGTGATCAACCTCCCTGGGAGCCACCGGCTCCATTCATCACTGTCACCTTTTCAAAGTGACTGTGATGACAGTTCATGATCATTAACTAGTAATGGTGTGCTTTGCATTAACAGGAGGGCACATCAAACGGGCAGGCTGGAAGCTCAAAAGTTAACTAAATTATATAATAAACATTCTCCAGCTAACCATGTACAGATGGTCACAAAAGGTGGGACAAAGTGGCAGGCAGGAGAAAACGGGAGTGGGGGGTATGCGTCAGGAGAAGAAGCGCTCTGGCACCTATTGGGTGACTCGCCCCTCTACTTGCTATTAATTAGAAATAACATAACATGACTCTCCAGCCAAAGGCACCAGAGTTGCTTGCTGAAGTTGCAGAAGTTTTGCTGTCAGAAAACTTGCCCTAAGATTTCACAGATCTGCCATGGCCATGGGATTTTTTCTGCATTTTGTCTTTTTTTTTTTTTTTTTCTCAAATGTTATTCATTGCGGGCAAAGCTGAGGCGCTCCAGGCACAGTTTGGATGTGAAACATTGAAAACTGAAAAGAAGAGGATGTGAGGAGGGAGAGTTCAAACTTGTCCTTCATCTCACAGGGCTGGGGTGGCTCATTACCACTTCCTACTGGCACAGAGCACCAGGCTCCTGTGCAGCCCTGGTGCGTGCTCAGAGCCAGAAGTGCCCATCCTTGAGTGGGCCCACCAGCTCAGCCAGTTGAGGCAAAACAGCCTTGTTCAGAGAATAGCTTGGGATGCAAAAGCTCCTAGCACAATTCCCAGTACAATCCCTACTGACTTAGAAACATTTAAAAAAAATCTGATTTTTTTCCATCTTTTCATAAGCAAAAAAGGGGAAAAAGCCATAAATCTATTTTATTACAATTTATTATATTATACTTGTAACCAGATCATTCACACAGAGAAAAATGGTGCCTAGAGTGGGGTTTTTAAGTCCATAATTCAGCACTTTAAGGAAATGGAACTATATTTTAACTGGAACTTCAGCGGGAGCTGCCGGATGCTCAAAGCCTTTGCAAAAGTCCAGCAAAATTCCAGTAAATGCACTGCAGCAAAAGGGTCTTCTGCCACAGAGTCCAGAAGCCTCTCTACTTAAATGCTTAACTATGGATTTGAAGTCGTTCAGTTTTAGGCACCAATTTTTTAACTATTCATCTTAATGTTTTAAATTAGTGCAGTCACAATCAGGCAAACCTTTCCCATGTGTGTTCCCCATGATTTAGAAATTACAAAAAATTTCATCAGTCAGTGAGAGTTTGTCTTCCTTCATGTCTCCACACCTCAGTCCCTTCAGCAATCTCTCAGATGATGTACTTTTCCATTATTTACCCCTCTCTCGTATCTATGTCTTCACAGAAAAGTGTCCCAGAAAAGGTAATATGGGCTCAGCTTTTATCCTAATCTAAACAGATGCTGGAGGGAAGGAGAGGGAAAGAAGATTTTTTGTGGTTCCTCTCCCAACAGTTCTTCAATCTGCACTTGAAGAGCCAACATCCCTGCATGAAATATTTTTGGACACATATTTTCAAAAACAGTCAATTTAAAAAAAAAAAAAAAAGCTTAAATTATTGTGGATTGAAGGGATTGACTTTTCCTCTGCTCACGCAATCACCTGTTTTCAGACACCACTGAGCAGGGTGACTTTCCCACTGGTTCACTGTAACTGTGGGGAGTATTGTTAAAATTGAGATTTTCAATAGAGGCTTTTAAACCTGGGTCATTTGCAGTTTGGGAGCATAATTTTGAAAGCACGGGGCTCGGCTGTCTGAGGTGCCCAGAGCTCCCACTTGTGTCAGGTCTGTGGGAATTCCACAGGCCTTAGGCCGCTACTTCTCCCAAGGATCCAAGAGACCTGCAGACAGAAGGTCCTGTCCGAGTATTTGAGCAGATAAATTGCATTTCAGAGCACAATCATCTGTTGCTGCCACCTCCCCTGTCCCAGAGGTTGCTGGGTTTTTGCAGCGGGATAGCAGCAGCAGAACATGAGCTCTCCCCACTCAGAACATCCCCGCTGGCTCCAGCTGCTGACGAAAGGAGGCTGCTCTGATACAACAAGCTGCGAGCTGTTCTGACTGAGCTACAGCCCTGCCTCTGCCCCTGTGTGAGACGGGTGGACAGGCACTGGCGACTGCCATCTATGCTGCCTGCCAGCAATTTAAATAGGGAGGCACAGTTAAGGCAACACATCCCTTCAAGGCTAAGGACGTGAGAGAGAACCTTAACTTCTCCTACAGCTGCTCTTTTCTCTTTTAAGCTGCAGGAAAAGAAGTGTCAGTGTCCAAAGACTAGAAAGCCAGCTAGGACACCCACTGTCTTTCACCCCCCCCTCTCATGCTCTGCCAGGATCCCAGCTGGGCTCCGCCGCCTGCCCAGCACAGTGTTTCTCCTTGGGAATATGTTGGGACACCAAGCATATACTGTCCTACAAGGGAAGAAAGCCCTTCAGAAATCAGATAGAATGAAGAAGCTGCATTATTTTCTCAGGAGATTTATATTTCTTGTGGGATGTTGCTTAACAAATCTTTCTGTCTCTCTTCCTTGGTCCTAAAACAATGTTCCTGACAGAAAAGAAAAGCAGAAAATTACAACTGGTTTATGATTTGTTCTTTTATGCATGCAGATGTTTCACAAACATCTGTAAAATAACAATCCACCCTGGGAACATAGTGGGTGAGAGAGACAACGCAGCTGAAGACTTCTGTGTCCTGTTCCTGGTTTCATCTCTTGTCAGCTGTGTCATGTCACTCGAGTCACCTCAGGATTACTTCGTGCCTCTCTATGATTTTCTTGCAAATTAGATGCTTTGTATTTCAGCATCGACATAGTCTTTCAAGCAGCCCTAGAGGTGATACTGAGTGGGAGCTGATGGACTCAGATGTACTCAAGGCAGAAACAAACAAACAAACAAGAGCTAAGCCATTCTCTAATATTAACCATATGCCCCATACAGGAATGACAGAGGTTCTGCACTTACTGTGAAGGTCTGTGCTGGGCTAAAGGTTACCATATGCCATAGGAACGCTCTGCAAACACCAACGAGTGGCCATCAAAGCTGAAATTTTGAAGTTACTATACAGTCAGTGGTGGTTAATTGCAGTTTCTACAGCCTGCTTGCCTAGGTATACAGAGCATTCAACTGCTTGGTTACCAGGGATGTTAGCTTTTCTCCTCACACATGACTGACTAATTTTCTACATACCATTCAAAAGAAAAGGCAAATAAAAGTGGTTTTTAAAACAGAACATGATTTCTTCTGCAGAGCGGCCTCTATAAACTGCTTTGAGTTCTACAGTGACTGGTCAGGAAGGGAAGATCAAGAGAAGGGAAGATCTAGGCCAAGTGTCTTAGAAAGGAAAAGGAACGGAGTTCTAAGCAGGAAAATCAAACTTGGATTGCAAATAACTATTTTTTGATTATGCTGTAAGGTCTCCATCTATTTTGCAAGCTGTTAATTCCTTTTACACATCTCATGCATCAAGCCGCTTCTCCCAGATGATGATGTGGGTAAAGGCATGTGATAAAGGGCCTTTTATCCTAAATCAAGAGCAAGAATACAGATGGACATGAAGGAACACGGATCCACAGGGGCTACATTAACATGGACAAATGGTGACTGCCATTCTTCAAGGACTGTGAAATGAGGGACTAGCAATGTGGGGCAGGCAAGCATATCAGAAGCATGAATGAGATTGGGATTATAGCATCATATTGTGGGGTCCAGCCATGATCAATGGAAGGAAAATAGCTCTATTGGTCTGCCAATATCACCTGAATGGAGCTGTGTTCAAACTGAGTGATGGGTGGCAGTCTCGTAGGCATGGCTCCATCTATAGAGGAAGATGTTCCTCTGCAGGAATGTGTCTCCTCATACACAGAAACTAGATGAAAGAACATGCTGAGATGAGGAATGACAAGCTAAGACACAATAAGAAAGTGTCCCTGAGGCACATACAGGTCTTCCTCTGTTACTGCTATTGCAAACTCCCAAACACAAATGATAGAATATATGTAGGTGCAAAAAGCACCAGAAACCAGTTTGAGATGGAGGTGAAGGCAGAGTGGGAATTGGGATTTCCAACAGTATCATTCAGCCACTCTCCTACAGTCTTCACTCAAAAGCAGGTGGTGATTCAGGTTCCTAATTTCTCCAGAGCCCATTGAAGCACTTCTGCCCCCACCATGTATGCAGCTGAATAACCTGTTGCAAAAAATGCCTGCCCTGGTCTCCTAGCAAAGAGCTACTCCAATCCACTGGTTTCTTTGGAAAGTCAGTGGATCTGCCCATGCACACTTGATTCCTTCTTTGAAAACAAAATATCCTAAAAAGCCAAGAAATTTAAAAGTGACAAAGCCATTCTCATGTGGTAGAAGATAGGGGAGACATCACTAGTAAAGTGACTTGAGCATGAAATCCTGTCAAAAGAAACTGTATTACTCCAGGCAGACTGGAAAAGACAGGGGGCAGGCAGGATTCTGATGCTAGGCTTTGCTTTAAAGGTATGACAAGTATAAGCAGCAAATGAGCAAAGGGGGAAATGAAACAAACCTTATATACTGAAGAGTGGAACGAAAATGTTTCCTGACCTGCTCCATTGCAAATTAGACCAGTGCAGCTGAATTCCTACTTCCCATTTTCAGGAAAAGCGCTCCAAACAGAGAAAAAGGCAAGCTCAGCTCTGACTAGGAAGCAGGTCTGGTTAACATTATGAAAGCAACTAAATTTCCCTTCCCCCAGCCTCTTCAAGGAGATTTGTGTGCAAAATAACTTGAGTTTTTCCCTGTGGTCAAAGGCTGGTTTTTTTTTATTTGTGGTCAGTAATGCTGGACTTTCTGTCATATTTTGCTGTGGTACTCCATTATTTAATAAAGTCCCAAGGAAACTGGCCAATGCTTTTGCTTGACAGGGACTACTTTCCGGCATTGCACCTGGCCAACAAGATCACTTTTTATTGAGAGGGGAGAGGAATTAAAAGTACAACAAGAAATTGGTTTATAGCCTGAAGGAAGGGGAACTGTCAACCCTGCAGAGTTTTGTTATTTTTTAAAACACAATTGACCAATACTGCGGCCTATGCCACAGAGCACTTGTGTGTATAGATCAAGCTGCTTTTAAATCCTTCTAAGCACCACAGACCTCAGCAATTTCCCCCTGTGAGCAAAGCCTTAGTCTGCCTAGCCACTGCTAGCCTTGGGTTTTATCCATTCTGAAAGCCAGGAGTGAGACCCCTCACACAACTCCTTATTTCCATATTATTGCCCAGGACAGGTCAGCCAGCTCCTGCAGTCCCTAGTGCTGATAGCCACCCACTATAGTCAGGTTTTAAAGCCTTTCCTCAAGGCAAGGAACCTTACCACTGCTCACCACCAGAGCTTTTGTTACTATCCTGCAGATCAGAATCTTGAACATTATTAGGATTTTAGGATAGAGGCTAAATGCATCAGCTCTGCAATACCAAGTCCTGAAATTGTAGGGATGAAGACAGTGTGAAAACAGGGACCTCTCTGCCTTCTTAGTGAGAACATTTTGAGACAGCAGCTACTAGGCCTGGGAAAATAAACCAGGGGAACTAGACAAGAGAAAATTATAAACTGTTGAAGTCCTGGAGTACTTCCAGGTATTCAAACAGGTAATGGATTTGTTTAAATAAGTGGAAATAGTTTCAAAACGTCAACTCTGCCACATTGTCTAGCTTCTCCTTTCTGGTTCAGCTCCAGTCTGGGAGGTTTCTTCATGCATGAGCTCAGAGAAAGCACCTACTGCAGAAATAAAGCAAAATCTACAGTGTTTCAGCAAGGGGATTTACAGCTGGCACATGTCCAATGTTTTAATGATTCTCTGTTGGATAGACAGCTCTGGAGAAACTGTTATATGACCTACTGCCCAAATAGCATCAAGGAACTAGACACAGAAATAAATAAGCAAGCTAGACAAACGTGACACTTGTTCCTCTCTTCCCTGCCAGAGTCCTAAAGACTGTTGTAATCTTGATAATCCAAACACATATTTTAGCCCAAATTTGATAGCTCATTTCGATTAGAAAGTAGAGCAGGGCCTAACGACTTTCAAAGCCCATCAATATACGACCATATATATGCACAATATACATCACATATATATATATACACACACACAGAGAATACCAATCAACAGGTTCATTAGAAATAAAGTATAATAATAATTCATCCAGGATGCAGCACATAAGTATATTTGCTTCTCACAGGAATGATGGCATTTCAAATCTGTGTGGATAGCCCATTAAACTCCACACGTGGTTTATTTTAAGGTGTTTTACCTTTTCAATAGCCAACATGAAATTGTGGCAAATACTGCTATCTGCATCTTTCCAAAACCGTTCTTTTTCTCTGCAGCCCTGGCTAGGACAATAATAACATACTCATGAAGTGTAACATCTGCCTGAAGGTATTTTATAATACAGCTTGCAGTTTCTGTAGATGCTGCCCATGATCCAGAGTTGTGGGAAAACAAGGCAGACAACAATTACTGGATACTCACAAGAACTGTTGCTGGTGAGAAGATGGCACAGATGCCCCAATTTTCATCAATATTCACATACTTCAAGACAATTCCCTTTGTTTGTGTAAGTGATCACAAATTGGCTGCAAGATTTAAACCAGTTTGCTTTTAGCTCAGCATCCTATGGAACCCAAGGAACCAAACCTTGGGCAAGCCAAATTTCACAAACTGAACTATAGACAACTGCATAAAGGGGAAGAACAAGTGAGAGGGGAGAGAGAGGGAGATCCAGAGAAAGCAGCATGGTTCAGTCATGGAACAGCTGGAGCTCAAAGAACCTGCTACAGTGAAAGCTGATGAAAATCTGATTCCGTTCACTCCCTTACTCACAGAGTAACTTGTTCCTCCATATGCTCTGTAAAAAAAGCACTCATGTCAGTAACATGTGGAGACAGCAAATATTTCTCAATTGGGAATGATTCATTGACTTAATAAGCATCTGGCCTAAACATCTGATATATATTTAAAATTCCATCTATTTCCTAAAAAATAGTCCTCCTTTTTTTTTTTTATTTTCTTTTTTTCTTTTTTCTTGAGTGATCAAAACCAAACTATAGCAGTAAAAAAAGGCAATAGGATAATCTTTTTTGATGTCATTTGTGATCGGGGGGAGATGGAGAAGGGGGGGGAGAACTGTTTACCAGTGGTGTGGACCAGATTGGGAGTGATTCCCTGCTAAAACCCTTCAGCTGCTCCTTTCTCAAGCGGAAGAAACTGAACACGATGCACCTGAATCAGGGCAGTGAGCGATCAGTGATGCTGCTGGGGTCTGCTTCGGCATGAGAGGTGATGATAACATTCCTGTGCAGAGGGCTATTCCCAAAGGCAATTAGTGACTCAGCCTGCCAGGTGCACACCCACTCCAGGAGGACACGGCTCCCTCCCGGCTCCAGCTCCGAGTCACACCCTTCACCACTGGTCCCTATCAGATGACTTTTGCCACGCACGGAAACTGGCACAAGTTACAGATCAATTTATCACTTCGGAGCTGGATCAAGCACCAGCCCTCCAGCTCACTGTGGCTCCAGCCACACATGAATCAACATTTAATATGGCATTAAAATTCTCCTGTGATTGCTTTTAACTTTTGCTCAGGGTGTGCTGAGGACCGCAGAGCGGGCCTTCCCCTGTGCAGCCTTTTGTAGGTTGGTTTGAGCTGCGTGCCCAGAGTGGCATCCCTCCTCTTCTGGGTAATTCAGAACATGACACTGTCTCCCTGCACCCATTTCCCCTCTCTTCTCTATCTAGAGACAAAGCAGCCTAAGCACAGGGAAGCACAAAACATTTTTCTGTGGTACGCAGTACAGTCAGGATAAGAAGGACCATGACACAAGGGCAACTTGTTATCACTCACTCCTCCAGCATTTTAACTTCTTTTATTTTCCTTCCCTGTTTTTGCTGCATTAAGCTTTTCCAACATAACCAGGCCAACTCTGGGTGTCTGGACTAGATTTAAAGTTCAGTGAAGTTCTTTATTTTCCAGGAAACATTCTTCCTTCCTCTCCCTCTATGATTGTTCCCACAGGTTTTAGTTTCTTGTTGTTGGGACTTTTTTTCTCCCTTTCTGGGTTTGACCTTTGTCCAGTTGCTTTTTAAACAAGAGCCTTGAGGGTCTCACAGCAGGTTTCAACACAGTTGTGCTTCAAGTCTGAAAGGGGACTTAGCTGGGCAGATTGGAAATCTCAGAACTGGAAGCTCGGGCTCAAACATGGCTTGGTCACCTCACTCCACACTGAGATTTACACCTCCCAACAGACTGTACAGGGGCTGCTCTTTAACTCAAAGAGTTTGTTTCTGCCCCTGCCTACCACAGGCAAGGATGGCTGCAAGAAATTTAAGGCAGCACACTGAAACATGAATCCTTTCCTTTGAGGCTTTTCATGAAAACTACATGTATATATATGTGTGTGTGTGTGTGTGTGTGTGTGTGTAAAGTAATATAGAAAGAAAATCAGGTTGAGCAGTTACCATCTAGCAAAATTGAATACATTTACTCTGAGATGCCTAATACCACTGTACTGGCAGAGAAGACAAGACCTACGACAGGTCTGGTCTAAAGCCTCTGCATCTTTTCTGTCTTTCCAGCACAGTTTGTTTGACTAAGGACTGTCCCTGCCTTTCTTTCCCAAGGATCCCTCAAACCAGGCCGGTACTATAATGAATATTGCCCTCCCTGCTGGTGGCCTGATCATCTGCCTTTGCCAATCTAATAATGCACATAGCTAAACACTTACACACTCACCAGGTTTTCTAAGCTGCTCTCCTTGGAAGCCTCATCCAGAATCTCACAGCTCAAACTGTGTGAGTCTCCTCTTAAACCTGCAGCCTATATTCTTAAATCTGCACTTAATTGTTCTCCCTACTATTTTATACTCATGTATACTCGGTATAGTCACTGTCCTTCAGTTCCAGTTCCTCTTCTTTGCACCTTTCCCGTTCTGCAGCTTGTGGGTGAAGCTGGTTTGCCCTCTCACAAGACAAGGGTTTGCAGCCTCCTGGTTGCTCAGCTAACCCGCTGTTGCACCTACTTTCAGCGTGGTCTGTTTTATTTCGCCAGCTCTTCCCACGAAGGCAGCTGCCCAGAGCTATAGACAGCATTTCACACGAGGTCTCTCCTCAGCACCAGGCTCAGCAGTACAACTGCAATGCTTCCCTCTTCCCTGGAAAGGGTTGCACTGACATTGCATCCAACTCACACTTCCTGTGACTCATTATAGCACCCTGGTTTTCACCTTCTCTGAACCCTCCGGCTCCAGTTCATTGCCCAAATGTTTATTATTTCCCCCTAAATACTATGAGGTCTTATCTTCTGCAGCATTAAATTTCACACCTCTTCTGCTATGTGATGATTCCATTCTCCTTGTGGAGATCCAAATTCCACTCATTATGTAAAATGCTTCCCAACTCCAGGTCATCAGCATACTCCTACATTGAGACTTGGTGAAAATATTAATGCAACTTAGCTACCAAATTTAATTTTATTAAACTCTGCCATGAAAACTCCCTCAAATCTATTATTTCTTTTTACCGGGTAAGTCACTTAAACTTGTGGTCTGTTAACCACACATTGAATTCTCAATGGCAATAGTTTGAGTCAGAGTTAAAATAAAAATCATAACCAAAAACTTAACATGTGATTTTTCCTTAACTTTGTGAGACTGAAGTCGAGATAAAAAAGCCTTTTCCTACAACCTCCATTGGTGTTACATATGCTAGCTCTGCCTTTGTTAACCAAAACAAAAGGAATGAGCACTTAATACAAGCTAGCTGTGGTAAAAAATCATATTAAAAAATAATGAAACTTTCAGTTCTTTATGAGCTAGTGGGTTTTTTAGGCTCTAATGACCCATTTTGCACAGTCTTTAATTAATTTGCTGCAGCATCCCCTCCAACTCCTTGGAGTTGTTGTTGCACTAGCACTCCTCTCCTGGCAGTGAGGAGAAGACCTCACACCAGCAGTGTCAAACCAAGATTCTCCATTCACACAGCCTTTCTGGCATGCTTGGTCCATGACTGCTTCTGCCTTCCTCTCTGAAGAGTGCCTCAAGTACAAGTGACATGAATTGCTTTGCCAGATGCCTAATATGATTTCCCTTGGGAAAAATGCACATTGATGTTAATCTCACATGACATGGGGAGATTACAAGTGTATTTCCTCCAGGGATAAAAAATAGAAATAATCCTGATTTTCCTCTTCTGTGCTCATATGAAGCTGGTTACAAGAAGGAGACAACCCCATGGGTCTCTTGTCTACCCAAATGTTTCATTCTATTCTAATTCTGAACCAAATTGCCCTGAATTTGTGACTCTACATCTATGAATTGTCCATGTTTCCTTCATTCCCAAACAGACTCATGAGTTTGCAGACACCTTAATGAAAAAAATACAGCAAGAAAAATTTGATTTCCATTCCTTTGGATCAGGTTTTATGCTGGAGACTAATATAGAAAAAAGGTGGGGGGAGAAACCCCCCAAGTGGTAGAAAAGGGCAAGAAGCGGCAGCAGCTGAGGACAAAACTCCAACACAGGATTTATCCACTTATCCATGACCACAAGCAATTCTGTTAAACTTGTAAAATCTGCATGAATGCCAGGCAAGGCAAAGACACACACAACCTTTCAATCAACTCATTTGCACCACTCCACCTCCCGGGCACCCCACCACACCACCCATGTTTCAAGCTCCCAGTCCCTTATCATGGGAATGTTGGGGACCAGGTTGCTCAGACCCTTCTCCCTTCCAGCTGGTTTTCCGTGATGGCCTCATCAGCCAGGAGCAGGCCACAGAAGATGGCACATGCACTCCTTGCTGCCAATATCCATTAACGAGGACTCAACATGCTTAGAAAGTGAAGAAAACTGGGGTCACTGAACGTCAGCGAGCTCAGCATCCTTTCTTGGGGGTGCCCAGTGCCTTTGAAGATCAGGCCCTGGGGTACTTGCTACATGAAGACATGAATAGACCTTTCTCTCTGCCCTCACTGGAGACACTGGCAGCATTGTTAGAGCACAAGGCTGAAAATTTGGCTGGCCTTTTTGCTTCAGCGTGATCAAATGGCAGCATTGCTCACCGAGTGTGAAGGGCATGAAAGGATTAGCCGCCCTCCCCCAGCAAGCAGGTGAGCTGAAACCCTTTCCAATTCACTACATGTCAGTTTACAAGTAAAACATAAGGTATAAATGCAGCTATTGTTAAGGTGAAGCAGCCATCCTGGCTGCGGAGTTAGATTAGCAATTTACCCTTTGTAAAAGGATTAGTACAGCCCTATTGTTTCAGTGTTTATTTATCAATTTGCATTTTTAAAAGGGGGCATATATCTGATGAGGGCCCACGTTCTCCATGTACCCCAGGCCACACCACTTCCTTCCAACTCCCCATTGACAGAACTTAACAGAGCATTTTACAGACCAGAAATTGAGAAGAAATGAAAACTTTGGCACTGCTGCTGCTCACACAGCATTTTGTTGGGCCAGCAGGCATTCCTCCATCTTTCAGCTGACAGCAACTGCTGGGTGCTGCCAGCCATGCAGATCAAACACCAGAACTGGCTTCCCACTTTTCCTCAGAGACCTGAGCTGAATGCAAAGATATTTACAGTCCATTCACCACAATTTCGAACATGGAAACCTGTGCCAGGTTCTTCCCTCACATGGATTGCAGGCACCAAAGCAATGAAGCTCCTCTGTAATTAGCTCTGATTCCACACTTGTGGTCTTCAAAGCCCCCGGAATAATTAATATAGCTTCCACTGGGCTCACAAAAGCCCGTTTTGGTTTTTTTTTCACTGACAAAGGTAGTGAAGAAATTACTCTGTCCGCTAAGCACAGAGGTTAGCATCCAACATCACTTCTTGGCATGCCAACATCTCCAACGGGTCCTCAGCTTCAGTTGTGCTGGGCGCTTAGAGAGTCTTTGGGAGCCTTGTAAAGGAGCCTTTATTGCTGCGAGGGCTGCTTCGGTCTCCCCGTGCCGCAGGGACTCCTCGCTGGAGTTCAAGTTGAGGGAAGAGGTTTCGCACAGAGCCGTCCGCAGCACGGGAGAGGGGGAACGCTGCTCCCCGAGGCAGCTCCGCCAGCAGCACGGACTGGCCATTTGGCAGACAACAGCTGCTCACTCGGATTAGGTACAAATTCCTTCGTTAGAGGGAACAGGCGTGTTTTGGAAGGTAAGTGAGAGAGCAGATTTTTTAATTAAAATGACACCAGTGCATTTGCGCTCTGGTGCGGCCCCGCACCCCGCGCTTCCATAAGAAGGCGATTTAGGAAGCTATTCTTTTAGACCATAAAAACAGTTTGGAAGATGAACAAGCATCCAGCTGTGCTAAATTATTTCCCTGCTCCCTCAGGACCCAGCAGCAAACTACAGCATGTATTTTACAGGCGTATGATTTATTTATATGGACTAACATACAGGTATTGATTTTGACCCACAAACCCCTTCTGTGGCTGGGGGCCTACACATCCCAAAGCCTTCTCCCAGCCCGGGCTCCAGCACTGCAGCTGTGCAGGAGCAAGATCCCCATTTGTGAGAGAGGGAGAAGAAACCACAGTGTGTTCTCTGGCTTTTTCTAACTTCTTCCTCACATCCATTTCTTTTTCTTTTCCCGAACAATTCTAGTTTGTTGATCAAGCATCTCACACAGGCAATTAATTTTTCCTGGTCATGGGGGAAATAAGGAGGCTCCACTGGGAGCTGTTAAAGTCTTAAAATACGCTCTGTGCTGCTGGCTTACTGCAGATACTCTGATTCATAGTCAAAAAGAGAGGCCACGAGTGGATTCGATTAAAGACATGAATTTAGGAATCATCAAGAAGCACATAAGGCAAGCAATGGATACTCTGCCCTGAGGATCATGTACAAACGTAAAATAAAATAAAATAAAATAAAATAAAATAAAATAAAATAAAATAAAATAAAATAAAATAAAATAAAATTCACACGAAAGGAAGGGAGAGAGAATGTAAGGGACAGACCCTGTCCCATAGGGCTTACAATTTACATTTAGATTAGCACGAGTAGAAGCAACATTGCAGGGAAGGTGGGTAAGGGTTACAACAACAAAACTTTGTGGCTGGCCTGCATTGTAATTTCCCTAATTAGAAAAAATGAAGTTTCTAGTTAATAAATCAGTGCTATCAACATTTCCATGAATTTAAGGGAGTTACACAAATACCTGTGGGATAAACTCTTTGATTGGATTTAGCCATTCTACTCTCTAGTGTAAGGGTTTTAAATCATTAGCCTTTGAGGTCTTCTTTGAAGATAAATGAAATGTACCGCAAGAAGAAACAAGCCTATTTCCTAAACTTGCGTTCCCTGTATGTCCTTCAGTAATGCTGTTGGGCACAACAGAACAAATCACGTGATACTGTAAGCAATTGCTCCAGAACGACACATGGAGAGATTTCTTGCTCTTTTTATCCAACTGAGAAAATCAATTACCGCATCCTCATGGATGGGGCTGGCAATCTCCCAGTGCGTGGAGCTACTGACCTCTCCATAGGAGCTGGGTTAACCAGGCTGACCGCTGGGAGCACTCAGGTGTCTGCAAACACAGACCTACACAGAGATGCCTCAACTTGAGAGCAAGCCTTCTCAACAGACCTGAGGAGGCCTCAAGTCATCTTTTGGACGGGCCTAGCCTTGCTGTCAGCAATAAATATCTAATCACAGCTCAGCACAGCACCAGCCCACAGACGTTCATCAATCACTGGGTGCCATGGCTACGGCACAACACGCCGCAGCAAAGCCGCGGCACCACTGGCACCATCGAAGCCCTTTATCGGCGTTGCACGCACTGCCTCCTCCCTTCACGAGGCAGCAGCGTGCCCTGGGAAGGCGGTGGCACTGGCAAACATGATTATCTGTGGCTCTTCCCATAACAGGGCCCTCTCCTGCTCCTGATTTACCAAGATTCCCCTCTCAGAATGGAAGCGGAGAAGTGACTGTGGCTCTCTGATACTTCTTGACATTCCTCCAAAGGCTGGTGAGAGCAGCCTAAGATCTGTGAAGGCACCTGCTGATGGCAAGAACTGTACTGAAGTGTCATTTTTGTTCAGCTCGATGTTTAAGGTTGGATAGTATAGGTGAACTACCAAGAGGTATGGCTGAAACGAGCACTGTGTGGATACAACTGAATATATTGCCTCATCCAAACAAGAATAGAAGGGAAAAGCCAATTACTCTGCACTGAGAGCACTTTCCCATTCAGCTGGCTAGAAACGGACTAGGGATCTCTTGGTATGGCTAATATTTGAACTATTTTATTTTTCTATACCTAATTATCCCCAGATTTTCAGCCTAATATTTTGTTGCCATGAGCTTTCTGGATTTAAATGAGAAAACAGAAATCAATATACCTTTGAAGCCAGACAAGCTTTTGGATGGCAACCATGTTCTGGCAATTTAGCATGTTAGCACATGTGTATGGGGTATGACTTCAGCTTTCAAAGGTATCTTTCATTGCTATGCTTCAGATTCCCCTTCCTCACCCTGCCAAAAGTGCTCACTGAATGAAGGTGGTTTCCTGAACCCAGTGACGGGCTGCAATCATGATACTCTCTATCTTAACTCCAGGAACATCAAAAGACAAATCAATTATGATTTTAGAGCACCCACAGTCAACAGTTTTAAGGCAAGCAAAGGTTTAACAACATTCTAGTTTTAAGGCAAGCTTCAAAAGATACTGTACTACTGGATGACCACAGAGTACTCCATGGTCAAGGCTGTGACACCACTGTACCAAGCAAATATTCTAGAAAATACCATGAGTACTGTTTAAAGGCAAACAGATAGAGTGAATTGATAAGCCAGAGGTCAACAAGTGGTTCTGATATAAAACATTTTTTTAAAAAGCAGACCCAGATCATGGTACAATAACTTTTATTGCAGAGATCAGTAGGCCAGCACAGCTATTCATGAGTACTGTACATACATGAGTGCCTCACGCTTATGCCAGCCTGCACAGGGCTAAAATGGAAGCATATAACCAATTAGTGTTAATAGGCAAACAATCATTAGAAGTGTTAACAAGTGATGGTGGAGAGGCTCTGTTTTTCATTTTATTACTGATCTCTAGTAAGTGTTATTATCCTCATAGAATAACATTCTATTATGAAATGCACACACACAGCATTAAAGCCTTTGATAGTCCAATGCTTGCCAGTGGCAGCATAACTGTAAACAAAGTGAAAGAATCATTTCTGAAATGCCAGCAGCCATTAGTATTCACAAAGTTTAGAGGATGCAGAGAGCCATTATGCTACAGTGCAAATAACAGGAATTTACTATGACCTGGGGATCTATGGAGTCAATGGAATATTCAGTTTCTTCCCATTTTCTAAAAGAGCCTAAACACACATGCTTAATCTCAATTGGTTTGTGCCTGAACTAGGGTCTCGAGTCTGTTACATATTTTCAAATCTTTTTAGCCAATAGGGTCCCCTAACATTTTTCTCTTTTATAACACAGCAAACAGCTGCAACTAATCATATTTCATTATGGTTTTGTATATGTTTTGTTTTAAAACAAATTTTATTTAACCAACAAAAATGCAACTGTGCAATTTCTGCTCACTGTAGAAATAAGATTTTTCTGAAGACTGGCAGAATTGAACATGACATCAGAAAAACCTAAATCTTTGCCTACCTTCTATTAACATCTGTCTATGTTCACAGACATGATCTGAAAATTATGGATGCATTTTATATGGCTACCTATTCATTGCATTTCTTCAGCTTTGACATCCAAGAATAAGTGAACAAGGCTTACATTTCTGTGTTGGAAATATGCAGTCTCCATCTATCAGGGAAAGTCTCAGTGGGAACTCAACCTACAACATCCTGTATCACAGCTGAGTACCACCAAGCCCCTCCCAAGCCACCTTCAGCACCAACACAGCATTACAGGGAAGTTCACGCAAGTCACTTTACTGCCCTGCATAGGCTACATTTAGGAAACTTTAATGAACTATTAAATCAGCAATTATGACAACATAACATATCAAATACAGATAGGGTCGTGTCAACCAAGCTACTAAATTTGGGCTTTGGGCTTTTAAAATTCTTCCCTGCAGAAATATTAGGGGTATTCAAGCAAGCATTATGCCCTTCCTTCCAACATGTACCTCTTTCTTCAGAGGACACCTAAAATTTAGTGAAGAAAGAAAACACAGCAAAGTCCTACTGGGGAATAGGGTTTTAATGGACACACAAAGCAACTAGGTGACATCTTTATCAGCCCTCATAAACCTTGATTGAATACACAGTGATAAGGCCTGTTTAAACTGTCATCCTCACGATAACACGAGCAGAGACAACGCGGGCCTTAGCAACGACCTGTGCGAGGGAGGCCACCCTTCCCAGCGCAATGAGGCAATGTGTGTGCTGTGGAGAGCCCACAGCCTTGCCTGGGCTGTGCCAGGCAGAGAGGCAGAAGGCTGTGGGCTCCCCAGGATGGTACAACCCCATCTTCTCCCAGCAGCTGCTTGGAAGAGCATCTCCGTCAGAGCTCATCTGGGGATGGCCAGCTCTCTGGGGGAGATAAGAGCGAGCGACCCTCTGTGCTCAGATGTGCTAACACCAAGAATTCCACAGAAGTGGTTTTAAAGAATTCAAGGGAAGGCTTTCTGGGGCTCTTCAGTGTTTGTTTTTGGTGCTTTTGTTGTTGTGGTTTTTTTAAACCACCATCATCTGTGAAATGCACAACATTCAGCACTAGGAAGCAAGTTGGGATTTGGGGCCAGTGTGGCTATGGAAGCTGCCAGTGACATGACTTCCATCAGAAGACTTGCCTTAGCTGTCTAGGAGATTTAATTTTTTTTTTTTTTTTTGTTTTTGTTNTTTCAGACCTTTAAGCATCTCCAAGAAACATCTATTCAAATTGCCAAGTCAGTAAGTTAAGATTTAATTGTTCTTCTGCAATTATTTCTAACTTAAAAAACATACAACATACAGTTGAACATTTAATCTTTCTCCCCAAAATCATTCTTCCTTCACTGCAATGCTTGCAGTGACACCCACTGGCTGTGGGAGACGCAGGTCCAGAGAGCACTTATTAAAATGCTTCAGTGCACTGACAAGATCACAGAGACAGAATCTCAGAGAAATGTTGCCACCCAAAAGCTGGCATTTCATCAGCTTCTAGTTATAACTAAAGTTGTAACTCAGTACCTGTATTAAATACAGCTCTTTCTCATTAACAGCTTTAATAAGGAAATAATGATCAACAGTTACTTGTTAAGTATAATAAAACACATATTTGTATATAATTACTAGTTAATTAATAACTCTTATTGCTTGGGTGGTGGAAGGTATTAGTTCATTTTATGCCTATTTGCTCTGTGGCAAGATTGAAGTAGCACTAGTACCTGGTTTCAGTTTTTCATCAGGAAAACACTGAACTGAGCTGGTACACCACTGTGTGACTGGCTGGCAGGGGGGGGATCTTACCTACTCAGGAACTCATTAAGGCTGTTGTAGGATTCCCTGCACACACCAGCAGATTTCTTTTCATACCCCCAACCAGCAATTTCTCATTTCACACTTAGAGAGAGGAAACACAAAACTAAGTGACTTGTGTAAAGACTCACAGGAAAACCACGGAAACCAAATCTAACAAATCACAATCTAATGGCCGCAGTTAGAGGAGAACTTGTTTCTTCAACTGTATTAGATAAACTTCTCTATAATATATATACATAGGTTCTTAATGTTTAAACAAAATTATCCAAGTTTAAGCTGAAAACACAAACAAATCATTCCTATTACACAAGGTATTTACCAGAAGAAAAGGCTAAGTTTTAATTTAACTACAACATGACGGCTTGGAACAGATCAAGGGAAATTTCAGAAATACTTAGAATAAAAAATTAGACAAAAAAGAGACCTACTTTCTGCCCGTTCCATGGCATGAGCCAAGAGCAAATGGCTCCTGGCTGTAAGCACATAAGGTGTGTTTGCTGACTTACTCAGATTAAAAATATTTTAGTCACCCTTGTGTTATTTCCCACATATAAGGCACTAATGTCTTCTCTAGTACACAGTCAGAAGCAGAACTATTACATTATGAAAAACACATTTATACAGGACTTCCCGCAGAGCTGGAAAAAAAAAAAAAGTTATCCAACGCCTTCCCAGCCAAACTTCCTCCTGAAGTGAAAAATCCTTCCCTTTGATAAGAAAGCTGTGTCAGACCACATTTCTGTCCCTGACAAAGGAACTACTCTCCCTTGGCTTGCTCAGTTTTGGCAGCTGCGCTCAGCAGAACCAGGCTGCTCTTCCCAGTCAGTCACCACTCTTAGCAGAGACACCACTTTATCTTTCCTGAACAATAAAACAAAAATGAACTATGCACAGGCAAGCAGTAACTGTGGGTAACACTGCCCACAGCTCCAAGGCAGGCAGTTCTCTGGGTTAGAAATTCCATCAATAACATAACACATCATTAAAGACCTCTCTTGTCCTTCCCCCTCTCCTTTTT
>VWZN01003417.1:20099-40099 GCA_013396955.1 Regulus satrapa | reverse complement strand
AATGGCATGCAAACATACTGATTTGCTGTTGGTTATTTCGCTCTCACTTACAAAAGTAGATCAGAGTAAAGCAGCTACTTTTACATGTTATACAAGGACCTCTCCCTCACACTAAAAATGTCACATACAGAAAAATTTTTCAGCTGTCTTTGACACAAAAGCTGCTTCTGTAAATTTTAATATTATGCCCTTCAGATCCTCATAACCAGTGCAACAATTCAACAGCTTTCAGAAAGCTTAAGAATATCTATATTTGCCAATTTTCCTTTACAGAAAGTATATACAAGTTTATAAATCCATGGCAAGGGCATTACAACTATATTAACATCAACCAATTAACTGGATTGAAAAGATACTTGCTTTCTGTGAAGACCCTATGGCTGCTGCCCATTCAATAGTTCTATCAAGGCACTGTACAGTCATTAAATCTCTAGCATTCTCCAAGATGTGCTGAAGAATATTGTGAATGTGTTTAAGTTGTTAAAAAGCCCTGAGTCAGAACTTGCGTATTTACCACAGGCTTAGCTATAAAAATGGCACATACTAAAGCTCCTGCAGACAACAGTTTAGCTTTGTCAATACAAAAAAGTTATGAAATACACAAAAAGACAACAGTATGAATTCCAGCAACTTATGCACAGGTATACAATGTAGTTTGTGGCAAATCACACACTGCTGTTGTACACAATTTACACAGTAGTTTTACAAAGGAAAAAGACCTCTGCAATGTATTCAGACATCAAAACTGATGAAGCAAAAGAAAACTGATGTACTCCCCATCCCTTCCCAAAGACAATGAACAGCTAGAGAATTCAGCACTTTGACAGAAAGGAGGTAGCACTGCTAAAGGTTAGACTGTAGTGTTGTTGGGGTTTGGTTTTTTTAAGTGAAAACTTGACCCATGCAGCACAAAGAACAGGATAGGCTCTTCGGTTCACCAGCTGCTACTGGAAGAGTAAAATTAAATTTCTGACAATTAGTTTTGTAGAGGAAGCTCACATCATTAGCTGAAAGCAGCTTCTTCCAACAATTTAGTGTTTACACTAACTGCAATTAATACTGCTAAAGATAATTACACATACATAAACCTTCTCCTCTAGAAAATATCTACACAATAAGTACTTAATTATTTTTAAAAGACCATTTCACGTCTTTAAAAGAAGCTAAAATACCAATTGTAAGACTATGCTAACAAGGCACAAGTACTTGTGCAAATCTGCTATATTCTCACCCAGACCAAGTTAAGAAAACCACCTTCTAATCAAACTTTCACATTTACAAAGTAACTTGTTTGCTATCTCACCAGCGTAGTTTTTATTATCCATTTCAGGAAAAAGGGATTTCTCCAAACTCCAACATAAAAATACACAGTAATCCAACACATGGAAAGTAGGCAATAGCAGCCCAGATTTCGAGAAGTGCCATATTAGCTTGGGCCACAGTAAGTGATGATTTGAGGGGAAAACAAAGTCAAAGGTACTTATACAAAAGTTAACAATCTACAACTATTAAGTTTATTCTGTTAACCTCTTAGGTTGTCTTTACACTTCAAATCACTGTGTAGTGATATGACTGTTTATCTTAATGACTTATCTTTCCATCTTAATGAATGGAAAAGAAAATATTTTACTTAACCATCTGAGCATACCTCACACTGAACAATACATATTTTTAGGTGTCCTGTTACTTGTTTCAAGAAACAAATGGAGCTATTTTATTCAATTTAATTTCAAAATTGCTATTAAATGCTAGGGAATAGACACAACAATCTTACAACCCTTACATTCTACAATTTTACAATAAATTAGAGATAAATGCCTTAGTGGTTTTCCAAATTTTCCCTTTGCTCAGGTGAAATTTTGACTTTAATCTTTTGCTGAAAACAGATGCACAGTGATATTTCCTTAACTCTGCTACTTGTTATGATCCCCTTTGGCTTTCAAGTGAACTTCCCATCCTTCAAATACGTGCTATCCAATTAAACATCTGCACTCTGTGTGCCCTGCACAGATAACAACAGAGTAAAGTGAATGAGCTTACTAGGTTCTTCAACAACACAAGTTCACCTCCTACATCTGAATGCTAAGAGAGGGTCTGAATATAAATAGTTATTTCCATAAATGATACCAGGATGGTAAATGAGGAAGCATTTTTCCTCATTAACTTTTTTGAAAGGCAAACTGTATCGCCATCTCCAGACAAGATACAGCTCTTCCTCCTGTCAATAAGAGACCTATATAAATAATTCAAGCATCTTGGTAAGCTTTCCTAGTTTTTATAATTCAGTTGTTTTTCTTGGCACCAAAATAGCATCAAGCAGACACACTTCAGTATCAACTGGCACACAGCATTGCTGAATGAGTCCACAAACTCCTATGCAGTCACATCTGCTGTGAGTGCAGTTTAGGAACTTAAAGCTGCTCCTAACCTTCAATACCTCCAATCATTGTCTCCATTTCCATAGGACTGTGACGGTATTCAAGTACTGAGGGTGTTAAACAGTAACTTACATCTTACATCCAGTTTCCTACCCAGGATGCTTCTGATCTGTTCTAACAGCTGAATTATTCAACTGATGTTATAAGCTGGAATACTTTCAAGTAATTCTGGCTTGCTCCAGAAAAAAAGAATTACAAAAATGCAAACTGCTATATTGAGGTTTCAGTTCTGAGTTGCGTCATCAAGAAAAGATCCTGCATCTTTGCAGAAGTCCTCTTGAAGAATTAAGAGGACAAAATATGTCTGTCAGAGACAGAGGAAATCTAGGTACAAATTTGATGCATGACAGGCTAAAACTCAGAATGGATCATCAAATGGCACATCCTATTACAGAAGTATTTCCAGGGGAAGCCTGACAAGGAACTGAAGCCTACTATAGAAAGTTCAGCTGTAAAACATACTACCAAAAAAAAAACCAAACCAAAAACCTTAGTGATGTGCATACTGGCCAAATGAAAATTGCAATGAGCACTCAGATGCACGCAGAGTTCAAGTGGAGATAACAAAATGCTGAACTGAAAAAAGCCTTCATATCAAAAACTTTCCAGAACTCCTTGAAATTCTGGTATTTTAGAATAGGAACCAAGAAGCAAAAATAGGGAAGGCTGCCTCATTTGGTACAAGATGCAGATTATCTGAGAACAGACGACCACTAGTATACAAAATAAACCAGACTACTACAGTGACTTCAGACTGTGATGGTGTCCAATGAAAAAGCACTGAAAATAATGAGGAACATTTGGAATGCTGGATGAGGATTAAAGATGGCTATTGTAAGGCTGTGTATTACATCACTTCATGGTGTTAAAAGTCACTTTACATACACTTTATCAATATATTACTGTACTTGTTTCCTGGAAAACTTCATTCAGTGTTTAAATCTTATTGCTTAAAGGTTTATCTATCTTCATAGTTTATTAGTAACAGTCTTCTGAGACATTTGCACAGTTCAGGCATATCAACATAAATTTCAGAAGACAGACTGATTTATCTGAAAAGACCACAATTATATCATTATCCTTACCTGGATCTTTCCCTGAACTATCCTTTTATCCACATTTCAGACAAAGGCAATGCAAATTCAATGGCCAATTCATCTTAGCTGCAAGTAAGGCACCTAAGTGACTCCAGCATGGATTTCTTTAATGTTCTTCAAAAGTATGTCCAAATGAACTCTGCACAACGGCAAGGGCTACCTGAACTATGCACTCAGAAAACTGTTGAATCACTTAGGAGTAAACATGGATTCCTTTTAGCTACAAGAAATACTTAAATCAGCATATTTTCTATGACCAAAAAGGATGAAAGGATGCATTTGTTTTCAAAATGTTAATAGTCTGCAGTCCCTAATTTTGGGGGTTAGGAGGAACAACTCTTTATCACATTAGTGACAACAAACTCCTTCAGCAAAATTCACCTCAACTAGGTACAGCTCACAAAATTCACTGTACTGTCAGCAATATCTTCATTTGCCATATTACTCAGTAATGCTCACAGATAAGTTCTGGTGTTAACACCCCACTTAAACGAATAATCAATATTAAATATTCTCTTTTGCTGTTGACGTTGTTTGTCTGAAGACAATAAAACTCACTTAAAAATGGAAGGAAATTTTGCAAAATCTGTTTTCTTCCCAAATTCAAAGACCCACAACTTTTAAATGGCTCTGCATGTATGTGTTTCTACGTAACAGATCAAATTCACTCATCTAAAAGGGATAACTGACCCACTGCTCAAATGTTTTCCTTTCCACTCAAGTTAAAAACAATTCCATGGAAAGTCAAGTAATTAGCAGAATTATGAAGTTCACTATTTAAGTTACTTAGCTTGAACCTGTTAGACTAAAGTGCAGTTTTGGAAACATAATGCTTCTAAAACAGATTTTTCTTTTTACTGTTTCCTATACAACCCATCCTCAGGAACAAAGGGCACGATAAAAACAGAATTACCATAACATTGTATTCTGAGGTGTGACCTTATGGGAATAGTACATTTATTACTACTGTGTATATAGTTTGTATTGATTTTTCATGACTGTGTATTTCAAGAAAGAAATTACTCTGAACCAGAACTGTAATAGGAAATGTCAACACTCGCCAGAAAAGCATAATGGAAAAAAAAATTCCTAAATATTTATGTTTGATAGTAACTGACAATATTAAAAAAAAAAATTCCCTTACATCACTTGACATCTGATACATACATGATACACATGAACAAAACCAGAATAAGATTGTCCCTTTAAACTTTAGGGGAAGGAAAAGACAGAAACAACATGAAATAAAGACCGCTTTCAATGAGCATTAGGCTTAGATGAGTTTTTCAAGAGTAAAGCTACAAGCTGACTGTTCAAATACTGTTTTTTTTATTTGGTGTGTTCACAGTCTTTAAACAATTACTATGCAACGAATCTGTGCTACAGTATTAGAAATGTTTTCATCAGAACCCTTTACTGCCTTGCACACTTAAGAGAGGTTCAAACCACCAAGATGTCCTTACTCTTTCAGAACCTAGTGAAAGGCCCCGGCCCCTGCTCAGTACAGAAGGATCCTCCGTTCAATTGCCTTGCGGCAGATGGGGCACTCGCTCATCCGGTCTCCGCACAGCTGGCACGTCCCGTGGCCACACAGAAAGATCATGTTCTTCAGGCGGTCCAAACAGACAGGACACATGGTCTGGAAAAGATTGCCACAGGTGACACAGTCAGTGGCAGTGGTTACACAGTACTGAATATGCAATATATTAACTGCTGAAATTTAACAACAAATACGTCATCCTAAGCACAGCAGATAATTGCCATAGCCACTAAGCTAAATTGGGGTTTTTTAAAAACCCATTTTTATTCCACATTGACTTAAAATGTATGGGCTTTTCCTACTCCATCATGACAGAAACAACTACGTAGACTTTTTCAAAACATTATTCCTTTAATTAAGACAATCCAGTAGTAGATTGACATCGCATTTTCAATCACCATTATGTAAGCTGCAACGTTAAAACATTCTTCAGAAACATTCTCCTTTATGTCATGTAGTCTTCCAGGGAACAAAACATGAACAGCTTGATGTATACAATACTTGGGTAATGATTTACAAATTTATTCTCAGGCTATGTAGCCATTCCTATACTTACCTGTAAACACCAAGCACTCAACATCCAAAGAAGGAATAAAAATGTTGCATAATCAATATATGTAAAAATTCAGTGCTCTGTTTGTCATCTAGAAGTCATCTAGATTTTCAATCAAAACAACACCTCAAGTCTCAAGAACAGTTTAGTAAATCTGTAACCTTCACTCATAACAGCAGCACAGCAAACTTTTAAAATCAGTTTTAATTGCTGAACGTGAAGTGACAGTCAATGCCCAAAGTCCTTCAATAGCAAAAATAATTTTTTACCAAGCCACTAAGGAACAATGTCCTTCCCCTTTTGTCATGTGCAGAAATTGAAGTTTTCATAAGGCATGTTCCTTCACCATAAACATATTTCAGCCATATTAGGATTTAATTTGTAACAGTTTATCATTTGTTAGTAAATGAATAGATGTTACAACAGATGAAAATTGTTAAGACCATTCTGGAGATCAAATCAAACCAAAGATGTCCTCATATCTGAGACATACTACATATATCTAACAATTAGAAATGTTGATCTCATACATAACATGAAATACTGACAAGGCTCATATTTCCAATACAAATTCATTTTATCACCATCTTGCACCTGTGACTTGCTTCTGTAGTCATCATGGGGGCTTTATTTCAATTTGTTCATCACGTGAGAGAGAATCTGTATCAAGGTACCCTATTCAGAAGAACTCTAATACACATTTTCTATTAAATCAACAGGTATTACTTGCTAGGGTAGGTAGCTTAACTGAAGACCAAAATAATTCACCATAATTCTGCTTAAGAGTTTAAACGGACATGGAATCTGGCTAAATTACTATTTTAATTTCCAGGATAGTAGTATAATGGGCTAGCAAGAACATAAAACTTCCAGGTAAAATCTTAAGTCAATTTATGTTTCTAAAAAAGCCCTGAAAGATGGTGTGCTCCAGCTTTGCCAGAATTTCCACAGTACTGTAACAACATTCCCAATTCTAAAAATTTACAGAAGACTGCCAGTCAGTCAGCCCTGCTCATTTTTTTATTCACACTAAGTCACCATCTTTATATCCCACACCTCAGTGGGACCTTTAGAGTATTCCTCCTTCAGTAAGTCAGACTTCAGGTACCACTGAAACAGCAATTTCCAAAGCAATAAATACTCAGCAGTGTGACAAGTGTCAATAACTTGACAGCATTGGCATGATGATCTTTCACAAAGGACTGACAAAGCAAACACTCATCTTTGGGAAAAAGATTTGTAAGCCTTTATTCTGTGTTTTGGCTAATTATTTGGTTTTGTGCCTGACTATAACATCAGAATTACTGGAGTTAAGACTGGTCTGTTTCTCTCCAAATGCTACACCATCGTTTAAAAATTACAACAGCCATTAAGGAACAAAGAAACAACAATAGTAATAAAAAAAAAATCTGTTGAAACACCATTACTTCGAATTGTTTCATTCAATAAAGGAATCCAAACATTTTCATTTTATAGGTATGCAGTATTAGAAAACTGCCCCATTTCTCCAGCTCAGTACAAAAGATTATATAAAATATGTTAGCTATTTAATTTCTTAACATGATACTATCTTAACACTTAAATTACTTCACACATCAGGAGGACTCAGCTGGCAGACTAACAAGCTTCTTGTTTGCTACAAAACTCTCTTCTGACAGGCTTTTCTGAACTAGTTCAGCAGTTTCTCAGTGGGACACAAGTCCAGATAACTGAGTTTCATCCAACTCTGAAGGAGAATTCCTTACTTAGCTACCATTTTACATGTACTTTTACAGTGAAACAAAGTTCACTGCAAGACTTATGCCCCATTTGGGCAGTAGAAAATAAGGAGTGAAAAACAGGCAGTATCTGTAACTATTGTACTACTTGTTAGAACATCCTCTGCATGAAATCCCATTTTTTATCTGCCTGAAACTCTCATCTTTTGAAGGAAAGCAAGTAATATAAAATGACACTATGCCTGTTCTATATGAGAATTACTTCTTCAGGTAAGTACTCTGGGAAAATGCTCATTGCACCTTAATTATAACTGGGTTTGCAACTCAAATAATTTTTTTGTCACTAACAAGGTGTTTTAAACTGCTTGAGGTATCAATTCCCCACTACTAAGAACAGTTTTTACAACAATATACAAGTGCATAGTGACAAAATAAATTTATTTTTTAAAGAAGAAAGTGATGTAAGTATGGTGAAGGAACATACGTAAGATATTAGATGGATGATGATGACTATGTATGAAATGGAGTGAAGGTATTGCAATTACAGTCAAAAGGATTCACATTCAGGGAATCCCTGAAGAATGGTGTGGTCATCAGATGTGGGAGATTCTGTTGACATCAGCATCACTTCTGCTTGGCACCAGAAATAGTTTTAAAAGCTTGCTGCACTAACATATTAGATTATCACTGAAGGTATGAGTTGAAACAAAGGCTTATACCTGCTGAAAGAGAACAAATTAATTTTAAGTAGAAAAATATCAATTGAACACGAAGACTGAACTGTTACAGCAACAAATCAAAAGAATACACAATTATAATGGAATGTTATGCATAACTTAAGCACAAATTTAAAAGATGAGATGATCAATTTTACTCAAATCTGACTTGCTACTCACAAATATGATACAACTTTCCCTGTCACAAGACTAAGCACAAAAGACACTAAAGAAAACACAAGAGTGTCAAGCCAAGAAGAGCACAAGGAATGACCAGAACCATCTCTTTCTAGGCAGAGGCACTGAACAATTCTGGCTGCTGGCTAGCAAAATCCCAAAGGTTAGATAAAATTATAGAGAATAAAATAGCACCTAAGGAAAACTGACCAAAAAAATCCTGAGATCCCATCTAATCAAGAAGAACAACTGTAACAAAAATAGTTTTATTTTCACATGACTATACATAAGAATATCAGCATACCCAAACAGAACTCTAATCTTCTGTAACTCCTAAAGTACCCTGAAAAAATGTATCTGAATAAAACAGATAACTTGCATTTAAGCATACATCTAGCATCATTTGCATACATCATTTCAAATGCCAAAAGAATAACCTTATTCTTTCCATTCAATGCTAAAAAATAAAGCAGAAGCTAAACAGTGGATGCAAGACATCAGAGATGACAGTAACATCTGAACTTAGTAGGTAAGACAGACATGCACTTTCAAATTACAATTTTCAATCTTCATGTTCTTTACAGATAAAAACTACACGGGAAACTGTTTAGAATTTCTATTACTGGGGTGCTGGCTCAGTCACCATGACAGCTCTACACAGACATTCAGTTGAACACATCAGCTCTCAAATTTAAGGCACTTAGAAACACAGGCCCTAAAACTAGCAATCTAAATGTTCTAGCACTGGCTTTCATGCATATGAACAGCTGAATCCAACAACTACCAGGACTAGATGTGATGCTGCATCACTGAAGTATTATGATCTGCTGTAAGCCTACTAGAGGAAAAGACAAGCTAGAAGACTTCAGTTTTCTGTATCCATGAAATCTTTCTTCCTATTGTGTTATGCACACAGAAGCAAGAAGTCACATTATCAGGGCTCTAAGACAGTAAGCTCATTCAGTAGTCAGATGCTCCAGATCCCTTACTGCTCAAAGATCTACAAATACTATACCTAATTATGAAGATAAACCTTAACACTTAAATTCCAAATATTTGAACTGCATGTATTATACTTTCAAAGTTTTAACCTTGCAGCCACACAGTTTGTTGGAAAGCAGGTACCCTTTGTAAGACAGGTAACTGTCAGCCATCGTTCCAAGGCAGTTAATGAACAGACAAGCCAAGGTTAAGGCAGATACAGAACAGTGAAGATGACTTGCTTTTATCACCATTCTGTGGAGAGTTTCTGCTGTACCTACACATCCAGGTCAGCTAAACAGTCAGAGAAGCTACTGACTGGGCAGAGCATCCTTTTTTTAGTCACATCAACACACATGCTCTAACAGATGGATTTTATCAAATATGGCCACTAATTTTTTTTTTCTTTTAACCCTGTACAGAGGTACATATAGCAGACATACAAGTCACATCACACAAAAGATACTTTTTTATCTTTTAAACTACAGTTTAAAATGAGATGCCCATCAATATGTCATACTGTTTTAAATAATAGAGGATGCATTGGCTTTTTCAATCAAGTGGTTCTTGCACTTAATGCTTCTCATAATTTTTATCCAGCACTTTTACCTGCTCCTTGATGTCTTGCAACTGCTGCTGCAGCTTCTGTACATCTGCATTGACATTAGTGTTGTCTTTGTCCTTCTGCAAAACTGGAATGTTTCCACTTGCTGCAACATTAAAAGAAAATAAAGATTACACGGCAATTTAATGGAATTATTATTTCCAGTGTCACAGGTACAATTTTTTCAATTATCTGAAAAAAAAGTTAGTCAAACTTCTTTGATAATCTAATTAAATTCACTACACTGTTAGTGCAGCTCAACAAAGAATTTCTTTGAGTTTAGTGGAAACACTTCTTTGACAAGTAATTCCATAAGAATGATGCTTGTATTCCCTTAATGTGTTCAGAATTCTTATTTGTCAGTGAAGTTCCTAATATAAATATTTTTTGAAAATTTTTAAAGAAAAAAAGCCAAATTCCTTCACATTGAAATGACTTTTTTATCTGCAGAGATAATTCTATTTCGTGTTCAAAATTTCCCAATTGTCTTGAAAGTAGTTTGTCCAAAATTTGAACAAGCTCAGATTCATGTTCCTATATTTGACTGAACCGGGAAGCAATATTACTACTATATGAAATAAAAATTGTCAAGTCCTAAATTTTCAACTGAAAACCTGATTTTAACGACTACTCTTATATTTATCTATTTCAGAACATTATGACAAAGATGAACTAATATTACAATTCCCATAAAATCAACTGAGATATGTATATGTACCACATATACACACACAGAGCAAATACAAATAATTCATATAAATTACTCAAGTAATGAGAAGTTTAAAAATTAGGAAGAGATGCAAAACTGGATATTCTCTCAGGAAAGTTGTCCCTACCTAGATGCAAAATACTTACCATTCCTTCACAGCACCACAGGTAAAAAAAAAAAAAAATTTGCTCATTTGCACAATCACAGACAATCTTCAGTTTTTACTTCTTAGGGCATTAGTAAATGGCCAAGTCATCACGCATGCTTTGGATTCTACTCCAAATGCCAGAAGCAACTCTCCAGTGTAATGACTGGTGGTGTTACACATTTGCTGCTACTGATGCAGAGAGCAGTGCAAACAGCAAAGGGGTACCTGGGTTGACACTGTTTTCATTAAACTTTTCTTCAGAAAGGAGAGAAATGTTTAGATGAATTAAGAAAGTGAGAGTAAGTTGGTGGAGGAACGTGAAAGAGTATGGGCTCTGGAGTCACTCACAAATATCATCACTGGTATCTTCTGTACCTTTCCCTCCGCAGCACATTATGAAAGGCACTCTTCGCTCAACCACTGCCCGACACTGCACACATTTCTTCATCAGGCTTGCACAATCTGAGGGAACAGAGAAATACCATCAACTCCAAATCTTCCCATTTCATTTTTCTTTTTTTCTATCCATGAGTTTGTTTATTCTGAGTAGCTATGTAGCAATGACTTAACAGATGCCTGTAATACAAAACTACTTGACTTTTATCTTCACATAATTTTCTACAAGTCACACCTAAACAATGCCCTGTTTGGAATTCAAAGTAAATCTATTCTCTATCTCCTTTTAAGGTATTTCAATGAACAGACTCCTCTTGCTCCAAATGGATGCCTAGTCCACAGAATTACAGAAGTTAAAAGATAATCACACATTTGAGACCAGAACTTCTAAGAATGTCCTGGCTATCTGCTTTTTTTTCTTTAGAACGAAAGATCTTAAAACCTGTCCTAATGCTCCAGGGGCAAAGAGGTGCAGCTCTTTACCCTTAAGAGTAAACCTACATTTGTTTACATAATCCTAGAAAGGGGGCTGTAATTTTTCTACTAAAGGCAAGTTATTGTTTCATAAATGCTAAAAGGTTACTGTGAATCAAGAGAGTGGGTTCTATAAAATACAGAAACTTGAAGACTCTCTTGTCTTGCTTGAACAAGATGCCCAGAAAAAAAAATCTAGGAAAAAATAATCTACAACTGTTAAACCTTTCGCTGTCCTTGTTACACCTTAGACTTGGTATCGAGTACTGTGCTGCTGAAATCTTTCACCGCAGTAATCAATCTATCTTTCTGTTGTCTTCACTCCTGGGAAACGACTCAGAAAAACTTCTCTCATCATCTTTCAACTGCGGACGGTTAAAGAGCCAGATCAGGCTAACCAAAGTCAATGATTCGATGTCAGCTGCCTCAGCCAGAACACAGGAAGAAACCAGACTTCTTTAGCAAGTCCAAGGAAGCAGTTACTCATGCGAATGATTACCTTCCCTCTTATGTAGATCCTCATCAAGAAGGACTGCTCCTCTCAAGGGAAATGACAAACAAAGCCCTGAAATGTCTGGAGACAAGGTGATAGCTACATCCTCATCCTCAAAACCAAAACCAAAAAAAATTCTGGAGATCTCCTATGAAATTTTTCACTACACAGGATAAATCAAAGTGAACCATAACTGGTGCTCTTTGTAACGACATATGATGTGACTTTTGGGGTAAAATATAGTTCTTGTGCAAATCTGTAGGTTGATAATGAGCCACATTAAGTATTTATTCACAGTATTTTTTTAAACATCATTTGCACATCTGAATGCCTTCAAAAAGCTGCAACAAAACAACAAAATTAATTCTAATTACTTCCAAAGTGTTAATGATATGCAGTAGACTTCTGCAATGTGAGAAAGTCTACTCACAGTCAAATAATTCAGATGAAAGAGCACACGCTTTCTAATTTTTTTAAAATCTCCACTTTGTCCTTCAATTATTACCAGCATGACAAATAATGCCAAAATTCTGATCATCACACCAGACTACCAAGTAAGTTGAACCTGAAATCAGATTACTATTGACCTTTTACCAATCTGATTAAGTGTTCTGTGTCACGTTTACTCCAAAAAGAGGTTTTGTGAAGTTACTTACTCTCACAGGCACACATATGACCACAAGGCTGGAAGAGCACTGCTGCCTTTTTGTCTGAACATACTACGCATTCTTCAATCTGTAAAGAACAACACACACATGTGAGCAAAGTGCATCTCCTGCTCTCTACATTCATTTGCAAGGCACATGGCTTCAAGAATCTCCCTTTAGTGAGGTTTTTAACTAATTCAGCGTCTCAAAATGCAACTTAAATGACTTATCACACTAACTTCTAAGAACAGGTATTTGCTGGCAATTTTTATACATTCAGGACAATGACAGGCACAGAGAAGCAGTTAGGACACCACTAATTTCTTCTTCTTCCTTCTTTATTCCACCACAGATAGTTAAATCAGGGTTGATCAGCCTGGAGGAGAGAGGTCTCCAGGAAGATATTATTGCAGCCTTCCCATACTTAAAGAGGACTTAAAAGAAAGATGGGAGCAAACTTTTTTTGCTGAGCCTGTTGCAGTAGTACAGAGGTTAACAGTTTTAGACTAAGAGAAAGGAGATTTGGACTAGATATAAGAAAGAGGTTTTTTATGATGAGGGTCATGAAACACTGGAACAGGTTACTCAGAGTAATGGTAGATGATCCATCCCTGGAAATAGTCAAGATCAGGTTAGACAGAGCTCTGAGCAATCTGATCTCACTGAAGATGTCCCTGCTCATTGCATGGTATTAGATGTCAGTTACATGACTGACTCTAAAGATCCCTTCCCAACATTCCATGGTCCTATGAAATTCACTTAAAAAGTACTTTTACAGAAATATTTTAATATTCTAGATTAGGGTTCCTCAAGTCCTTTCATGTGAGAGCTGCATATATCATGGAATCATCGAATGGTTTGGGTTGGAAAGGACCTTAAAGATCCTCCAGTTCCAACCCTTGCCATGGGCAGGGACACCTTCCACTAGACCAGGTTCCTTCAGGGCCCCATCCAACCTGGCCTGGAACACTGCCAGGGATGGGGCATGCACAGTATGGTCATAGACATCACACAAAATTCCATTTGTACTGGCCTGAACCCCCTCTTCCAGTTCACAGAACTGTTGTCCTGACTCATTCATTTCTTAGCCTTGCAGATGCTACTGTAAGTTTTTTATACAGAAAAGTATGAGATATTCCAATCTCTCAAACTAATTAGGCAAAATAAATCAAAGGAAGGCTATCCACAAAGCTTAGCTTTCACCTGGGAAAGCTGATTTCCATAGATCAGCTTTTCAGATGGATGAGTAGAGGCAGAACCCTTACTTTGCTGCTCCAAATCACCCAGTGGCAGAACCTTTTTACTGGCTACAAATAAAATGTAGAGAAAAGGAGCTCCCAACTACATTAATATTTGGCTTTTGAACATATACAATGCAGAACAGTAAATAGCATAAGATCAGTAAGAGAGTGAGTAGTAAAAATAGTGCAACTTTATATTTACAATTTTTCTACCTTCTCTGAGATGGAGGAAAAGACATACCACAGAAGCAGAGTCATCAAATAAGTTTGGAAAAAGTAAAAAAAAACCAACAAACAAAACAAAAGCCAAACAGTTGAGTTTCCTAAAAAATTTTAAAAAGTAACCCAATACCCCAAAGAAAAAAAAAAACCCCACCAAAAAAAAACCCCACCAAAAAAAACCAAAAAAAAAACCAAAAAAAAAACCAAAAACAAACAAAACAAAAAAAAAAAAACCAAAGAACCCAACCAAACATAAATGCAAGTATAGAACATGATTTATTTAGCAGCTAAAAAACTAGGACAAGACTTTGTAATTACAAATAATAAAAGAATATGCAAAGAGCAAAGCAAGGGGGATGTACCCATATAACCAAAACTACTTGGGAGTAACCATTTGGGAAACCTTGGTCTTCAAAATAGGGCATGACTGGTTGATTCTCTGAAGGACAAAGACAGCATAATGAAACTTATGTTTCCAAAGAAAAAGAAGGTGAAAGCTGAAAGTAATTATTAACTACAGAAACAAGCACATATTAACTCAGTTTACAGGCAAATCATCTTTCAAGCAGCCCTAAGGAATAGAAGAACTCAATATTACTGAGGGAAATTATACTTCAGAAAAAGCAGCAATTTATCTTAACATGAAGAAAAGATACCATAGCAGGGGGGGTATAGTCTATTTCAATAAAGCATCCTCAGTTGACTGTATTAGAAACTCTGAGGAGCTGAACAATAAAGACATTGTAAGACAGAGAGAGGTAGGTATGACAGGCAAACAGAAAAGATTAAGATATCATTATGACGCAAAATTAATTCCATCCAGTGAGACATGTGTAAAGTATAATACCACATAAAAGAAAATGTATACTTCTCTGACCTCCTTTTTCCTTTTTTTTTTTTTTAACTTTTCCATTATAAAAGAAAGAGAACCAAAGAACCGATAAATTTCAGAGATTTTTACCTTTGTCCTAGACTGAACTTGCTCTTTACAGATGAGACATTTTTTCACCCGTGGTGAGCACAATGAACATGTGGCAATATGGCCACATGGGCCAAACAGAGTATCTCTCTTCATGTCTGAACACACCATACATTCTTCTAAGGTTTCAGAATCGTTGTTGATCATAGATGGACTTCGGGAACCAACTTGGCCACTACAAAGAAATCTTGCAGTCAAACTTCAAAGAACTTTAAAAACCCACTGAATTTAAAATGCCCATCAGCTGCCTGCTTATATACTCCTATACACTTGGGCATCAACATATGATCATAAAGCAATCTGAACTGCCTCTTCCAAGAAGTACAGTTGACATGGAGTGCAAGGTCACAGGCTCGGCTAAGGCATCGTACAGAAACAGGACACACAAGTCAGGATATCGTGTCCTGAACGCATGAAGTGCCTCCCTGTGGTCCGAGGAGCTTTCTTGGCTGACAGAGACGAGTCCTGCGGCTCGGGCGGGCACAGGCGGTGCCGGAGCTGGCCCGCAGAGGGCGCGCCTGCCCAAGCTGCCGGCGGGCCCAGCGGGAGCCGCCGAGGGACGGGGCCGGAACCCTTTGATTTCCATACGGGAATTAAGGATGGGAATCACTCGCGGCAACAGGCGTGGAACGTAACTAGGGCAAGGTGAATCATCTGATACTGCACTGATAACCATGATATTTCACTGAAACCTTAATTCCTGAAGACAGCACGCCTACACCCTCGTTCTCTTTTCACAGAATCACACAATTAGATTAAACAGGTACAAAGTAGGTGACCTTCTCAAAGCAGCATCAACACTGAATTAATATCAGTTTATACCGGGCTTTGCCCATTTCAGTCATTAAAAGTCACATGGACAGAGATTTCACAACTTCCCAGGTGAACCTGTTCACAATGCTTAGTTGTTCTTTCAGGGATTTTCCGACCCCCTCCTGAAGCTCTACCAACTCCCACTTGATGATCGCCACCTTCCCATTCTCCCCTCTCCCATACTAATATGCATGAAAGTCCTCTAAGACTTGGGCAAGTTTCAATTAATGCATTTGTGAACAGCATTCAGTGTACCATAAATACTAAAGAATTAAAAGTTAAATAAAACAAAACCCACACCCAAAAACTCCACCAAACCCCCAATATTTGTCTGTTTTAATTAGCTATTGCTAATTAAAGGCTCAACATTTTAAATAAATCAGTTAATCTGTGGCAAGCAGAGATTTGGAAACTGTACTTTATGAATATACAAACCTGACTTTTTCCTTGTGACATTTAGCCAATGCTTTGCAGAGACTTGGATCAGGGCAGAGATCGAGAGGGGACTGACCCTTCTTGTTACGAATGCCAAGGTCAGCCCCGTTGGCTGCCAGGAAGCAGGCGATAGATGCAGCACTCTTCTTCTCTGCTCCTTGAGTGCCAAGTCCCATTATTAACTGAAAGAAAACAAATACATAAGCAGGAAAGCCTCCCCAAACAGTTAAGAATCGTCTGGCTAAAGGAAAGCTACTTGACATGTACACATGCACACATACGCATAAATGTGTAAACCCAAGGAAGCGTCTCTAGAACTAAAATCAAAATAATTGCTTCATTTTGAATCAGCTATATTCAGCTTTCCTTTAAGGAACTAAAATTCAGCAAGGTATAGTTCATCTACTGAAGCACACTCAATCTCCTGCACACCTGTACTCACGTGTGAAGTGGCTGTCCTTCTATGTAAGCACTGCAAAGGGCAAAGTTCCAGTGGGTATATTCAAAAGACACTTCAGTACATACTCAAACTGCTGAGTTCAGACAAAATGCTACCACCACACTTGGACTGAAAACACAGTTGAGCAGAGAAATGAATGCACATCTACTTTTAGTCCAGCAAGTAAAGCACCTGCCCAAGAAAATAACTGAATTTCAGTCTTTCTCACCCGGCCGGGATGGATTCAAACTCACACACCATCCCTGTCTAATGCCATAATGCTATTTTGCCCTTTTGCAGCTGTTACTGTATCCTTGTGTTACTGCTTCACAGGGTCAGCTAGAAACATTAGGAAGGCTCACTATCACAGCCTGAGGAGCTGATTGATTCCCCTACTCCAGGGCCTTCTGGGCCTTCTCCCAACATCTTTTGTACTAAAGCTCAATCAGATAAAATGCTTTTAGCATAACAGAGACTACACAAAACACAGATGCCAGTAGGCATCACTAAGAACCCCTCACCAAACTACACTACACACTGTATTCAAAGGAAGAGCTTTGGCAAAGCTAGGGCAGCTCTAACTCAAGGAAATCCAGTTGCCTAGGGAAGCTTTTTTTTTTTAAACCTCAGTCTATCCTTTTTTAATTTTTTTAATTAGAAATTCTTGTATCAGTATGTATCACTGGGGCTACAAGACTCTTGAAGGTCACTTCATTAAATCAAATACTCCTGTATTCTTCCTCATGATTATGTAAAAACAGTACAGCTCAAAAGGCTTCATCCCAGGAAAATCAGTAAGCTATGGAAACAAATTGTTTTGTGGCATTCAGATAGCTGAAAAATCTCATTTATCAACTGATACCATTTTTCTGCACTTCAATTACAGCACTGGGTGAAGTAAAGCAGAGATTTTATCTAGATTTGCTCCTGACACTTTGGACTGTATTACTATTAATGCAGCCAAGGCAGCACAACATCCAGTGGAACTGATTTGCTCCAAGGTTGGCAGAGTCCTCATGGAGCAGTCATCTACATTAGTCACAAAAACCCTAGGTCCTAAAATACCTCTGCATGCTGCACAACCTGAAAACACCAGGACAGTGTTGTGTTCTATGACACTTCTCAGGAAGCCTGCAACTTTTCAGGCACAAAGAATGAGAACAATACAAAACAGTCCATGCACAAAACATTCTCACTTATGTCTTAGTGCCCAGTACAGCTGCAGCAAGCTACCTCTGAAAAGCATCAGCACAGGCCAGTCCCAGCCAGTTCACCAGTGAGAAAGCAGTCTCAGGTGATATTTATACTGTTTTTGTAGATTACATTACGTATTTGTAGCTAGTGAGCTACTTTTGAAGCAGTAAACACTTCCCATTAGTTTCTCTAAGTTAGGATTTAGGCAGTGACATCACTTAAAAGCATTTTAAGGTTCAGAAATACACCTATATTAAAATAAATTACACAAAATTACCCATGGAATTATACATTTATTTAGGATAAAAACAGAAGTTAGGCCAGAACAGTACATCTGTAATAAAGCAATTCAAATGACTTTTTCGTCATTTGACCATACTTCAGAAAATTTCATACTTCAGAAAATTTGGTGGTGACCATACTGCAGAAAATTTCTTCTCCCTCCAGCTGCACAATCACCACAATATGCTGGATGGAAAACTTAAAAATTATTTAAAGAAATGGGGTTCACTGCTCATAGCACCTGAGCACAGAAATGTTTTTCAGAATGGTACCTAAAAGGAGTAAGGCTTTTTATACTCCCAAAAGAGTGTTCACTACATGCTTTTTAAGTAGTCTGTCAAAAAAATCAACTGAAGAAACCTGACAAAACTTGTTTTAGGTATAACATATCCCGAGTTGGAAGGAATTCGCATATTCAACTCCTGCCCCTGCACAGGACAGCTCCAAGATTCACACCAGGTGCCTGAGCTCATTGTCCAAAAGCTTCTTGAACTCTTGGCAAGGTTGGTGCTGTGACCACTTCCCTTGGGAGCCTGTTCCAACAGGCATAATGTTGGCATTCAGAATGAACGATTAAAAAAAAACAACAGCAAAAAAACTATGTTAAAGAATTAATTCAATTTTGTTCTATTTATGAAGTTAATGATAATGAGTAAAAAGTACTGTTTCATATTTTAAGCAGTGGTCAAAATAAAAAGTAACCGGTCATACAGTTTCAATTAGTTGCTGTCCAAGCAACTTGATCAGGTATGACAAAACCCTAAAATCCTGCAAGTGAAATTTTTCTTTTCAGTTTATTCAACTGAAACAAAAATAGCAAAAATTATTTGTTGTACTGTGTACTACTACTATGTACTACCAAGTGGCACCTTACAGGCTTCAGTAGGTTGGAATCTCCAAGACAGTCCAAAATTAATTAAAATTTAGCCAAGCAAAAATGAGCTCTAAAACACTAAATATTTACAGAGCTGCTTTGCTATCACATAACCTAATGAAATCTGACACATTTCCCAACCTTTATAGGAATTAATGAAGAATAATAAAGAATATCCCAAAACAAACCCTCAATTTAGTCATCGCATTTACAAGAAGAAAACCTTACTGATTCCCAGGCTAAATTATTAATCCTATTTATCTTCTATTATCCATCCTATATTTGCAATTCCACACAAGGCAAATTACCAATGTGCCTTTGGATAGCATTAAAGGTCCAGATGCCTGCACGTATTTTCAGAGCTCCAATTCTGTCTTTGCTGAGACTCAATTTTGGGCCAAAGGCAGCTTAATATTTAAAATGCTTTAATGGTAAAATCTTGTTTATAGAATTTTCCCCTTACTATCATTCAAATAAAGGTAGATAGGTACAGGTTCTCATTTACTGTTTTTCACAAAACATTTTCAAGATAGTTTGAACTGCTGATCATCTTAAAGAATTTTCAGGTATATTTACTCGATCTTTTACATTTCACATAAAATTTTTAAATAGCAAGTTTTTGTCTCTTCTCTGACAGAACTTATCTTCTCCACACCATTTAAACCTCCCAAATTTGTTTGTTTGGCAAAAATTTTCTCTGCAGCTAAACAAAGTGCAAAGAAATGACTAGTAGTTTGATCACTCTGATAAAGGAGAGGAGGAATTGGTTATGATTTTTTTAAACTTTAAAACATTTCTAGGTGATCAGAGATACAATAAGTGATTTTTTT
>VWZN01003417.1:0-19944 GCA_013396955.1 Regulus satrapa | reverse complement strand
ACTTATCAAATGAAACTAGAAATAAAACCTTATTCTCTAAAACATGAAATCCCCCCCCCCCAAAGAAAAGTTTAAAAGGTGATGGAAAAAAACCTGCTTCTTCTGTTAAACCCCTCAAAACTCAATACACAATTCTAGTTTCATTGTGGAGGCCATTAATAAGACTGGGCAGAGAAACTAATTTATGAAATGCTGAATCTGAGGAAAAAAAAAAAATTGATCTCCCCTTCATCAATTTCACAGTTAAGCACATGAACACAAAGTATTCTAGACAGCTCTCATAGAGTCCATTTCATATCACAGAAACAACTGAGCATCAACCGCTCTTCAACACACACATTTTCTTACACATGCTAGTCATATTTCAAATCTCTTTCAAAGCTTATTCCAGTGAGATAAGGTAATTAATTTGGGGAAAAAAAATACTGTACAGTGGAATTATTGTTTTGAACAAAGACTTTTCATAAAGTTGGTGCACTTGTTTTTTCATAATGAAATGCAAAAACAACAATGACAAAAATGTGCTAATTTTAACCCTCAGTTCAAATCAGAAAAAACATTATGCTGGTAACTAATGGTTCAGCAGATCTGATCCACCATTATGTTGTGCATCTTTAAAATCTAAAGAAAAAAAAATGTTTCTTTTTCTCAATCTGAACTGCTCCATAATTTTATCTGTCCCTTGTCTCTCAGGTAAACTATAAACTTCACCTTTGCATATGGGGTTGACACGGTTTCTTGGGTGTCAGAGTTTCTTTTTTTTTTTCAGTAAAATATTTTGACTTTTATTACCTGGAGGCTTTTTGACAATTTCCTTACTACAGCACTATTTCTGAAATTAACTCTGTCAAAAATATACATATCAATAAACATACAAAACTAAGAAGGCCTTATTCTAATAGAACATACTTTCAGAAAGTTATAGAAGCAACAAATCAATTAAAGTTATAAAGACATGCAAGATGCTGAATCACAGAAAACTATTTCAGTCTTATTCTGTACTGTTATACTGTTTAATTCTCTTCCCAAAAAAAGTGACTTTTGATTTTTTGGCAGCCATACACGTGCACTATAGAAGAGAAATTCGTAGAAATACTTTTGAGCTACATAACCTTCTTTCTCTTCAAAAAAGATAATGACTTCATGTGAAAAGCCAAATATAACAATATGATTTCTGCCTACACTAGTTTAATGCAGAACGTCTACATAAACTTACGCTGCCAAAAACCAGTCCAACAGTACAGAACTAGACAAAGAGACAAATATACAAGGGGGAAAAAAAAAGAATAAATAAATGTGGTTTATTTACTGTGTTCTTTGATGGCTCCCAAGCAGTATCTACCTTGCCCACATCTTGCATGTCTTGGAGCTGGCGGAGCTGTGACAAGGTGTGGTGTCTCAGGGCTTCATGTAGGGGAGTATCCCCATCTTTATCCTGAATATCCAATTTAGCACCTGCACGGACTAAGAGCTGAAAAGAGAAAGAACCCAAATTAAAAACAAACAAACAAAAAAAAACCCAAAAAAAAACCCCTCCCTATTTATTCCTTTTAGAATTGATTTTAGAAAATTATGGTTTAGAATTCTCTAGCAGGTTCAAAAGGGCTCTTCTTATCTTGCTACAATTCACAGTTGAATTAATCTTAATTTATTTTTCATACCTGGAGCTCAGCCCTCAATGCATTTATCTGTCTCAAATATCAAGCTTATTTCAGCAGAAGGCTAATACTTGTCTGTGCTCTGAGTGCTATAAAAGACACAACTTTGGAGGATTTTTTTCTACCTCCTTAGACTTTAATTCTTATAAAGACAGCCTACGAACAATGTAATGTATTACAGTGATACATGCAATACTTAAGACAGGTATATATTCTTTACTATTAGGTTTCAATGACCTCAAAAACCACCACTTTTACACCATGATAAACTTTACAACTTAATTTATAGTGTCATTGCATTAGCAAAGTAATTAGGCACGTACTTAGTTTTACCCCAATTCAGAAGACATAAAAACCAATGACACTATTAAAAACTCTCTCAGAACACTTTGGAAAGTAATGAACTGTAAGACTTGTCTCTAAGGCTAATTTTAGACACCCATTCCTGTTCACATGACACAAAACAAGCACAAGGCTGCACAGGCCTTCCTATTCCTTTGGCCTTTGCATACAATCCCTTCCATAATTCAGTCCACCAGAACTTTCTTAAATACACTGTTGAACAAAACAGAGCAACACATGCTGACAAAAAAAATAGCAACTGCCCCTAAAAATTAAACCCTGTCACTGGCACCATTCAGAAACCTGTAGGCAGCAGCTGAGGTTTTAACTTTACTTTTTGAGCTTCTGCTGTTCTGCAAAATGGGGATTAGCAGTGGAGACAAAAGGCATAATCTAAAAGCAGGAATACACAAAGAGGGATTTCCCTCTTTGGAACCCACATGCTTGCAAGGAGCTCTGTTTCTCAGAGCCAAAGAACCTCAGACCTAAGAACAGGCTAAAAGGAAAATAGCTTAAAAGGAATTCAAAGCCTAATTTGCAATTAAGTATCTGCCTGCAATTACTCACAGCTTACCATTTTCCCCAACCTTTCCTTCCATAAGTGAAACCAAGAAACCACCTAGTACTTGACATTGTCTAGTTTCAAATTCTAACACTCTCTAAATGGATTTACTCTGGCCCTATTTATTTTCTCATATTCATATCTTGTGTCTGCCACTAGCTCTTTACTGCTTAGAGTTTCTCCTGGAATCCTTGACTACCACAGACCTTCACAGTCCTACAGATGTTTAAAATAAAAAAAAAATTATAAATGAAAGGCAAACCACTGCCCTTTGCCATGGCAGCATAACTTTTAAAAGCACCCTGCTACCTTTGACCACTATTCCACAAATGCCTGAGGGTACAAACCCAGCCCTGGAAGGTATCCAATAGGAATTAATTTTAAAATATAGAGCCAACATGTTCTTTGCATGGCTGCATGAGCTATTTTAGGACTTCTTAAAGTTAATCCAGCTCTAAAAAACGGATACTCTACAGGGTCATTCACTTAAACATGCTCAGATATAAGCATGTCAGCCAAATACACATGCTAGTTCTTCTACATGCCTACCTTCCCGCTCATCTGCTACATTAATATTGTATTCCCAGGTACTGTGTAAATTCCAGAAGGGCACAAGAGGTCACCAAACACAGCTGCCAAATAGCTTGCAGGATGCAAGTGGCACTGACTCTAGGAAACCATTCTTCTGGTAGCAAGCAGTTCCAGATATAGGGCCATATCACATGTTTCACTGTAATGGGATCACACCCAGCAGCCCTCAGAGAGGGAGAAACCTTATGGTAAAATAACACTGAACAGAATGCAGGTCTGCATAGCGGGGGACAATTCTGTGTAGGCCTGAATAAGAGACAGTTTTTCATACAAGATGACTCCACAAAGACAAAAATATTAAGCCAAAGGCCAGGGCCGGGTTGATGTACGCTCTCACTCCGAGAGCAGTGAATGCTCTCTCTGAGCCTCAAAAGCCCACAGCAGCAAGGCAAACAGCCACACAGGTCCTGTACGACAGTGCACACAGGCCAGCAACAGCAAGCCATGCCAAACTCACACTTCCTGTGCTAGCGACCAAGCTTTGTACGTTGAAGCAGTCACTTTTGCAACCATGCAAGCAAAAAA
Source organism: Regulus satrapa (assembly GCA_013396955.1). Lineage (NCBI taxonomy): Eukaryota > Metazoa > Chordata > Aves > Passeriformes > Regulidae > Regulus > Regulus satrapa. Next base: position 16,266 of record VWZN01003417.1, on the reverse strand, counting down.
ACAGGATAGCATGCTTCTCACCAACAAAAAACTACTGTTAACTGCTTATAGGTCTCCCAAGCTAAGAGCAGGGACTGTTAAACACTCAGAGACTGAAAAGTAGTTCAAGTCATAAAAAGATGTTTCCTGTTACATTTTGCAAAAGCTATGAGCAAGAATAATTACTCATACAGCAAGAGGCATCAGAATTGCTATTTGAAGGTCCCTTACAGCACCGTAAGATTCAGACAAGTAACAGCCGAACACGTTCTTCCTTACTAAACAAGAAGGGATGCTGGAATTGGCAACCACACACAGGAAACCATAATGTACATGTACAAAAATTTAGCATGCTTCAAGTGGCGTTCATATTGCTGACTGACCTTCTGTGCAAGTTGGCAAGCTTCTGAATTAAACAAAACCCATCAAACAAACATGCAGTGACTATATGTTGTCAAATAATTTTTTAAATGTTCATGAAGTATTCATATTTTAACAGCTGCCATCAGCTTTAGTCAAATGCCATTAACCATATGGCTTACTGCAAATAAGATACTTACCCTAACAATTTGTGTATGCTGTCGTTCAACAGCAAGATGAAGAGCAGTTTGCTGATTAACATTCTGGATATCCAGGTTAGCATTGCCCTGCAAGATATTCTAAGCATTAGAGCGTTATCATCCCAGCAATCCATCTACAGGCAAGGCAGTCCATTAGGACACTGACCATGACCCTGAATACAATTCCTAATTAGGGGATTTGAGAACAGAAATGATTAAATACTTCAATTATTCACCGTACAGATGTTAATCTCTCGAACGAAACTAGGTATCCAATTTTTCGGTCCCTCTGCACCATTAGGCCATTGTAACAATCTCAAAGGCAAGTTTGACCTTTAGAGCTCAACACGTCCTTCCCTGCTCCACTGCTTCTGCATTGCGACTGCAGGCGTAAAGCAGCCAACTATTTCCACATCAGATGGTTAACCAAAGCACGACATTTAAATTCTCCTGAGAAAAAGAGTCCTACCTGATGCACCAGAAGCTCAGCCACTTCCACATGATTATTGAGAGCTGCCAGATGTAAGGCAGTGTAACCATCATCTTTTTTCTCATCAACAATCCACGGTCGTGGTAACTTGGACAACAACACACGCATTGCACTGAAAAAAATATACACAAAATATACATAAACACTCCTACAACATATGCTGAATGACAACAGTCGAACAAGATTAATTCTCAGAACTGTGTACTAGTGGCTAAAATAATTTTAATCTTTTTTTCAAACTGAGAAAGTGGGTGAAAAGCTATACCAACACTTCTAAAGCAGAATAATGTCAAGTTCATGTCCTTCTAGTTAAAGCACACAAATAAACCATATAATGTCTGCAGTGTGAGGATCTGGTTTAATTTTTAGGAGAATGCTATCTAGCAGTAAAAATTACATTAAAGAAGTACTCAAATTCTGAAATGTAGACGAAAGAATTTTCTCTCTCAAAATCTTTATAGCATCCATTAGATTAATTTAAAATTATCACTTTATAAACTGATGCCATGGGCTGTAGCAGTTAAAACTCAGTTTCTGAGAAAGAAAATAGAGTAAGATTTCTTAAGCACAAACAAAATAAATGCTGAAACTTAAGTGAGTACTAATGGGATATTTTCTTAACATATAGTGGTTCAGTATAACATACTATGGCAGCGTCTGGTAGTCAGGGGGTGGGGTGGGGAAAAGCAACTTGATTACTATAAGTGTTAGCGCATTAAAGTACACATTATAAACATTTATTTATAAATAAAAATGTATAAATTACATTTTACTTTATTATTTTATAATTATTATATAGCTATTATATAATTAATTACAAAAGTACACACTAAAGTGTAAAATCCACGAAGTCCAAAGACTGAAGGTTAAGGGTATTAACAACACAACACTAGATAAACAAATTGCTCAATCTTGTATTCTCTGAGAAATACAGTTTTCTTAAGCTTACATGTCTTCACTTAGCTTTTGGAATACATAAGTTACCAAACTTAAACCCCTTATTGTCTGATCTTTATAAACAGCATATGCAGCTCCCTTATGACAGTTCCTTAAAGACAAACACAAAACCAGAAACCGCTACAATCCTGTGCCAAGAAACCTCTTCTGTCATCTGATGTTTCCCTACTGCTAAAGGAACATGCTATCTACAGGAGAAACAGAGCTTCTGCACAAAATTCAAACTTTTAAAATCCAATTAATCCTTGGTAGTACAAGTGGAATCACCCCGTCACACAGTGCCTTGCAAGGCAGATAACGTATCTGAAATTAAACAGTTCTTCACTAGTATCAAAAATGTGGGATATCTCAATAATCCTCAGAAATAGCCTCATGAATTGAACTTCTCAGCTTTTACTTAAAAATACCCTCAAAAGGTATGAATGACTGCCCTGTCAAGTAATAACTGAGCTCCCAGTTCATTCCAATCATCTGTCACCTTGAACACCCACACTGAGGTGAAGTCCTATTCACTCCTAAGCTCTCTTTTAGAACAAGCCAATGAGTTTCCTATTTAAAAAAACAACCCTAAAAGCTGTGTCTGGGCACAGCTCACCCTAATAAGTCCTCCTGGAAAGTTGAGGAGTCTGTGAGGTAGACTATTGTACCAGTAAGGAAGTGCACACCTTCCTACACACTGCTCAGATGCTCCCAATAAGAGACCCTGCTTAACAAGCATCTCCACGTTCTCCTGCTACTGAGTGCACAACATAAACCCCTGGTTTCCCACTTGTGCTGCAGCTCCCAGAATGATGTGTTAAGTGACACTTTTTTGCCCCCAGAATCAGAGTTGAAAGGAACCTTTAGCTCAACTAACCAAGTGCGTTTTCAGGCCATAGGATCATACAAACCCACAGGAAACCAGATGCTACACAGAGCATCCACAGCCAGACTGTTCTGGAGGTTTGTCCTCCCCAGAGTGGACAGAAGCCATTCTCAGCTTCCTAGGATTTTTTTGTTTTCCTGGCAGAAAGCTTCTCACTTCCTCAGAGTCCAAATCACTTCTAACACAGGAATATCAGACAACAACACTTAACAGACTGTACACTGCTCATTGTGAGCCACTGCTCAGCTTCTATTCGTAATACCTTCTACAGTTCCCTCAGTGCTAAGAAGACTAGATACTTCAGGAAAAAAACCCAAACAATGGCAACAGTAATTCTTTGAGAGATTCACTTATGCAGGATTTTTCAAAATAAAGTATATAATTTAGTAAAACTCAAGTTACCAAAGCTTTATGAAACGTGGCAAAATAAACCAGTATCAGTTGCACTGACAATAAACATAGTCTATTTTGTAAAGCAGCGATGCCATATTTTCAAATCTTGGCACCATCAGAGCTGTGTTTAGCTGGTTTAGGGAGGGAGCACGTCTGGAGCACTGCGGTTGCTTGGTATCTGGGAACACCAGCTCTTCAGAATGCTGGGCTGATACAAAGCACACAGTACCAACAGGACAAGAAGCCTTCTGTAGTGGCTTCCCACAGGGCATCATGTCATGTAAGCTCTTTATCTTCACCTGCCAGGCTCAGTGCTTCTCAAGACCCCATAAAGCTCTAGGGTATCTACTGTGGATAGTCTAAAAAACACAGTGAAAAATTCCTTAAGATTCCCTACGACTGACAGAAACAGTATGACGGTGAGCAACCAGGAAAAGGTGGAGCAATAATAACAAACAAACAAACCCAACAAACAAACAACCAAAAACAAACAAAAACCCAAAATACAACAAAAAAAGACTCTAAGAAAACTCCACAAAAACAAACCTACAAAAACCCCAACCCTCCCAAAAACACAAACTCACAAAAAAAAACTCCACCCCCCACCCCCCCAAAAACCAAAACCCACAAAAAAAAACCCCCCCCCCCAAAAAAAAAAAATATTAAAAAAAAAAAAAAAAAAAAAAACCAAAACAAAAAAAAAAACCAAAAAAAACAAACAAGCAAACAGAAAAAATTACAACCAAGAACTTTTTTTAACTGCAACTACAACTTGAGGAAAACCATGGAAGGGCATCAACACTTTAATTACAGGCAGCCTGTCTCCAAAGAAGCTCCAGCCACTAAACATGAAACTGTCCTAACCAACTCCATATTTTATATCCTTTTCTTCAGCAAGGAAATAAAAAAAATGGACAGCTCTACAGATAAATAAAATGTAAAGTACAAAGAAAAACATCAGAGTCCTCAATAAATAAATGTACTTCAGAAATACTACTGACATTTCTTTATTACCCCTCATCTTTGAAACAAAAATAAAAAAAACAACTGACTCAGTATTTTGCATGTTGTGAAGACAAATCACTCATCCTAATATTTGTGTGATTGTTATCCTTACCAGATCCTCTTTCAAATCTTTAGTTTGTTGTCTTATACCAAAAAACCCCAATTTTTCTGAAGTTTGACTGAAAAATATCTGGAGGTATCTTGCTTTCACAGAAATTAGATACCTGCTACATTTTTTGAATGTTTTTAAGATGCATTGATCTCACTGGGAAAAACAGAAGGACCACCAAAACAAATAAATGGTTTCTGTGTGGAATAGGTTTTTATCTTAATGTTCACAGCAAATCAAAGGGCCAGGAACCACTACTCAGTTGTTTCTTTTTATTCAAAAAAAGACTTTATCTCCCTTCCAGACCATGCTATATTATGAGACAGCAGGATAGGAGGCCTGTTTCATGGAATGGCACCTTAAAATTCTGCAAGATACTAATATGCTATAGTGGTAAATTCAGCTCAGTGGCTGCATCCTCCTCCTCCTCATTAGATGAGAGGTAGTTTCTTTCCATTTTTACAGGATTTTCTAGAGCTACTGCCAAAATTTTGACAGCTAAGTGGCTACCATTCAGAGCAGCACTCACTGGAACAGGCATACATCATAAAAAGTCACATTAGAGAATTGAAGTTGCCAATTACACAGTAATTATTGATTCACTCTTCCCCAAGAAGCATTACAGAAGAAGCTGGGTTGCACTGTTCTGTATTTAAGACAACATAGATATGAAAACTTGTTTTTATCTTCTATACATTGAACAAACCACAGACTGCTTTTGCTGTACTTGTATTGAAAAGATCAAGAAATCAGCAAATCTATTAGTAACCCTGATCATGAAGACAGCTAAAGAAAACTTTTCAAACTATCATCTTCAGTGTACTCAACTGTAACAGATTACATGGCTGTCTGAGGAGCTGCAAAGATTATTTGATGAAATGCTTAAAACACTTTATTGAAACACTGAGTTTATGCCAGCACTACACTACTCGTATATTATTACTAAAGCATCACCAATAAAATATTTTGTAACAGGCAAGCTTTGGTATTTGTTGGTATGCAGTGTTTTCAGCTTAGCAGGAAGCTCATAAATTTTTTTAGCTGGATAACCATTTGCAATTTCTGAAAATTTCTAATGGAACAACAAGAGAAAAACTTCAGTGAGAACTTTTGAGGGAGTTACCTGTAAAGCTTTAATAGGGATAAGTAAACGACTGTTTCTTTTCCAGGAGATAAACACATGCTTAGTCAAAAAGGAACATGAAAACTCGTGTGTGTATAGGGGGCTGAGATGGAGGGACCTTTTTTCCCAGGCTTTCCAGCTGCTTTCCCAGGCCCAGCTGTTGGGGGCACACTCACTCACACTGCCCAACGTAATTCATCCCCATAAAACGACAGCCCAGACTCTAATAAATACAAGTGATCTGGCCAAAGGAACATCCACTAATATGGTGCTACATTTAATTTGAGATATAGAAGAGTAACAGCAAATGCTGCTGTTGCATACATCTTTATTTGACCATGCCATGTGAGTAATACTTTGTTTTTCTTTTTCAGGTTTTTAAAACTCAGGTTTTTAGGGAGTCTGGAACCACAGCTTAACACACATAGGATCAGAGAATAATTTGGGTCAAAAGAGACCTTACAGATCACCTCATTCCAGCCCTTGCCATGGAAATTCAGCAGCCTGAATCGTGTATTTGCAACATAAGATATGTCACAGATCTGAACAATACACTAATTCACTTTTAGCCACCAGTTATGAACATAAGACATACAAAAAATAAAATTATTTTCATGATGAAAAGCTAGCATACGGTGTATTATTCATTACCAACCTACATATAAAATGTTTGGTTTCATGCAGTACTTTGCTCACGGAATTTTTACAGATGCTCATCAGTACTATCTGAGAATGCAACACACAGTAACGGATTTACTTGGAAAATCTACAAGATAAAAGTACTTGTAAACAAGAAGAAGCTAGCACCACATTGTATAAAAACAAGTCCAGCTTTAGCAGTCTTAACTGCAAAAGCATCCTCGCACCCTGTTTAAAAAATAGGTGAACAAAAACTAGAGAAGGTTCTCTGCCACCAACTGCAATTTGACTGCAGAATGAGGTAAATGAAGAAGCTCGAGGGTCTGTGGGATAGTGGTGAGGTGGGTTTGTTTGGCCTTTCAGGGTTTGTTAAGGTTTTTTAAAACAAACACTTGGGCAGAAAAAATTAGAAAGGTGACTTTCACAATCTGCATAAACACATTTAACTTAAACTGCTACTGAAAGACACAATTCCACTTTTTTTCCCTGCACTTCAGTGCCTGCATTATATGTGCTCTACAGACACAACGTTTTCTAGCAAGTGAAACAACCTGCCAGACTCCTGATTTGCCAAGTTTGCTTTCAGAGAGATCAATGAGATAATCCAACCTACCCCGCAACTCCATGATCACTAGAAGCAATAGGAGTAAGGAAATGACAAAGCAGAGCTGCGGGGAGGGCAGACAGCCCTTTCCAGAAGCAAAGTCTTAGATCAGCATAAACTTATCAGCAATCCTATCACCAGAGGTTGTAATGATTCACTGCACTTTCTATTACAGGTTTTTCTACTTTCATGACATTCTCTTCCCTCAACCCAGGTTTCCACTGTCTCAGTGTGACATGGTTTCATAATGCATTTTACAGGAATCCTGGCTTGAAGTATTCTCCACACACACACCACCCACCCACCCCCACATACTCCTCTCCAGACTCCCAACCCTGGCTCAGCTAAACCCGTCCACCTGCCTCCTGTCAGAGCCTCAAACAGTTGAAGGAACAGTTCAGATTTAAAGACAGCTTCCATGGCAAAGTTTTCTTTTAAGACTGTGTAGTTCGATATGCATTTTACAACACAGAAGAAAAACCACATTTTACTCAATGCCTTTCTTATCCTGTTGACTACCACCTCTGCTCAAAAAACACTCCCACAAAAAGTGGTCCCCACACAGCATCTGAAAGGTCATCCCCTTCTGCTCGATTATTTCTCATATGGAACAGTACTCCAAGCCCGCTCACTGTGAAGCCGAAGAAACATTTGTACCAACATAGTGCAAGAAGTAATACAGGAGCGGGACAGTGCTATTTCTGGCATCCATACGATCATAAGTGCACGTCAGCACACAACTTCAAGCCAAATCAGCTCCCTGATCTGATTCACACCACATTTGCTGCACAGTACAGAGAGAACCACTGGAAGAATGAAGAAGGAAGTATCTATCTCTCAGGAACAAGCAACAGGAAGAGATTAATACCTTAGACTGGTACTAGTGAGCACACTGTACCTTGAAATTAGAGTTTAATAGTTCATATCGGACCAATGGCCTAGTTAGTAAAAGTTTAAGTAGGCAGGCCATTTTCTTCTTTCTGCTTCTCAGATTTTTAAGCATCTCTTGCTTTTGGAAAAACATTTTCAATATACATTGTAACCAAAGAAACAATGAGGTATATATACTTACATGGAATTCACAAGAATGTATTGCACAACAGCTTTGTCTACAGTGAATAATTATGAAATCAAAGAGGAAAGGAAAAATGTGACTTTTACCAGAAGGCAACAGAAGTTACAGGGTAAACAGTTACCAAGCACAGGATAAAATCAACACAAAAAGAAGCAGCAAGGGAAATATAAATACAAGATTCTGGTCTGCTTAGGACTTTGCAATTCACTCTCTACCCTACCATACCAAACTTAGTAACTACTAAAAACATAAATATTAACTGAATGGTATTTCATTTTAATAAGTTTGTTTCATGTTAGATTGAGATAGTTTCATCTTTTTCATCCTTCTTGCTCCCAAGCAAAGATTTTGTCTGCAAAATACAGAGAAAGTCTTGAAGTATTTGGGTTCCTGACTATTGTATTTAAATCCCTAAATTTCAGTTCATTTTTAAAGAAAACATTGCATATACTCCCCATGAATATAAAAATCCCTCTTCATATTTTGAATGTGCAGTTACTAGGTTGCCATGAGCAGATTTTGTAAACATGAAAGATTAATGCAATGAGCTGATCCCTTGATTTTTTTATTCCTTTCTTCTAAAATAATTCTGTATTTTTAAAGAACAGTGGCACCAAATATACACGTGCATTTATTTTCTTTAGATGCGATTCTATGGATAAGCATTACAAACAAAATACTACAACATTAATAAACATAATGGCATGGAATGATATGAGTTTAAAGATTTTTCACTTAATTTCTAATTTGATTTGAATATGGAAATGCAGGGCTACAAATGGGCACCGACTTCTTATTTATAAAATAACTGCATGATTTGCACATGAAAACTTAGACCGAGGCCGCTCAGACCTAGGGTTAATCGACATGTTAGTCACGGCATATTTCAGTGATCAAGAAACCAGGTTACACAACCTGCCATGGCAGCGCAGGATATTTATTGTTCTATATCTGCGTGAAGTCCCTGCCTTGTTACTAGCAGGGCTGCCTTTTTTCTTCCCCTCTCCCACTCCTCCCCCCCCGCCCCAAACGTTTCTAAGTATAGTGACAACCTCATCAGGGTTTACTAGTAGCAGCGCAAGCTCAGTGAAAACCTGGGAAATCTAACTGGAAACATGAGAGAGAGCTTTATTTGGCAGTGCTAAAAAAACCTGGGGACAAATGGCTAAGCGGCGGTGGAAGTGCAGGCTGCACAATCAATAGGCAGAGAGCTGGATAGAGGCTCCCTTCGCTGCCGGATCGACAATCGACAGCTGAGAGACTATTTTTTGCAATGGTTGACTAAATATGGTCAGGGAAGAGAGAGGCACAAGAGAGCCTGTTTGCCTGGGAGTGCATGTTTCAAATGCTTAGCTGCCTATAAAGCCGTAACAGTTTTGCTCGTGCCCTCTAAGTGGGAAATACGGTTGGTGACTTCTGTAGTGTGTGTGCGGGAGCCCTGACCTCGCGAGCAGACTTGACCTCTGAAGATGGAAAGTAGCTTCAACACAGACCTGCCTACAGTTAAGCCTGGAAACATAACCTCAAGCAAGAAAAGATGCAGTGCAATATCTAAGGAACTAGAAGAAACCAATATTTGCCGGGGGAGGGGGGAGACGATCGCTATTTTTTTGGTGCCTTTTTCTAATTTTTTTTTTTTTGGAAGCAACTCCAACTTCTGGGGGTTTGGTTTTGGTCTTCTGTTGGGTTTTTATTTTTCTTTTTGCCTGTGATTATCTTCATCTGACAGTGGGCTAAAGTTCACCTTCCCTTGGCTTCATAGCATCTATCCTTGGAGTCTTAACTCTCAGTCCAGCAGACATAAGGTATAATTTCTATACAACATCATCCATATTTTAGCATTCAAAAGAAAGGAAGAAGGTGCCAATTAGGCACCCATCCTCATGCCTTTTTATTTTCTTTTAAGTTTTATCTATTTAAGGTGGTGAGGTACTGTATGCACCGACATTCGCCCCCCCTTGCCTCCCCCTCCCATGTAACGAAGAGCTGATTCAGCGAATAGAGTGAGAGCACTCAGGATGAGATGGCTGCTGCTGATGTGTCTCTAGGTCATTACCTCTCTTCCAACTGCAAATGCTGCATGATACTAAGCTTACAGGTAACAGAACATCAGGAGACCTGCATTATTCTGCACGTTTAAAGGATGCCTATGACTTTCTGCATGTATATCTTATTTACTAGACTGTTTTTTTAATTGTTGTATTAATCCCTCTAGTCTGGGAACAGCTTAATTTTGAGTGTGCTAAAGTACCAAGCATTTGTAGTGCAAAGAGCAGGTTGAAAGAAAACAACTGTTAGTCCAAATTTCATAGCAAAAAAAAAAAAGGAAAAAAAAAGAAAAAAGAAACAAAAAAAAAACAAATCCCAACTTGCTTAGTAGGCAGAATTCTTTTAAAAGAAGATAAACTAATAAATTGCAATGCCATTAACTGGTTGTTCATTTCAGTGAAGTATATTCTTATCTTCCTATGCACAACTAAAAATGTACAAACTTGATAAAGAAAACCTAATAAACAGGGTGGTAGTGCAATGCTGAGTTCTCATATAGGTCTAGGCAAAATTTTCAAGGTGCTTTATATGAGACGCACATGAAAACAGCCTACTTAAAAACTACAATGTGACTGCTGTGATTCTAATGCTGCATTGCTGATTCTCCTTGTACTACTGTGCTAGCTACTGCTACACTCTGATTTGCTCTCTATCAGCTGCACTAGGTTTTTGTCATGAGCTGCAGAAATTCTTACCTCCTCAGCTCTCAGCTTTCCTTGCAACTATTACAGTTACTAATTGTTAAAATTATCTTCTAATGCTATAGAGACAGAGCTTACTCTTTACTGTAAACCAAATCAACTCCTGAAATTCATATTAAGCAACCATAAGCTATATCCGACAGTCCCTCAGAAGTCAAAGCTGTACTGCACATCAAATATTTAACCACTGTTCCAAACCAAGTCGCACGAAATCTTACGAAACAGGGTTAAACTTGGGCTCTGTTTCTATGAGGTTTTTTGTTTGGTTTGGGTTAATTTTTTTTAGTTAATTATTTTAGCTATCATAAATATTTCAAGGGTGGACAAGACTTTGACTGAAGCAGGTGAGTGCCAGTTTTAAAAAACGAGAAAAGCTGCTTGAAGAAGTGTTGAATAGGTATTAGCTTTCACATGTGACCTTCGGCCTAACAATCCAAATCCTGTCACAGCAGTTAGAGGTTGTTTTCTTAATTCAATGTCATCATCTTTATGATAAGCAGGATCACTGGTGACATGTGCTTTTGTGTTTGGGTTGGGTTTTTTGTGGGGTTTTTTTGTTTGTTTTGTTGTTGTTTTTTAAAGCCCTGTGAAATACAGTGTAAATAAGTATAAACCCGCAAAGTGTTTGCAGAATAACAAATGGGATATGAAGAGCACAGAAGGGGGATTTGGGGTAGGAAAATAAGTTTAGAACTGCTATTTTAGATCAGTCTATGCTTCTCTTCAGGACACTAGATGCAAACTGTGCCCCAACACGAAAATCTGCTAGAAGACCTGGGAGGAAGCTGAAGTTTTTACAGTGGACTACAACTATGAATTCTAAGACACTGCAAACCTACCAGCAAGATTCAAATCTCTGCTTAAACACGATCACTTAGAAGAGCAAGAGGCTGCAAAAATATGGAAAAGCACTTCTAACATCAGTGCCATCCCAATATAATGAACTATTCCCGGCTTTAAGACACTGTGCAGGTAAATTGCATTGCAAAGTTCAGTTAGCATAGTTAAGTTTATTTTCTACCACCAGTTAATCAGAACTGTTGTCCTTCCAAAAAACTGTCAACCAGTTCTATCTCATGACAGTAAGAAAAAGCAGCAAAATACTTTTCAGGTTCATCTGACAGGCAGTCAAGCAACTCTGTGTGTACCTGCTCAGAGCACATACTTCTTTATGTACCCATATGAACATACAATGCTATGGAATGTAAAGAAGTATGTATTTTTGGCAGGCAAGGAACGACCAGTAAGAGGAAACTAAACAGCTGCTGGAAGAAACAGGTTTCCCACTTGTTTGAATGACATTCATGTGACAAATTGGCTTGCTAAGGGTCAGCTGGTATTGCCAAAATAACTCATACTTGTAAGTAACAAATCACAAAACATTAAATTAAGTGACTATAAAGTGGGTAGGAATAATAGTTAACAGCTGATAAGCAGAGTATTATTTGCAAACAGAATTCAGAGCAAGGCTGGAAATGAAACCTTGAAATGCACCAATTAAGACTGCAGCATAGTTGCAAAATTCACCATTACCAGTACCCCTCACTTTATAGATCTTAAACTATACTTAAAAGCCTGGTTATAAAAATGCATCTCATAAAAACAAGCCACTGTTCTAGTAATCATAGCCTGTTCTGTGAACTTCAAATGGAAGTACTTGAATTTGCATCTACCATAGAACATTTAAACCACAGGTTGCAACTGAGACAAATATTAACAGCTAAGGAATTACAGGTGTGATCTAGAGAAAACGATAGCCAAAACAATTGAGTATAACTTCTGCAATTTAATAAGACTTCAGTTAGAATTTTCTCCAAATCAGCACTTATTATGCTCACTGAGCTCTTCGATACAAAGTGCAGTGTCAGGTTTATGCACAGAAAGTGACAATACAGAGATTTCTAGGCCAGAGTTGCTCGTCAGCGGATTAAAGCTATTGACAGATTCCTAAACAAAAACACAAATGACAACTGCAGCCTAAAAGGTAAGCTATCTTCAATACTATTTTCAAATAAGAAGAATTTATTTAAAATCAAAATTTAAGAAAATTTGCCATAAAAAAAACCACTGTAGCATTCAAAGACTTTTAAGACCTACATAAAAAATAGTTCCACAAGTTTCAAGTTCTAAAAGCGATATTAATTAAAATACACTAGTGCATACCATCCATAAGAAAAGATACTCAACATCACATTCAGGAACAAGGGAAAAACATGAGGAAAGAACTCCCCACTTATCATCTATCAATTTTTATTCATGACAGCAGCCTGCTACAAGCAGCTATTAAATAGGATATGTCCACGATAAGTAGGCACATTTGGCCCAGATTAAAGATTCTAACTGTAGCCCTTTGCTTACTAAAATGTCTGCGAGGAAAAAAAAAAAAAACCCCAACCAAAACAAACAAGAAAAATAAACAAAAGCAACACATGATTTTTAGATGGAAAACTTATTTTTAAATATTCAGATAATTCTCAAACAGCCAGCAATATACTTAGCCAGATATTTTTAACACCTGAGACTACACATTAATATATACACAAGAAGAAATATGATCTTACCTGCTTAAGAAAGCAAAGTTTCAGTATCTGTTTTAAAGGTTTCTCTTAAGAGCAAATATTTTGACACGAAGGCTACATTATTTTTAACATCTAAATTAAAAACTGGTTTATAGTGGGAAGCAAATCAAATTGCAGTAGCTTTTCTGAATAAAGCAATGCTACAAAACTTTATCATGCTCATAGAAGCAATTTGGTGTAACTAACAGTTTCACTGAGGGGTTAATTGCTAATAATTTTCTTCTTTTCCTGGAGAGTTCCTGTGCTCTGCACCAATTGATTTCGCTTTTTCTATATAATGGGACAGATTTTTTAACTGCTTCCATTTACCTATAAGGTTTTTGGTAACAATTTATCATACTGTGTTCTCCCTTGTATAACAGTGCAATGTTATTCTGACACAAAATGACAGTTCAGAGTGATACAAAAGTTAAAATTATATGTTGACATTGCTTCCTGCTAGTTCATGTTAGCATATCTCTAAGAATACATACCCAGTCACTCTAAAATGTCACATCCATCACTTAGATCAGCTGTTCAATTTTAACCGAGCACACGTTGAACTTTGGGCATCTGCTGACACAGTTGTAACTCAAACATTTCAACTGTGTGACTGACAGGGATAACAGATGCTGACATTATCAAATGCTACACGGCTTTTTTTCCACAGCCGTTTTTTGTCCCGATATGGCCAGTACATGAAACTCTATTGCCATCCAAAAACACACTTGAGCAGCTGTATCTGTAAAACAGTTCCTCTATAACTGGTAAAAATAGAAACTCATTTTACAGCCATCTTGATGCTTAAGCCCAAGTGACACACCTGCTACGTTTCTATTAGGATACATGGTGTTGGGAATATATTTACATAAATCTTCTCACCACCAGCAGACTATGCAACAAACAGACGTAGACTACCCTTGACATACTCATTACTAGGGAATGGTTTGAACTACGGCTGTCCCCTACTTTCCACTGCAGTCAAAGCTCAGAAAGAATTCAGTATGACATACAAAAAGCTACATGAGCTCGCACAATTGTATTAAGAACCTTAGTTTAGAAGAAATCAAATGGAACCCCAGATAAATCTTTAAAAGCTGTGTTTTTCTGGCATTAAACATTTTTACATATACTATCAGAGTAAAAAAATTAAATCTATCCTGCTATATTATATAATCATTCCTAAAAAGATAATACTAACCAGAGATATAGCAATGGAATTGAAAGCACTTGGCACTTACATTTGTGCTAACCAACTACAGCATAAAAGCAGCTGCAAAAGGGAACCTGCCAGAAAATGAATGAGGGGAAGGGGGGGAGGAGGGTGACAAGGAAACTGAAATGTTCTTCTACAGTAAAGTTTAACATAAAGAAGGGAGCTCTGAATGATAGAAATTTTAAGACTACAGTTTCTAATCTATTCTAAAATTTGATTAGACTAGATAGGAAAAAGTTAAAACTGTAACTATGATTTGATTTGAGACCTATCCAAAGATTCTCAAAGAAATACTTAAGGACAGAACAAACCCGGTATATAGCTATTAATTGTGCCATCTTCAAATTAGGAAAGAGTTAAAAGTTTGCATTGACAAGAAACAAATTGTGTAACACAGAAGAAAGCTGCTTGTTTTGTGCACTGCTCATGTGCTTTAAAATGTGTTACTGCTTCCTGCACTCCAATGCTTTGCTAAAGCTGGTAAAATGGAACCAAATCACCTCTTCAATGGATTTGGTCCCCTTCAACCAGCTGTAGCTATGCATTGATCACTACAGGATCTCTCATGTTTTTAAAACTGGACACGAAACCTGCTCAGAGCAGCCCAGCTCAACTTCTAGGCAACCTGAAGATGGAAGGTAACCAGGAGTGTACCAAATTCTGTATTCCAAAATTTCAAATTTGTATTTGCAAATAAATAGCCACTGGTGTTTAACATTTTTCTCCATATGCAGTGAAAATAATCTCTTACAACATTTGTAAAGAGGATAGGTAAGCAGTGAAATAAACATTTCCCAATGATTTATTGTCTCTTGTATTCTCTTCCTCAAGTCTGGTGCCCTTTCTAGTAGAAGTGACAAAAAAAATCCAAAACCCAAAAGCAAACAATCATGAACAGCACTGGGCAGGTTTACTTTTTGGGCACCCCTCTACCCTTTTTTTCATTGCACAAGGAAGGAAATTCCAGAGGGCAGGAACTGTATTTGCCATTTTGTATCTGTTGGGCATGTTATTTACTATTTAAAGATAATAAATTTGTCACTGACTTCAACAGCTACAGGCTAATCTGCCATCTAATAATAGGTCTGCTCATGGAGATTATATTCTTCCTCCAAACCAACTTGAACAAAAGTATTCTTCCAAAGCATTTTCTGACATAATACTTTAATAAGAGGTTTTAAAGACAGGCTCTCTTTGCACTCAGCTTCAACTAAACTTAACCTACACTTACTGTCAGAACTGCAAATACAAAAGCAAAAAACCACTTTGACTGGTTTAGAAAATAATTGTACCACTCTCATTTCCTCAGAACTTGTCTCTCTGAGGATCTACATGACAACACAGCCGGTGAGTCCTGCAGACACTTCCTGAAGACACTCCAACACCATGCAGAACTGAGAAACACCACCTCTCAATTAAATCGATACAGTTAAAAATTTCACTGCCAACCCATTTAAACCATCTGCAAATCTAAAAAGCAAATGGAGATCTCCTAAATAATAAGAAAAGCAGGGGGAAAATTATGATTCTATTTTAAACCACACTCTCCTGCTTGTCAGTTTATGAACGTAAAGATGACATACTTTTTGCTATTGGAGAGCAATACATAAAATCTGTATCTTACTCCAGGACTTGAATTTTTTGATTTAAAGTCCAGCAGAATTTATTGCTCAGAAGAACTAATCATACATGTGTGTGTGAAGTCAGGTCAGCTCCAAGAGCAGTCTCTATTTAAGATGCTAGCTGCAGAGTGAATAAAGCTCTCTTCACAAGATACAATGCAAATCTAAAACTAACTGGGGCAACGGATATAAAATACGCCTACACTTCACAGTCATGTCTTCAGCTCAAAAATCTGAAGTCACAGGTATGCGAATAGATCAAACATAAGCAAGAGATGATAACATGGCAAAAATAACCAATCTGTACAGTATTTTCAAATT
>VWZN01003413.1:1329589-1372139 GCA_013396955.1 Regulus satrapa | reverse complement strand
AAATCACCCAGGTATGTCTTTCAAACTAAAATCATGAGTTTTTTAGCCTCAGTAATAATTTCTCCTATTCCTTATGTGATCAAGTCTATAAATCTATAAATGAAAATTGCACATAAAGAAGCATTGTTTTATCCTACTGCTCTATTTTCCCAATTCTATAACATAGAGCCCTTCCAAGCGAGCAGACATTAACAATTTCTAGCCTAGTTAGAAGAAATGGATTTTGGTGTGGATTTATTTTTATCCACAATATATGATTCTCTGAAATTGCATGCAGAAATCCATAGTAAAATTGTTATGCATATAAGTTTGCAAATTATTTTTATCAAATATAAATTAAAAAAAAGTTTTAATAATTAGTAAATAGGTTTTCTTTCAAAATGCAGATTTATTTAATATGTCATATTTAATGCAGTTATTTAGGAAGTATTTATATAGAAGAAACAGAACCGTTGGATACATAATATTTCGATTAAAGCAAATTTTGAGTGCTCCCAACACTAGAAATACATTTGTATTAAAAACTTTATATATAATGATGTTAACTTATTTTTTTCCTCTCTTTTTGAGTATCCTTCTAGAAAATATTGGCTGGATTACCCAGCAGCAGAATTTTGGTAGGCATCAAATCAATCTTCCCTCAGTAAAAAAAAAAGTTTTCAAGGTCTTGTCAAAACCAGCATTTTAGAAATAAAAAGACAGTTAAACAACAAGATTATTCTTAGTCTGGGAGTGGAGAATAAGGTTTAACGATTAGTACTATAAATCATGAAGAGTCTATAATAACTTTTCTCTCTTGAGTTTGCTAAACTAATTGAATATCATGGAAATCTGATTATTTACAAGGTCTCTTTCCACAGAAGGAACAGAACAAAAACAACAACAAAAACAAATAAACAAAAAATTAAAAAAGGAAAAAAAAGAAAAAAAAAAGAGACTAAAACCCTAGTTATGTCAGCAAATAAATATTGAGACACAGAGGATGGGAATTTCTAACAAGAGAAAACTCTGGTTTGCTTTCCAATAGAAATCTGAAACTGCCTGAAATTACTGCTTTGTAAATCTCAGGTCAAGGTCTATCAATCCTGAGACTGTCTTTTAAGAAAACCAAAACAAAAAACATCCAACCTGGAATGATAGGAAGTGTTTTGGATTTAGATTTACTCTTTTAAACACTCTGAAGAATTTCAGTAGGAGTTTTACTCTATGCTTTCTTTAATACACTAATTTAAGTTAAAAAACAAATGAACAAACAACTACTTCAAGAGTAGAAAGTGGTGATAAAATCATGGATGACTTAAATTTTGGTATGTTTTAATATACAGAAAAAGTAGCAGGTGATATTAAAACAATCAATAGCATCCTTAAGAACAGCCAACCTTTCTCTCGTGCTCTATTAAAGACTTTCACTTCCTTCAGGTTTATTCCAAGGCCAGTCCTCATGGTCACAGCATCCGTGGCCTCATTCTTGTGGCCTCTTCTAATGGAGCCATTTGCATGAGCTCTGCCAAAAAAATTGAAGATGTCTCATCAACAATCCTCAACTAATTCACACCGAACAAATGACTGAGGAGCAGCTGAGAGCTCACTTAACAGGACCTGGAGAAGCCTGTTCTCATCTACAGCCCCCAGGCACTTGTTCTCTTTCAGAACTCCCTCTCCTTGGAAACACTGCTGATTCCGATCCCGCCTGCCACCTTGCTAAGGAATCCTACAAAGGTGAGGCACCTGGCACCCAAAAAAACGTTTTTGATATTTAAAATGCTAATGAAAAAAATTAATTACCTGTCAGACCAGTAGATGTAAGCTCCAAACACAGCAACTGAAAAGAGATCCACATTGCTCCCTGACAGCACAATCTCCCGATTCCCTCCACTCTCCAGGTCAATTCTTTCTATCTTGTCGGTACGAGCATCACACCAATACAATTTATTTTCCTAAAGATTAATTTCAAAGGAAACGTCAACAGGCTTGTCCAAGTATTTAATTAAGAGTTATTAAGATTACATCAAGGTGGAACACCAGCTGGCTTTAATGAAACATAACAAATACTGCACATTTTAAGGTATGCTGTAAGACAGAGGAACCAACCTCATAATCGATGGAAATCCCATTAGGCCATGCAATCCCCAGGCTCACAAGGACGACCTTCTCAGAGCCATCCAAGTGTGCTCTGCCTATGCAAGGGGTCTGTCCCCACTCTGTCCAAAATAAATACCTAGAATGTTGTAGAAATCACCAATTAAAATTGCAAACAAAATGCACTATTATCATTAAATGGATAGCTAACAAGTACGGTGCAAACATCTCTAAATTTCTCTGAAGAAATTAAATGTATCACAATACATGCTTATTGGACCCTTTGTTAAGATATTGTTCTCAAATGATATATACATATGAAGAAATTATTGAAATTGTATTCCAGTGACTCATATGCAATTCTATTTCTAAAGAATTCAGCTTTGTGCTTGGAAAAAAAAAAGGCAGTTAAAAAAAAATAAATAACGGAACAGAAGCTCTTTAATCTAATCACTAAGAAATGCTGTGATAATACAAGGGATGTCTAATTTTAAAACGTTTTTAGATATGAAATAGTGAGAAACCCTGGGGGAAATGGTAGAGCAAGAGGACCTTATTTGAGAAGAAAATATTCGTCAAATTCTGCCAAATGCCCCATGGGAACAACTGAATCTTACTTATCCAACCTCATGTTCCTGTATACTCACTGCCTTGTTGCATCACTAACTTGGGATAAGATGCTTTGTCAATCTTCTACCTTGATAAACTTCTCAGTCTGTTGCTTCAGGTATAGCAAAATGAGGCTAAAAATCTACAAAGAGCACTTCCTTTATGAACAGCAAACCACAGAACAGCTTTGTTGGAATATCTGTGTGCCTACAAATATAAATGTATGTACGTATATCTCTGCTAAAATATGTTATAAACACACAAATTAACATATATTCTGAGGAAGAACTATCTAGTATGACAATTGAGATGTAAGATATTACTAATTGTCTAAAGAGAAGGATTTTCATAGCAAATATTCATAGTACACTAAAACATTTTTTAGTAATGTGCTGAACATAAATAGAACAGAAGACACAAAATCACTCTCCAACGTGGAATGTGCATTAATCGGTTTTTAAAGATTGCAAAACCTTCTGGGCATTGCTAAACAGTTCTCCCCTGTGTCTGGTGACATCATTACACCAATCTGCTGTTAAGCAGCTGTACTTGGCTAGATGGCTACAGATATGTGAAATAATGAGGGATAATAACGTGATAAGGGTGAAAAAAATATGAATCCTATAATTTGCTCATCAAATTCAGCCTCTGAAACAACCCACTTTGGCTCTCATTGTAGAGCTTTCTGGCGCCAGGAAAAATGAATCTGTTCTCATAGTTCTTGGTATAACAAACAATACCATTTATATTAATGATTAAACTCATGCAGACTAGGAAACTGAACTGTAACATGACTTAAATTAAAAATATGTTGAGGAATGCCAACATAGGCAGTATAAATCAACAGGATTTTAACAGTCACTACAAAAGTTTAAAGTGATTTAAACCAGATTATTAACAGCAACTCTACACAGAAATGAAATGTCTTTCAGGCATCTGGTCAGAGGTCAGAGAGTTATTTGAGACTTTCTTAATACAGGATATTAACTAAATAGTGACCACAGGAAAACAGACATTCAATATACTCAAACATTCCTTAAAACCAGCCCATAATTAGCACTGGATTCATTTAACCAAAAGAATCTAAAATTCTCCAGAAAAAAAAATCATAAACAGCTGCCAAATATATGAATAAATATACCTGATGGGGGACAAAGACACACTTTTTTTTTAAGGCTACATATTCCTCACTTTTTCCTCAGTGACAATAAATAATGCCACCAACCAGCTGAACGCTGCCTGCTTCCCATAGTGGCATAACTGAAAGATTCAACGAGCTCTAATAACTGCTATTTTCTTCTCCATTCTCACAGCTGTCAGCTCCAGCTTCCAGACAAAATGCAGAATGTGAAGTCAGGCCAAGGGGAGGGAGGAACACTTTTGAAAGTTTCACCTTGAAGAGGGGAAGAGATTTAACAATAATGCAAAGGGCAAAAAGGCTGTAACCTTTGCACAGAAAGGCAGCCCTGTACTTCCTCAGCAAAATGCTGCTGTGCTTTTCTTGGAGGAATGGAGCGGAGACATCTCAAGTTAGCATTCTGTGGCACAGTATTATAAATTAGATGAAGCTTTGCTCCATTTGCAGAAGATACACCGTTCAACCAGACAAGTAGAATAGTAATCTATGGTTCTCTAATTCTCCTGAAATATCCTAAAGAACCCTGTGCTATAGGCAGGGACACTAGGCCAGGTTACTCAGAGCCCCGTCCAGCCTGGCCTTGAACAATTCCAGGGACGGGGATTCCACAAGGAGTTATGGAGGTGGAAGGGGACAGCACATTCCCTATTTCTGTCAATGCTGCAGGGTAGTCCCTGTCCTCAAAAATCACCTGGGTGAATATAGATGTCACTTTCGCCAGCCCTCACTCTCCAATCCACAACCTTCATCTCACATGATTTCCAGCCACCCTGGCCACTCTCGCTGGTTGTTGCACTGGGATGTTACACAATCCTGGAGTTTTTAACTACCAGGGATTACACTGCTCTGGGATTTCATCATGAAGTCCTTCCCCAGCTGATGTGGCCTCCTTGGATTTGCCGGGCACTTCAGACTGAAGCACGCCTCCAAGCGGCGCCTAACCCTCAGGAGAAACTGTTTCCTTAGAAAACAGAAACTGCTCTGCAGAAAGCTTACAGAACCCCAGGGATACAGGGAACAAGGCAGAAGCTCTGTGTAGGTTAGGAAGGTGTTGTTACCCTTTCTCGGGGTGCACGGCGACAGAGCGGGGCTGATCCAGGCCCTGGGAGATCACCACGTAGCGGAACGAGCCGTTCAGCCGCGCCACCTCCACCAGGTTGAAGCCGTGGTCTGTCCAGTATATGTTACCTGGAAAAAACACCCCGAGGTCACTGCATGAAGGGAAGACTACCTGAAAAATGTGTAAGTAAGAACCAGAAACCAAATGCTATATCTTCATTGGCATAGGTGTTACATTTGCAAATTATAGCCCTATTATTTGTAATTTATAGTCCTACCTACCCTTGTTATAGCATAAAACGGTATTGAAACTGTTCATCTAAGAAGTGTCATCCCATATATATATATATATATATATATATGTATGTATGTAAATAATTTCCAGACACTTACAATCTTAGAGATGAGAGCTGAAAGGAAACAAGGTTATTAAACTTGGTTAATATTGGTTAATGGTATTAAAATTGGGCTGAAGAGGCAAGAGTGTCCTTTCAGAGATGATGACAAGTCCTGGAGCAGACTCAGACCTACCTGCTATCCAGTCCACTGCAATGCCTTCAACTCGCCCCAAACCATTTGTGACAATGTCTTCTTTCCAGGTTTGGTCTCGCTTAGCTCTGCTGATCTTGTTGAAACCCATGTCTGTCCAATAGATTGTATCATTTCCTGTAAAACACGTGCCAACGATTCTCAGTATAATTAACTTACTTTAGTCCAAGTATCTGCATAGGGAACTGTAAATATTGTCAGTTACAGCTATATTATTAAAAGTATTAAAATTATCAGTTTTAATTCCTCATTCCTTTGCCTTTTCTTAAATTTTGTACAAAATAGTTGTGTCACAATTCTAGGTTGTTTAGTACAGCACATGTAGAACAATAGGGCCATGACAGCAGATGGCAGCTATTACCTCTGCTAAAAATCACAATAAATATGCTGTCTTTACCTTTTCCCTAATGGAATAAATGCTTCCAATACATACTATTTTGTTTGTCACCATTCCAAAATATTTAGAAGTCTGAAAAGCTACAGTGTAAAACAGCTTATACAGTCTTTTCCTTCAGTAATCAGACACACTGAATTTTAACAGTGTAAGGAAAAAAAAAAGTTAACAAGGGAAGGAAAAAGTGACATTTGAGAATGATTTGCTGACAAAAGAATAAAAAAATATATATTCCATCCACATGTCAGCTTTTATTTTAAATGTGCTGACAAACTTCCACTAACAGTCTTTTTGTTTGGTGTTTCAAGACATCTCAGCTGTCATCCCAGTTTTTCTGCTGCAGTGATTGTCCATAAAGTGGAAAAAAGGGACAACTTTGACCATTTAAACTCAACAGCCAGATGGAGAATTTGAAGTGGCCCAAACACAGACACAAACTCCCCTCTATGGCACATCATAACCTCAAAAAGAGAGGTGGGGCAAACCAAGTGACAACGAACCTCAAGCAGAATTGTCTCTATTTTCACTGACAGGGTCTGTAAATAAGCTGCATCCAGCACTCTGCTTGCAAAGTACTGAGCTGACAACCTCCCGAGTGAGACGTTTTGCAGAGAGATATTAAATAATATTTGTTCCTTCGTTATTTTGTCATATTTTATAAATCTGTTTTTAATTCCACAATAGTGTGTGTATCCATAGAAAATATATTTCTATATACAGCATAGAAATATTACCTAAAGAGAATATTTTATATCTACATATATACACATGTATCTACATTTATGCATGAGTGTAAATATTTGTGTACATTGATAAATATATTAATAAAAAAAGAAAGTTATTTGTGACCATACAATATTTGTACACTCAAGAATCTTAGCCCACCACCAGTTTAACAAATGACAATTCTGACTTTAGGCAGTCAAAACAAATACAAGAGTCAGGCATTTTGTTACAAATTGGAATTTAGAAGTATCAAAACACAGGGAGAAAAAAAGGTGTATGCATCTTCTAGCTTGTTCATATCTGCAAAGAACATTGTCATTAGAATTTTCATTATGATATGCTGTACTACTATCTTTTTAAAATATATGTTATCCACTTTGCATACCTAAATTAGTGAGACAACAACAAAAATTGGAAGTAAAGAAAGTGATGCCTATATTTATATAACATGGATAAATTCTAAACTGCCAGTTTGTAAACTCAATGGTAACAAAATGAGTTTCAGGGGAAGGCTGCCCAAAGAACTGATGGGTTAAAGATACAGAGATGTAGGATATTTTTCAGGTCACTACTTGGTCACAGATTATTTATTTTCCAAAAAAAACCTAATCAAAACTTATTAACATGTTTGAAGATATCCAAACACCACTGGGCAATGTATCCAATCACTTTTAGAATCTGTTCTTTAATTTTTTTCCCACCTTCTTCCACATGCATGCAAAACTGAAACCTCTACATTTCCTAGGAAGTTTGTGAAGCTGTGTAAATTAAGAACCATTTCTGTATATACAGTGGAAAGGTATGTAGTGTACTCCAGGGAGAAATGACTGCTCTTCAGGCTGCCAGAACTCCTTCCAGAAGGAAGAAACAGATCCAGACTTGGCTTGTGCCCTGCAGGAACGTGGCTGAGCTTTGCTGAACAGGGAGGAAACTACCCCCACTCAGCTGTCCCAGCCACCTGCTAGGTACAACACCACACAGGACTAAGAAAATTCCCTGGAAAAAGCAGGAGCAAGCCTGTTTCCTTGGAAAACACTTCTGTAAAAACACCAATTTCCTACTTAAGTTCTCAGAGATGACTCTGCCATAAAAGAGCAGCTGCTGCTCCCAGAACAATCATCAGGTAGACAATAATTCCTATTTACTGTGAATATTAAAGGTAGAGCTTAACTCTATAACACAATCCATTTCCAGTTCCTTTGAATGCAGTTGTAATTGCTTAGAAGGTTTGAAAACAAGGGGTTAATTCATTTGTGAGAAGAACTTGAAATTTTAACCATATGTACAACCAATTATAAATAATATTTACCTGCATGGAAATCTATGCCCACAGCAAACGAAGCCCCAGATACAGGCATTAAAGCATCCATTTTATCATTTGGATCAAGAGGAATTCCTCTAATTCCCTCATGAACAGAGTACATGAGAAATGATTCAATACCTAAGGGAAAGATAAAGCAGCCAATGAGAGCAAGGTGGAAACGTTGTAAATAACCAAGATTAGAAGAGCTAACATACACTAGAAATAGTTTTCCAATAGTGCTCCACAGTTTTTCAGAGTGACAACTCCAGCTCTTTGAAAAAATGGCCATGAGTAACTACAGTGTATTTCTAGTGAAATTACAAATGTGGTCCTATCAAGGGAAGGGAATCACTGTCCATCTCAAGCACCACCCTGTAATCAGGTAAGTAGCAGAAATTAAAATTTGAGGAAAAAAGTTGATTCAAATTATGAGAAACTTAAGAATATTTTCAGTGCTCATCTGCGCTTTGTGAACATATTCAGCAAGAGACAGTTTTAAAGAACTTGTGGAAGACAGGACAGTAAATTGTCTCTTGAAGCAGAGGACTCATCTCACTTCAGTTTTGCACATTTCCTTTGTAGAGAGAGAATTACGTCGTTTTAGTGATGCATTTTAAATGCCTGCTTTTGTGTTAGATTAAATCAACTATTTCTGTTAAGTAGGAATAAATTCTACCGTGTAGAGTTCTTCTTAAATAGTAATTCTAAGGAATTACTCAGTCCTAATTAATGGTAATAAATAATATAAAATTTATGAAACCTGGCGTCACCTTGACCATAAGACCATAAGGCTGTTTTGCATAATTCAGGCAGAGTAAGACTTTGGCTGACTTTGGTCTGACTTCTGCCAACTTAAAAAAGAAAAAAAAAGATTTAAGGAAAAAATTGGTTTTATTTTATATTAAGAGCAACACAATAGGATGAGCTACCAACCATTCAGATACTTGTAGCCTATAATTTAGTTTAAAGATAAACTAAATAATATACTAGAATATATATATAAAAATAATTAAAGATAAACTAAATCATATGACCTTGAACAAGTATTTATTAACAATGGTTCATATGGTCTGCTTTTCTGTCTACATAAAAACATAAAATTCAACAGGGTTACCACAGAAACTTATTTATTTGAATAATTCAATGAAAGGCTAAATTTAATTTTGTTCTAAGCACAACAGACATTTCTGTTACTGCTTCAGTCAAGCTTTAGTTATTTAAGTAAAAATGACTAGAATAAGTTTATTTACTCATTGCAATGTTCCCCTAGAACTTAAGTTGGTTAAACTAAATGCTGAAAGCCATTTTACCTTTGCAGGCCATGCGGTTTTTCTGGAGGTTGTAGCCTACTGTGCACACACAAGTTCTGGTGGTTTCTGATGTTGGCAAACACAGCTGGGAGCATCCCCCGTTGTTTAACTGGCAGGAATTGCTGCCTATGACATGACAGGAGAAGAGTCAAGAGAAATCAAAACTTGAGCAACGCAACCCTGGCTAAATAGAAGCGTTGTTACCAATATATTCTTATTATTTCTGATTTTTGTTCAGATAAGCTGTTTGAAAAATTGAGATATGCATAAAATATCTCATAAATTCATAAATTCTTTCCATGCCTCACTCGTGCAGAATTTCAATCCCAAGTTTCCACTTAGAACATAAATAATTCTGTTCTTTGAAAAATCTGCCTATTTTAAAGTAAAGGCATATGAAAAGCCTGAACATTCTATATTGAGTTAATGATGAAATCTCACTGACATTAGTGTAACCTTAATCTAGACCACAAACAAATCATTTGCTTTATCCTATTCATTCATCAAAAGTTATATTAGTCTTGTTATCTTGATGAACAAGGAAATTTTTAATACATTTAAGACATACTCCAAAGAGATCTCACAAATCCATACTCCTAACTGCCAAATTATTACAATGTTTAAGCAATAGAAGAAATATTTTAATAAGATTTATGATAGACATTATACACAGTAAACTAAGAATGTGTCAGAAATTTGAAGCTTTATGAAAAAAAACTTAAATTCACAAAGATACTCAAGGAATTAGTCGATTACAAATTATTATTTTCTTCACATTGGGAGAACCACATGAGAAAATATACCCTGCATTCAAGAATTTGGTTAAACTCCCTTAAAACGTGACTTACCTTGCTGTGCTGCTTTATCATACACTTTCATATGAACAACACCTGCAGTTTTGTTTCGCAGGACAGTTGGGTTCCTTCCATCTTTTTTGTTACAGGTGCCAATCTGAGCCAAGTTCTGGTCTGCCCACCAAAGCTTCTTATCTGCAAAATTTCCAAATTTCTGAAATTAGGAGGATGACTATCAGACTCTATATGGTTAGACCTCAGGTGGGAAAAAGCTATTGAGGTTAATTCTGAGATCACTTTTAGAGGAAATGGACTAAAGAGGTTACAGAGAAAATCTGAAGAAATCGTGTTATTAAAATTCTGCAGACATTAAGACAGTTTTCAACACTTTTACTTTTGCTGAAACAATTGCTGTTTTAAGGCATAGAAAAATGCGTCATTTTTAATATATACATGGAAATTCTAGTGTTACCCTAGGGAAGAAATTCATTTTCACAAGCAAACAAAATTGCTTGAAATGTTACACTTCATCTTTTGTTTTTAAAAAGTTACAATCAGCTAGTAAGAAACCGTGAAAAAACTGAAAAGCAGGCACTGCTTCCCAAAGTTTCAGAAGTAAAATTTTAACAGCTTTCATTTCTAGCTCAAGCTTCAGTGAAGTAATGGCTGAAGACTGCAGCCAATCCAGCCAAGACCACTGCAGCCTCAAAAAAAACCCCAAACCAAACCAAGAAAAAACAAAACAACAAACCCTCAGCAATATCACAGCTCTTTTTGACCATAATTCTAAGTTAAATTTGGACTATTTCTCTCTGCGTTACTGATATTCCATCAGTAGATAACTCATTTACAATGTCTAGTATACAGGTTAACTATTTCTATATGAATTTTAAAATATAGTAGATTATTAAAAAAAAAAAAAACAAAAAAAACCAAAACAAAACAAAAAAAAACCCAACCACACA
This sequence comes from Regulus satrapa, assembly GCA_013396955.1. NCBI lineage: Eukaryota > Metazoa > Chordata > Aves > Passeriformes > Regulidae > Regulus > Regulus satrapa. Next base: position 1,361,213 of record VWZN01003413.1, on the reverse strand, counting down.
AAAACCCAATGAAACAACTTTAGCATAAAGATAACTTGCTTCTACACACAAGGGAAGAAAAAATGCTGTTTTGGACCTTTAAATATCAAACTGAAGTGATTTATTTTCTTGATTATGCTAACAAGAGTGTAGCTCAATCACTAATTACAATCTTGTTGCTGAAACTAGGTTATAATATATATTAAAATTGTTGTATTTATCCATTCTGTTGGGTAATTAGCATTAAGCTCAGCAACATATTGGGCAACAGCAACTTCAAATGCCAAAAATTACTGCCCTGGCTTTGTGGACAGTCCTTTGGAGATTTCAAATGGTACTCAAAATGCAAATTTTGATGGGCCATTAGTTTTCATTAATGGTGGTTTGAGTATTTATGGAAGACAACTATGTACTGCACTTAGAACAGGGCAAATTGCCTAGATATATTTCATATATTAATGCTAATGTAATGAATGGTGTTACGGCAATTAGAGGACTGATGACTTGGAAAATTAAGGTGTATGCATTTGAAGTCTCCTGATCTAAGCAGCCCCTTTCACTTTGCAAACAGACCCAGCAAAGTCACAGCTCCTGCCGCCTGAGCTACTAGGGAAGCATTCTGGTGTTAGATTTGAAACTTTCTTCAGGATGAAACAAAAATCAAAGAACCAATCTATCATCTAATGCACGATGAAAGTAAAACGGGAGCATGAATATATCTTGGTAATATTACCCTACGTTTTCTGTCTAAAATGAAATACTATAATTGCTACTTTCTGTTTTGATTGTTTGATAATACAGCTTGATGGCTGTATTTATATACAGTTTTTGTTCAAAAGACATTCTTCTAATATCTGCATACCCACTGAAAAGCTATTAGTACATCTGATTTTGTTGTATTGTTGATTGAATTTTTTTTTTAATATGAATTTCAGCAGAAGTAGCACTTACACATAAATCACTCACTACATGGAGTTATTCTATTTTATGCTAAAAAAAGACCAAATGCACAAATAATTATATCCTCATTACACAATCTACATTATATTCCTATTTTGTAGGGACATGAGATGAATTTTGTGGTTTTGTGTAAATTGTATTTCTGTGAGGACCTGATACAAAATCCAATCAAAATGCCTCCACCAAAACTGCTGACAGAAGCCTTCAGCATCCCTTTCTTCTCAGCTGCAGATTTACAGTAACTAATCAATACTTTTCTAGCAATGCTCAGTTTCTCATTTGGAGCCATTTGTCATTCAAGAAACAACACACCCGTTTGGGAACACGTCAGATATTGCTGCAAGCTCCTCTGCACCTCAGATCATGTGAAATAATGACTCTGCTCACCAATCCAGAAACACAGCTCTCACCACAAAGCTAAATTTCCAACCTGTTTCAATAACAATCAAGGAGCCGTTTTCACTCAGCAACTTGGAAGGCAGGAAATGAGACTTAATGCAGAATTCCAACTACATCTTTATCAAACTGGCCACATCAAAACACTGTCTACCAGGAAAATTACTAAAATCAGATATTGGATAGTAGATGAAACTCACACCTTCAGACATAGTCCTATATATATTCCATATTCCATTTGTCTATATTCATATTAGACAAATATAGGAAGGATTTTCTCATTGTTGAAGAATTTTTCTGTACCATATAAGAAATTCAGAGATTCTCTTACACAGAACATCCTGAATCTCAGAACAGGGGACATATTTGATATCCATTTGTAAATGGTGCCTGCAGCAGTTGTTAAAAATTATGTAGGGCACAGGGTGCTGCGAATCACATACACTTCTAAATGACTAAAAAAGCCAGCAGAGGTCTTGGAAGAAAACAAAATGTAAAGTTTACATAGTAACAGAGGAAAATTACTATGACCAAATGCAAGACAAGAACCAGTGGGAGGTACTAGTCAAAGTATTCTTGTGGTTGTGGCTGACATTGCATACACTGACATCTCACAGAGTGAACATGGATGCGAAGAAAATGTGGTAAGAGTAGAAAAGCACGTATGGCTTCACAGATCTACAGCAACTTCTTTGTAATACAGAATGGCAACAGCAATTTTTTTTTTTTTTTTGTATGCTTAAAGGCATGGAAAAAAACAGCAATTCTGTGCATACTCAAATGCTTTAATTTCCAATGGAATATAATTTTCATCCCATCTGTATAATGCTCAACAAGATTTATCATAAAGCAGGCACCAAAAAACTAGGAATTTTGCTCAGCATATTGAAAAAGAAAGATGACTGACGCTGCTGAGTAGAAAACTAATAAATGAAAGACCCAAAATACAGAAATATGTGAATTATATATTGTTCCCATTCCCCTCAAGGATAAACCTGACAGTTTCCTTGGCACCAACTTGTTTGCTAACATTATTTTTTATGTCTTATCATTATCTTCTATAAGCTTCCACTAAAGAACGGAATAGTAGGAAAATGTTAAACAGATCCTGGAAAGGACTAAAAAACAGCAAACATCTGAAACAAAAGTGGTAACTTCCAAATGGTTTCCAACAGCTAAACTGCAATGCTAAAATAGAAGAATAGAAAGCAATAAAAACAATGTGGAGATTGAGGGGTTGTGCTAAAGGAGATTCTGGTGGAGCTCTGAACCACTCCATAAATTGCGTTACGAAGCAAACCAGAACTTGACTGACTTCACAAGCAGCGTCTATTGGGTTCAAATCATAGAACACAACCATGGAGTGCTGAATTGCTTCTCTTCTCCAGTGTTGAAACTAACAGAATCAAAGATCAAGAAACTTGAGCTATCAGAACAGCACAGAGGTTACCAAGGCAAACTAAAGAAGCCTGGGTTGGGACAAGGCTCTCCCAGTCATTGCTCTTTTTTTTTTTTTTTTTTTTTTTTTTTTTTGTTTTNTTTTTTTTTTTTTGGTAGCTCTGAAAAATATTCTGGATCGTGAAGGGTAGGATACAGCAAAAGCCACTGGAAACTGCCAGACCTGTGAGCTTTCTGTGCAAAAGCCTGTCCACATATGGGATGGAAGGCATTAGCTCTTGACACAGGCTCTGGGGTTCTCTCTGGGTATCCCTGAGATATCTCACAAGGAGACTGATGGCTGGGGAAGATGCTTCCAAAACAGCCAAAGAAATCTTCAAAATCAACAACTGAGGAGCTTGAAGAGACATCACTGGTGTAGCAAATGTATTAGAAATTTACCCCCCCCAAAAAAAAAAAACCAAAAACAAACAAACAAACAAACAAACCACCACAGCCAAAAAACCTCCCCACAATTAATGTAGTAAATTTTTTAGCAGGTTTTCTGAAGATCCTTTGTCCTTCAGTGCCCCCAGCCTGGCAAGGAATGGGTGCATGGCAACCAGGGCTGTCTCAGATCATCATTACCCACCCCCTCAATCCACTCAGCTGCTCTCCACTGTTCCCTCGTTTCAGCTCCTCAGTCCAGCAAAGGTTCAGGTGATCAACAACTGACCAACTCTGTGACCTGTGACACAACTGTACAAAGGAAATTTCAAAACACCGAGCTCCACCTCTTCTCTCTGCCTTAGTGGAAACAACCCAACAATAAGACAAGATCATATACTAAAATGTATCAACAAAGCAAGGTAGCTGTCCAAAACACTGCTTTTAAAAAGCTGGGGAGATACAAAATAATAAATACATAATAAAAGACAGAAAAATACAAAAGAAAGCTGAACTCCAGAACTGAGTGGAACTTAAATTGTACAAAACAGTTAAGGGTTTGGGCACAGCTATCGCCTCTCTCTTCAGTCACGGGTAAATTCAAATGGTATAAAAAAGATAGCTCAGTATATTCACAGAGGAGAAACATTCCATTCATGTTGCTTTATTGTGTTTACTGTGTTTTTAGACACAAGCAGTCAAGAGAATTTAGGAATAGGAGCAAAAATGGTGCAATAAACATTGCAATTACTGTGATTCACCTGCTAAAACTTCTGATTAAACTGGTAGGCAAACAGATCAACAGGGGCAGTAAATTTTCACAGTCTATCACATTAAATCTTCCATTAGAACAAATTAGTCATTCTTCTTTACTTATATATTATTAGTTATGACCATTTATCAATTAGAGTTCTCTTCTCTTGCTTCATATGGCATCAGATTTTCTGTTCTGACCCACTTTATATGTACAAAAACCTGCTTGTAAGAAGCTGACACGCAGCCACTGGCTCTTTAGGAAAATAAAAGGCATTTCTATTACCATGCTATGTTCCACAATATGGAAAACAACAAGAGAATTGAATGCAGAAACTTCTCATGTTTTTAAATCAACACATACAATACTGCTGATAAAATTGTGTGTGCTTGTGCTTTTCTCCTGCAGATCTGTGTGGGGAATCTCACTGCAATATCAAGCTGCACTTTAGCACAACTCTGACTCCAAAACCCGAAAGCAAAACAAACAGCCCCAAGCTCTCTGTCAGCTTTGTTCACCATTTTTTGATATGAAGAACTGTCATCACCCCTAAGAACAAAGCATCCCAAACCATGAGTATTAGAGGTACGTGTGATAAAACCTACACAGCAGATATTCTTCCATCTCCAGATGGGCAAAAAATCAACTACTTTCCCACAGTCTTCTTTAAATGCTAGCCATGGACCCTTTATTCCCTGTCCCAGAGGGATCATCACTGCTGTAGCTTCTGTGAATCACAGATGAAGACCTGACACCAGCACCAGCTCAGAGGCAGTATGAACAAACACTCTTTACACCTCCTGCTAAAGACTTCCAACAGCTCCCCGGAGTAAAGGCCGTTTATTCAGCCTATTTCTAGTCACAATCCAATCAATGAAAAACAATTTGTCCAAATTAACATTCATGATTCCCTCTGACACCAAACCTGCTCCTGTTTATGAATGCACATACAAAAGCATAACATCTCCAACAGACACTGACAGCATTTAGAGTTCAGTCCAAATGGGTGTATAATAAATCTAATTGAGCAATTACCACTTTAAATATGACATAATTTACACCAAGTGCATAAAACCCATTAGATTTTATTTAATTTTTACTAGCACACCATCTATATGTACATAATTATTACTTAATTACTCAATCAAATAAAATATTTCATTAAAAGATGGTAGCTGATACCTCACTCATCCCATTGAAGAACTGTTTATCAACTGATTTTGTAAAAAATGTTAATATCCAAGATTAGTGATTTTTAAGTGAACCAGAACAGAGGTCAATAATTTGTAGGAAATATGGAAAGCTCTAAAGTCATCACTATAAAAGCAGAAGTGTAAACATAAATTCTGAGTCTAACTGGAATTTCTTACTAAACTCTGTCCCAGCTACAACAATTACCAAGAGCTGAAGGTGCATATGAGAAAAAGTTAATTTGAAAAAATATTTTCATAATATTCTGTTATCAGCAATTAGCTGATTTTTTTAAAAAGAATTTTTCTTTATGTTATTGTTTTGATTCTTCTGATAGATGTTTCTGATGATTCTAAACATTTCATATTTACAAAGTGTAACAAACAGAACATTTTTCTTTCAATCAACTGAATACACGGAATATAGACGCCATCTGAAAATTCAAACCCTCAATCATCAATTTGTAACCCAAAGAAGCCTTCCCAAAGTGCCCAGGCAATCCAAAAAAGTAGAAATATTCTGAGCTAAGTAGGAGGAATTGAGCAGAGGAAAGAAGTAATGAATAATTCTGTGTAATAAATACAAATTCTTTACATGCGACTCTAGTAAACATAAGCCATCAATTTGTTACCTTCGTTCCATATATACATAAATATCCCATATATAAATCTATATTTTGAAATATCCTTGTAATAGAGGTTGCAAACTGTACAATTAAGCATAAAGAACTTTTCATGGACAACAGTCTCACTCGTGAATGTACTGAATGTATTTTTACATAAAAGCAACAATAACTTCCCTACTTTTTTTATATTTCATTATTTATTTGCTCTGATTAAAAAAAAAGAAAACAAACAATTATCACTGGACTTACCCATAATGGTTAAAGCTGTGGCTTTTGTTAAGTCTTCTTTCATTGATTCAATTATTTCAAGATTACCACCATCCAAATTGCATCTACTTATGGTTCCATTTCCTGAACTGATCCAGTAAAGCTTGTTCTCCCCATAATCTATTGATAAACCTGTAATTAATACATACAACTTTAACTGTGGCTTTAATGGATGATATACATTTATTGTTAAGCTGTTTTCATTATCAAAGTGTATTTAAGAAGTATATATACACAAACACAATTATGTTATCTAGCACTCATCTACTTACATTTAAATAAAATGACAAAACCAAACTTGGTAATTTACAATGAGAAAACCAGGCCTTTAGAAAGATTTGTGCCTTTTATTTCTTTCAGCAGTTACCAAAATCAGTGACTGACTGATGAAAGAGCATTATCTGGCAATGAAAAATTACTTGAATATGCTGAAGTCCTAAGTGAGGTCATTAACAAGTCATAAATGCAAACCAGAAGCCAGCATTTATATTCTAAAATTATAAATTCAGAGACTTGGTAAACAAGGTATTTGTTGTGATTCAGAACTATAAAAACTGTTTTCTCCCTCCTTAGGATGATGAAATACCAAAATCTCATCCAAACTCCGAATAAATTGAGAGTATTACTTTTCATTTTAAATCATAGTGAACTGACCTCATAATCAGTTCTTTGGAGTTTGAAGCAAGAGAACTGGCAAAATACAGATACTTGCAAAATAAGCTACTAAACAAATAAGAGTTTTCTGGAAGTAAGAGCAAAGAACTAGGAGATAATGTATTTCAGACTTCTGTAATCCTTTAAAAATGTCCAAGGAGTGGTAGCAGGAGATTTTCCACAGTGAAATATTCTTGGCATGGTAACAATACCTGCCATAACAATTTGCTTTGGTGCTCCAGCTTTCCCAGAACTCATGCTAAGCACGCAGCAGCAACTCGCCAAAAAATACTGTATTTCACTGCATGGGTCAAGCTCCAGATATTATACAGTAGTCATTTTCATCCTGTGGAAAGCTAGTTTGGAAACCCTGACAGGAGAAAGCGTTGCCATGAGCTGCAGCCTTTACAGCTGCCACCGTGTCACTCCTGTCATGCCCATTTGCCACGGCAGACCTAAAGGTGTCTGCTTCCTGAGCTCCTAAAAAAAACACCTTTCCAGTCCCTTTGCACCTCTCTGCATGTGTTTCCCCCAGGAGGAGACACCCCGGCTGGAGGGAGGATCTGGAGCAGCACAGGGATTTCAGTGTGGGTTACACAGGAATACACCACAGGGAAGGATCCCCTGCTCCCAGAGCTGGGATTTGCCACACCTCCTGCCCACGACCAGCTGCCCACAGATGGGATCTGTTGGTGAGTCTACTGCCAACACGAGCTATGCAGCAATTACAGTCCTGTTCTGTCCAGTTTTATACTTCAGATATTCAACTGGTGTTTCTACACACAGGCATGCCAATTCCACAGCAGCAAATGCCATGAAAAACATTCCCATCTCCTTCTATGCTAGCCTAGCACGTTATTCTCCCCCACATACTCTCCACCTATTACCAGCCTTTGCAGAAACACCTTATTTCTAATGTAGGCAGAGCATGTTTAATTAGATTTTTTCCAGGAATTGTCCTGCTTTATTAATGAAAACAAGTGGTTTATTAGCCATAAGCATCACAGATATTCATGATGAATTCGAGTGTGCGTGACTGGCTTAAATCTTACAACCTGCTAAAGTGAATCTGAACAGGAGGATTGTACAATATTGGTCTCAGGGAATTCAAATGAGCCAATGATTTACCCAACAAAGTATAAAATTAAGCTTGAACTCTGAATTCCTAAGAATACAGTTTATTGGCACTCCAGTGACCAGTCCTCTATCAACAAATATGTGTGCTACCACTGGAGACTTCCATAACTGCAGAATGGACCAGCAAACAATAATTAGTATGTGCTAGTTAAGATAAAAATAAATGACAACATATGTCATCCCAAGAGCACAAGTTTCCAAAATTTCCAAACGAAAAATACTCTCAGTAATAATAGAAAGCACCATAACTGAAAAATTGTCTCCTTGTTTTGATGGAACTCAAATAGGAAAAATGAATCCATTGCTTAATTCATATTGGAAAACTCCCTCATTTTTCAAATTCTGAATTTTTCATCAAGAAAACTAAACATCCCATCAATTACCAGGATATCCAACTCTAATAAACCAGGTATTTGTCTTTTTCAGCAATCTACCTGAGAACTCCCCAAACAATCAAAACTAGCACTGCATGAACTAGAGCTTCACTTATGGACAAAGACAGTTCTCAGTGCACAAATGAAATAATAAATTAAGGTTTTAAGACTGCTACTCTCTAAATCCTTTGAAGGGTTTCACTATTCATGGCATGGGAATGTCTTATGCTAGTGGCAAAAAAAAACCAAACATTTAAACCATTGAAACTGGAATTTTGCATCTATTTTAATTCAGAGTTTGATATTAGAAACCCTAAGCATTGAAATTTAGTACCTTGTGACCTCTGACTACAAAATATTTAATGGAAAGTGTTGCACACAACTCTCTTTAATATTGTTTTAATGTTATTAAAAATGGTTTATCTTAACCTTAAAATTAGCATTTTGCCACTTTTTCTTCCCAGATAAAAAGGTAATTGTCTATTCAAGTGGATAGACAGTCATATCAACAGTAAAACAGTTATCAAGTAATTTGTACAAAATTCATTGAATTTAGAGTGTAAAATGCATGTCATGTTTCTCTTATGTAAAATTTATTGAGTTCTTTAATTCACTTTCACTTCTGCTTGCTTAATGAATTCAGTTTTAAAGTATAATCACTTTATTGATGGGCCATTAATAAGGCAGCAGCGATTGACATTACCACTTTAACACTCTAAAATATGAAATTATTTACCGAAAGAGACTTAAGCAAAACAAAAAAATTGTATATAGGAAGAGCTTTTTTGGTTTTTTTAAAGCACCATAGTTCACCATCAAATGTATTAATTCCTAATTATGAAAACTGAGGCCAAGTAATTATGTGAAATGCATGCTTCAACTGTTGCTTTTTTCTCTGTGTGAAAGGTTAAGGGCCAATGTATCTTTTGATTATGCAGCTGAGATTCTGGTGAGGAAGGATCCACATCTGCAGTCAAGGCATCCTCTCACATATATCCACCACTTACCAAAACTCTGACCTCCACATATTTGCAATCACAAGACAATGATTGAGAAACACAGATGGGTTCTCCTTCGGTCTACTGTAATCCTAGAAGTCAGTAACACTCCACTAAATCTATAGTAGATTTCAGTTAGAATGGGCTAAAAATACCTTAAATTGTGAAACACAACAGTAACATGACTGCTGTTCGTATCTTTATGCCAGTTCTTATCACTGCAGATGAAAAACATCATTGCACATTTAAACAGGAGTTCAAGATATAACAGTCCATCATAAATCATTATCAATTAAAAAAGAAACAAAAAAAAAAGGTATTTACCAACAGGATCTTTCTGATTCTGAAAGAGTATTTTGCTGTTGCTGCCATCCATGTTTGCCATGTTGATTGTGTTGCCATCTGTCCAGTAGAGCTTCCTGAAGAAGAGAATTAACATATTTACAATATTGCTTTGTACAAAGTGTTTTTAATGAGTCGGTAGTGAAAACATCCATCAGTTTAGGAAACAAAATGCACAGCTAATAGTTACATGAATTAATCAGGAGATTCCTAGGGAAAGAAGTATTCAGTTAAAATATTATCAGCAACACATTTCAAATTCAGATTTGTATTTTAAATTTAAAAGAAAACAGAAGAGCCAAACTTAAAATATGAATGAAGAACCTTCTCATGAACTTTACTGCAGTTTATTTATCACAACCATGGATACCTTACCCTTTTACTGGGTGAACTGCAAGACACTGAGGTTTATCAATTCCATGGATGATTGAGGTTTTCAAGGAACCATCCAAATGGGCCACGTTTATTTGTGTTTCATCAAATTCTGAGCTAATCCAATATAAATTACGTGATATCCAATCCACTGCCAGACCTCTGATACTCTGAATATCTGCAGAAAGGGAAAGCAGGTTTTTTGATTATCTTCCTGGATTATTGTCAGTATTAGGGGGAAAAAAAAATCTACAGCTTGTTACAATACTCTGCAATATTCTATTCAGATGGATTTAAAGAATTAATAATCTTTATTTTTCTTCCTGGGCCTGATACACTAACAGTACGAACATGAAAATCACACTGAATGTTCACAGCATGAAACCTATTGTCCCAAAAATTATTCTGAGATGCTGAACTTCTGTATTGTATTTTTCTACTTCAGAAAGCATTTATAGCTAGTGGCTTTCTAAACCAATGTCATGCTGAAATTTAAAAGCCTCCTTCCTTCTTCAACTCCATGAGGTCCAGTACCAAAGACCTGAATTAAACCCACTGGTTCTACAGCACAGTTCTGTAGCTCATAAGCACTTGTGTCACTGGAGAAGTTTACTGGTTTTATTTTTGAAGGCTCTGAAGACTCCACGTTTGTCCCCTGCCTTCCAGGATATGGCAAAACACCTGTCAGCCAATGGGATGCCCTGAATGAACTCTTTGCTTTGCTGGTATTCATAGCTTTTCCTTTCCCTAATAAGTTGTTTTTATCAAAACCCACAACTTTTCTCATTTTGACCCTTTTGATTCTCCTCCCCATCCCACTGTGGGGAATGAATGAGCAGCTGAGGGTTAACCTACAGCACTATTATTACCTGAGGCAGCAAAACAGGAGCGTGATATGACTGATTTGATAACTTGATGGTCTTCCTTAGCAAGGTATTTAAAGCAATGCCAATCTTTGTTAAAATCTGCCTGAAATACTGGGTGTAAAGTCACTGCTCCATCTCTAGCCACCAACACACCCCTGTGCCCTGAGTTAATATTGGCTGGCATCTTTGTGGAGAAGGAAACAGGCCAAGGGTGAGTCCATGATTCATTACACTTCATCGTTTATGCACATCTTCTGTCAGCTGAACAGGGTAATTTCCACTGACAGCATTCCTGCCCTTGACAGACTGACATGGACGTGGCTGAGGACTGGGCTGCACCTCCATAAGGCTGGGCAGTGATGGGCATTAGGAAGCGTGCCAACCTCACAGAATGCAACGAAGGACACCAAACACACAGTCCTTGACCCATTTTAAATTGCTCCCCTGTCCTTCCGGGTTCTTTTTTGCTTGGAGGAACTGGAAAATAAGCATTTCATACTCTTAAAACGATTAAAGTATGACTTGGCATCTTTGACACTGGCGTAAGACTTCACCTGACGAGAATCCCACCAGGATGTGCCTACAAAGCTTCTTATATTCTTTTAAAAATATAACTGTAAGCAAATGAGATAGTTTACACATAATAAATAGTCTTTACAATGCTGTGATATGCCAGAACACTGTAATTCTCTCAAACTTGTTATATAAAAGTTACATCTAGAACAATAAACCAAACCAAAAAAACCCCAAAAAACAAAAAAACAGAAAACAAACACCCACAAAAAAATCCTACCACAGAAGATACCATAATAAAATGAACATGAAAGAATAGTATATTTCTTTTGGTTTCATTAAGTTCCTTGACAAGTTCAGTGAGTTTTTTTTTATAATGAACAACATTATATTTATTCTATTACTTTTTGGAGGGAAAAAAAAAGCCCCAAGTCCCTCTGTCAGGCACTCGAATACCTGGTATAAAAATCTCTAGGAGGCATTCTATGCCTTGTTCTCATTACTGGGACTGAAAAACGTATCTGATTGTTAATAAAGTTGTCTCTGAGATAACAGGGGAAAAGAAAAAGTAGCCACACAAAATAAATGAATTCACAGTCTACAAAAAGGGGAAACTGCCATATTTTTCCAAACATTTCCCAAAATGTTCTAACACAGAAATGATTTCTTCTGAAGTGACACAAGGGGCAGAGCTTGAACTAATTATATTCTAAAGTCCCCAGACAACCAACTATATGGTTTATTTGTTCTCCAAGTCAAAAAAAGTCTGATCCTACACAACTGAGCTTTTTTTTTTTCTCCTTCCCACCAAACATTTATTTAGCTGTTGGGGAACCAAAGTTAGCAAAATTTGCTTTCCTGTAGTCAGTTTTTACTATTTTCAAGCAGGTAGGTACATTACAAAGTACAACAACAAAGTGCAGCCAGGAGAGGAACTGACAGTGGTTGGAAACAAAACCCAAATGTTACCAGGGACAAAAAAATGTTTTTTACTTCAGTACCAGGGTTACTGAAACAGGGTTGAAACAATCAAATTTAGGCTTTACTATACTATTTTCTGTACTAATATACATATTCTGTGCAGAAAAAAAACCAACATTACACCATTATCACCAAAATTACCAGGCTGCCATGCTGTGGTTTCACCAGTGGTGTCAAAGCTGAGAGATCTACATGGACTGGAAAGAGAAAATAACCCTGACAGAGGTTTAATTTAATTTCTAGGTCAACAAAGGTAGCCAAAGGACACAGGAAATTCTTCATTGCAAAGCTGTTTCAGGATACTATGCTTCTCCTGCTTTTTACCTTTATTCTTCCTACCTTCAAGACATTAGTTTCCCTTTTTTACTACACATTTCAATCTTGCACAAAAATCAATGCAAAATTACATCCCAATTTGTTTACATGAAATTGAATTATGAATCAATAAAGTAAACTAGAATCCTAAAGAAAACTCAGCTTGCTTATTATCCAATTATGCAATTATCCAATACCAGGGCAAGGAACACATACCAAAAACTTGCACACTCCTATTTCACACGCTCGTAACACGCATTTACCTAAAAAGAATTATTTTTTCTTTCAATGCTATGCTGTTTACCTCTTGAAATAATGGTTTCTAAGCCAGTCCCGTTGATGAAGGCACGTTTGATGGTCTGGGTTTTCACATCAGTCCAGTACAAACGCTCCTCAACAGCATCAAAATCTATGACTGTCACATCATCGATGTCAGGAACAGTGAAGGCTGTGATGAAGTTGAAATATGGGTTCTCTATGTCCACCCCTCTTATTTCTGAACGCCTTGCATAAAGAAGAAACTTCTTTCTTTCTGTTAGAAAAAGGGAAAGCATCATTCCTCATCCTCCTCAGAAAATCTCTAACCGAGATCGAAGTCACCCGTTTGAGACCATGTTACAAATGTGTAAATGATGTTTATATGAGTGATTAAACATCTCCAGAAAACCTGCAGCCTAGTGACACTGGAGAAATAATGTTAAAGTACATAAAAACCACAGGAAAAAAATGTAAGAATTCTCTATATTTGACATAGTTACCACATCTCTTAATCAATATGGTCTTATGAGTGCGAAACAAAAACATGTCAAAAATGTTATTTTTAACATTTTACCCTCTTTAGTCTGCTCAATCAAATTCTCTTTTACCTGCATATCATAACAGATATTAACATTTTGTATCTCAGGATATCAGATTCACTGGAAAAGGGAAGTTTTGCAAACAGCAAATGTGTGTGTGAGCAGTGAAAAGCAAACAGGTGGAACAAAAGGGGCAAATTGGTCGCTCTGATTTACACCTCCACTAGTGAAAGAGGAGGATAAATTAAAGGCAAAGCAGAGCTCTCTCTTTAATCTCAAAACTCTGAAAGACTAGAGCAAGCACCTGCAAATGAAACAGAAAAAGTAACTTTTTTCCCTGCAATATCCCTGACATGCCAAAATAGTATTTTCTTTTCTATTTCTTGAATTATATTAACCAGCAGTAAAAAAAAAAAAAAAAAGAGCAATTTAGTAGAAGGTTTTATAGATAATAAACACAATTATTTGACATTTCAAGGGCTTTTAGAGCTTAAAAGTGTGTACTGCAGTGTTTTGTAAAATTCCCCTGCAAGGATGCACTTCTAATATTTACTCTTTTGTTTTTTAATCCTTGAAAATGAAACTAAGACAACTCTAGAGCAGGTAGAGATTTAAGCTATTAAGCATCTTTTTGTTATTCAGCTTACCTGACTCAGAATGTTGGGATGATGCACGTTTGGGTATAAAGCTTTCTGTTTTGCAGAGATAAATTTTATGAACACATCACCCACACCAGCAGCACAAAGAAACAGCTGTGGCAGCAAATATCAAAGCACCACAGACCTCAGCTATTAGAATAAGTCATCGATTCTCAAAAAGCAGATTCTCCCTTAAAATACACCATTAAAGAGCACTGCAGAGATTTTATTTTTGACATTAATTTGTCCATTGATTCTAAAAATCAATGCAATTGCCAGGCTGTGGGAGGAAAACTTACCATAACAAGTTTTTTTGTCTGAAGACAGTTTCATCAGGTGTGGACAGGCACAGGCAGCACTTCTGTTGTGATTGATCAGGCACATGTGAGAGCAGGGACCCTTGCCCTCGTTAGCAGCACATGGGTTGGGAGCTAAAATGCAATAATTGAAACACACAAAATGTAAAAACTCTTGTTAAAATTAAGGTTTGTCAAACAGTTGCTAGAAGGTAAAAATTCTATGTGAAGACAAAACCTTGTCTAAGTGATTAACTGAGCTTGTGCTCTAATCATTTTTATAGGATAATACTCAATTCTAATCCAAGAAAAAAAATATATATAAACATAATTATTATTATAATTTTTGTTTTGTTAGTAAGCCAGCCACATTTATAATTTCAACTTCAGGAAACAACTGGAAATAATTTTCCCCAGGAGATATTATATTTACAGCCTTTTCATAAGACTTAAATCTTACCCTCCTAATCAAGACATACGGGGTTTTAAAAAAGTCAGTATGATAAGGTCAATATGAAAAACAAATTTAATTGTGTGAAAGCTATTGCCAAACCTTAGATTATGAGATGAACTATGGCAAATTCAATGTTTCCTCTTAATTTGATTTCCCTGCTAGAATATTAGTTGGAAATTTTACACACACAAAGAATTTGAAAGGGAAAAAAAAACGCCCAAACAAAACAACAAATCACACAGCAAATTATTTCTACTTTTTTCAAAGAAAACCTCTCCTAAGTGTAAGTTTTCACAAGTCACTTCCTATAGCTCTCTGACTGAATAAGATGTGCTAAAAGCTAAAATTGCTTTAAAGAGCAGGAAGAAAGCTGACCAGAGAAGACCCCTTAGTCTTACAAAACCTGGCAATCATTCTTATGATCTTCATTCCTTGTTATAAACCCCAAAGCTCCAGAGCACTGCTGAAGAGACATTTCAAGCAGAAACAGAAAGTAATGTTGACTCTTCCTTTTGTAAGAAAAGAACCTTTGAAAATTAACATTGATGAAAAGGGAAGTGGGATTGACTGACTCAAAAAAAAAATATAATTAACAAAACCAATTAATGTAGAATGTATTCTTCTAGCGTTGTGCTAGGTTGCAGTACAAGTAATTAGATAACCACAGCAATCTAATGTATGAATTTCCTCAAAAAAGAAATTTAGCTCAAACTCAGGCACTGAAATCTGAAGAAAAAGTTTGCTGCATTGAACCATTGAACCATTCTTTTCTCCAGAAGTGCATGCTTCCTTAAATTTATCCAGCAGTTCCAGAATCCTTTCACTAATTACTTGTCTAGCCTGTACTGTGGAAAGGAAGAAAGTTTCAAAATCATGGAAAACCAGGTTAATTGCAATTGTAGACATCATTCTAGTAAAAAAAAAACAAAAAGAACCCAAACAAACAAAAAAACCCAAACAAACCCAAAAAAACAAACCCACAACAAATCAAACAAAACAAAACAAAAAAACCCAAACACCCATAAAACCCCAAAACAAGATTAAAAAAAAAAAAATCACTCAGGCTTTTACTGTTTTCTATAAAATCATCCCATTTTCCCCTTTTAAGCACTGGCAGCAGTGGAGGCCACTCAGCCTTTCCCAGAAAGTATAAAAAGGAGGAATATTTATTTCACATCACTTCTCTTGTATCAATAGGAACACAGAGAAAATCTGGGGTGATCTCTTGTAATAAGTTCACAACTTCCTGTGGGAGACAAAAAAAAAGGAAGTTGAAGAAAAGACACTAACATGGCTCAGGGAGCCTTTCCAGTTATTAACACTCTATTAGTAAATAGAAGTCATCTATCCCTATGAAACACACATGAGAACCAAAACACAACTCAGAGTTTTGAAAAGATTGTGAAGGAGATAACAGAATCATTTATGTTGTAAAGGGATCTCAAGAGACCAGCTAGAGATTCAACCTCTTCCAATCTGTTGGCTTTTTTCCCCCCCACAGGTGCTGTACAGACGTAAAAATTTTGTCCTGTATTTTGCAGAGATGCATTTCCTTTTATTTATCTGCTAATACAGAGGTGTCATTTCTGTGGAATTTCAACCTCTCTGTATCCATACAACCGTCCGTGACAAGGATTTATTTTGGCCCTAAGAATAATTAATGCCTGTATTGCCTTTCCATGCAAGTAATGCTTTATGGAATGGAATATATGGAATTTAAAAAGAACAACAGAAGAAAAAAAAAACAAACAAAACAACCAACCAAACAAAAAAAAACCACCCTAAAATGCTGGTTAGTGACCATTTCAAAGAGAGTGTTGTAGTTCAAGTGTACTCCAAGCATCCATCAAGAGGACAATTCTTGCACTGTTCACAGCACAACTCTCTCCATGCTGCACAGAACATAAACATGCTGGGGGGGGAGAAAAAGTGTTCTAAAGCAGATGTGTTTGTTGCCACATGAATGTACAACTCCAGGAGCAAAGAATCATGATCTAAACATTACTTCTAGCAGCACATATTTCTATATTCCTTTCATATTCATATTGCTTGCACTGAATTCAGCTAAGCCTCCTCTTTATTTCCTAATAAAAACTAATTCTCCTGAGGACACATTGTTATTGCTCTAACTCTCAAAAATTTGGCTTTTTTTATTTTCTTTGGCTCATTCTAACACTTCTATTTCTACGGTGAATAACCTCATGAGCATTTGTTACTCATATTTTCTGTGCCATTTATGATTTCACAGACTGCCACCATACAGAAGCCTGTCTATAAGTGGCATTTCCAGCAGCATCTGCCAACCTGTCCCCACACCAAAACCTGCCCCGACCCTTGATCAGCCTCTCAAGGCTTTCTTGATATGCTGTTTATGATCTGTGCACAGCATTCCAGCTGGGGCAGTGATATGGATTTATTCAGCCTCACAGTTCACTACTTGGGCTGCTTTATTCCTTTCCTAATCATTCCCACCAATCTATTTTCCTTTTGATCACAGCAAGCCACAGAAGTGGCATTTTCCCCGAGTGGACAGGCTGTTTCATGATTTGATTGATTTCCACTGCTGATTGCTTGTCAATCTCTGTCTGTCCCAGTGCTGTGCACAGATATACACATGTCACTGCTGTCACACTGCTTCTTGACTGCTCTCTGAAACTTCAATTAAACAAAATGCTGATTTTTCTTGACCAGTAACCCTTCCAAACAGCCCCCTCAGACACGCCATCACCAGCTGACAAATGAACACTGACTCTGACAGCCCCTCAATATGAACTTCCTATGGCAAACTTATCCCCTGCATTAACTTCATGCTGAGCTCATCCCTTTGTGGCACCAGATTTTAGTGGGATCACATCTGATCTTGCATTCAGCAGCGCTCAGAATGTTTGAATTCTGCCTGAACCTTCAAATATCTGCACTACAATCACATCAAAAGGTGCTTTCAAACTGCTGACAATCAATTCCCGCCCATATTTAAAATCAGTTACAGATCCAATCCTCTGCTCACTGTCAATACTTCCGATAGAATTGCTTTTCCTGAGGCCAAGGTACTCAGCCAAGTGAAATCTTTATACTGCCGGATTATATCCGATTATTTTAGCGCTGATCTTAGAATTTTGCAGGTTAGGAGTGAGCAGATGTGCAAGTTCTAAAGTAAATGGTTTTTTTTTTTTTTTTCTANAACAATTTTTGATAAAGCTCAGAAAAAAAATTATAAATATAATAAATATATAAAAATATAAGTAAAATTATATATATAGGCATATAATTTGCATTATTTATAACACATATACCGAAGTTTCTGCTAGTTTTAAGGAAAATAAACATATACAAGGTTGAGAAAAGTTCTCAAAGTAATAGCATTTTTAGTAGTTCTTACCTTATGCTATAATAAATGTATTTATTTAATAATACATTTCTGTAAGAGTTTACTATTATAAACAGGTGGCAATCTGGGCCTCAATAGAATAATGTAACAAAGCAGTGCCATGAAGTTCAATGTTCTTCAGTTTTTAATTACAAAAGAGCCCAGTGGGACCAATATCCTATATTTACTATTATACTGTTTGTCCTGATTTCTAAATAAAAACTTAATCTGCAGAAAGAAAAACAATGTTATAGTCCTCTTTGGTTTTTAAAAAGGGGGAAGTGTGAGAAATTGGCAGCTTTGTGTTTTCAAGCTGTGATCCTTCCAATGCTCTATATTTACCCCTCTTCTCACTATGCTCAGTAGTGCAGTGCTACAACTTCTCGTGACTAAAATAGACCTTGTTCTTTGAAGCAACTGGATTTTTAAAATACAATGAAAAAATTAAAAACCAAAAATTTAAAACCTTCCCAGGAACCCTGTGTTTGCCATCTGAACAGCACTCCTGACACACAGTGTTGATTCTGGGAGGATGAGTGGGCCTCAAGCTCACACTGCTGAGAATATTCTGCATTAAGGGAAAAGCCTTCCACAATCCCCTGTGCTTATCATTCCTACAAATATCAATATCTCACTTGAACTTCGCTACCTTAAATTAGCATCCGTCCTAGATTGACTCAAATAATCTGGCTTTAGGCTACGAGAGTTTATTTAGCTCTGCTCTACTTCATTTCAATCAAAATAGCTTCCTTAAGATATATATAAGACTAATAAATCTTCACCCACATAGGTGACCCAGATGGAGATGAAAATAAAAAATGTTCCTCCTTCTGGGCTCTATTCACACTGACAATTTGCAGTGCAAATCTACTCCTAATTTTATGTTAGAATTCTAACCTGCACACTGTCTTGTTCATTTATTGCAAAATAGCTACAAATTCAAAGGAAAAATTAACAAGTAATCAGGCAGTATCACTGTTTCTTTAGCTCAAATTAAAAGGTACTGCAGAGTTGGTAAAAAGAGCTTGTTTCTGCTGGAAGACATAATTTAGAGCAAATCCAGAATCATAAATCAGAATGTTTTCTACATCAGAAAGTAAAAGCTGCAATTACACAACTTGATCCTTGAACTTTGGGATTTTGGAAAAAAGAGAAAAAAGAAAAAAAAAAAAAAGAAAACATACCTACAAAAAACCCCCTGAAGACTTCTCTACAGCTTTTACTTGCCCAGAGGCCAAGATAGCTGCGACTGTGGCATACTGGCTGATGCCTCCCTAGGCTATAGAATCCCTCTGAAGATGCTGTCTGGCCCCAGTCCAAACAGAAAGGAGCTGCTCTTTTTCTGACAGCAAGAAAAGGCAAATAGCAACTCTACTGCTACTCTAGAAACATCAAATATGGAACACAGTTCCTCAAAAATCCCAAAGTCCATGAGCAGACCAATTAAAAGAAAATTGCCACAAAACCCCTAAACAAACAAAAGTACCCAAAACCCTGAAACAAAATAAAAAAGCAAGAAAAGAACTTATTTAAAAGGTGTGTGAAGAGATGCATATTTGCTCCACCCCCATTTTACTTCTTGAGCCCACATATTATCTTAAGCAGAAGTTTAAAAAGTTAAGTTAGATAGTTAGTTAGTTAACAAAGAAGTTAGACTAACTAGCTAACTGATTAGCTTTTAAGAATAATACCCTGTCCCAACAAGTAAATTCTGAAGAATAAGAGAAATAAGTGGCTTATTTCAGGAAGCCACCAAGTCTGAGAGACTCGACATCCACTGAAAACCAGTAATATTTNTTTTAGCGCTGATCTTAGAATTTTGCAGGTTAGGAGTGAGCAGATGTGTAAGTTCTAAAGTAAATGTTGGGTTTTTTTTTCTTCTAATCACTCTGTTTCAGTTTTTAATCATTCATTTCAGAAATTAGTCTGCATAAAATTTTAAATATTCACCATAAAACTAAATAAACAGGAATATCTTAGAACAATTTTTGATAAAGCTCAGAAAAAAAATTATAAATATAATAAATATATAAAAATATAAGTAAAATTATATATATAGGCATATAATTTGCATTATTTATAACACATATACCGAAGTTTCTGCTAGTTTTAAGGAAAATAAACATATACAAGGTTGAGAAAAGTTCTCAAAGTAATAGCATTTTTAGTAGTTCTTACCTTATGCTATAATAAATGTATTTATTTAATAATACATTTCTGTAAAAGTTTACTATTATAAACAGGTGGCAATCTGGGCCTCAATAGAATAATGTAACAAAACAGTGCCATGAAGTTAAATGTTCTTCAGTTTTTAATTACAAAAGAGCCCAGTGGGACCAATATCCTATATTTACTATTATACTGTTTGTCCTGATTTCTAAATAAAAACTTAATCTGCAGAAAGAAAAACAATGTTATAGTCCTCTTTGGTTTTTAAAAAGGGGGAAGTGTGAGAAATTGGCAGCTTTGTGTTTTCAAGCTGTGATCCTTCCAATGCTCTATATTTACCCCTCTTCTCACTATGCTCAGTAGTGCAGTGCTACAACTTCTCGTGACTAAAATAGACCTTGTTCTTTGAAGCAACTGGATTTTTAAAATACAATGAAAAAATTAAAAACCAAAAATTTAAAACCTTCCCAGGAACCCTGTGTTTGCCATCTGAACAGCACTCCTGACACACAGTGTTGATTCTGGGAGGATGAGTGGGCCTCAAGCTCACACTGCTGAGAATATTCTGCATTAAGGGAAAAGCCTTCCACAATCCCCTGTGCTTATCATTCCTACAAATATCAATATCTCACTTGAACTTCGCTACCTTAAATTAGCATCCGTCCTAGATTGACTCAAATAATCTGGCTTTAGGCTAAGAGAGTTTATTTAGCTCAGCTCTACTTCATTTCAATCAAAATAGCTTCCTTAAGATATATATAAGACTAATAAATCTTCACCCACATAGGTGACCCAGATGGAGATGAAAATAAAAAATGTTCCTCCTTCTGGGCTCTATTCACACTGACAATTTGCAGTGCAAATCTACTCCTAATTTTATGTTAGAATTCTAACCTGCACACTGTCTTGTTCATTTATTGCAAAATAGCTACAAATTCAAAGGAAAAATTAACAAGTAATCAGGCAGTATCACTGTTTCTTTAGCTCAAATTAAAAGGTACTGCAGAGTTGGTAAAAAGAGCTTGTTTCTGCTGGAAGACATAATTTAGAGCAAATCCAGAATTATAAATCAGAATGTTTTCTACATCAGAAAGTAAAAGCTGCAATTACACAACTTGATCCTTGAACTTTGGGATTTTGGAAAAAAGAGAAAAAAGAAAAAAAAAAAAAAGAAAACATACCTACAAAAAACCCCCTGAAGACTTCTCTACAGCTTTTACTTGCCCAGAGGCCAAGATAGCTGCGACTGTGGCATACTGGCTGATGCCTCCCTAGGCTATAGAATCCCTCTGAAGATGCTGTCTGGCCCCAGTCCAAACAGAAAGGAGCTGCTCTTTTTCTGACAGCAAGAAAAGGCAAATAGCAACTCTACTGCTACTCTAGAAACATCAAATATGGAACACAGTTCCTCAAAAATCCCAAAGTCCATGAGCAGACCAATTAAAAGAAAATTGCCACAAAACCCCTAAACAAACAAAAGTACCCAAAACCCTGAAACAAAATAAAAAAGCAAGAAAAGAACTTATTTAAAAGGTGTGTGAAGAGATGCATATTTGCTCCACCCCCATTTTACTTCTTGAGCCCACATATTATCTTAAGCAGAAGTTTAAAAAGTTAAGTTAGATAGTTAGTTAGTTAACAAAGAAGTTAGACTAACTAGCTAACTGATTAGCTTTTAAGAATAATACCCTGTCCCAACAAGTAAATTCTGAAGAATAAGAGAAATAAGTGGCTTATTTCAGGAAGCCACCAAGTCTGAGAGACTCGACATCCACTGAAAACCAGTAATATTTCTCTTCAATATAAATTCATTATTATTTAAAAAAAAAACATCAGAAAAACATATCCTGACAGTTTTTATCACATATTGAGAAGTCAAAGCTGCCCCCATGCTTGCACACACTAAGCAACAATGAGTGGCATTCATTGCTTTTCCTTTATTCCATGTGAGAATATTCCTCGTATCTTTTGCCCTTCCTAGTGTGCAGTGAGAATTTGACTTGCTGGTACTCATTTACATTAGAGCTTTAGCCCTAATTTTCTGTGTATAACTGATGCAGAACTAGGTTCCAATGCATTTACAGAGCCATCCAAAAATGTCAGGACTGGAAGTTTTCAAATCAAGACTGCTCACAAACTACTAACATAAAAGCCTAAGTGCCTTACTGAGCACTACAAACCCTGGATGAGAAGAAAAACAAAATATCACTTCACAGAATTAAAAAAGAAAAAACAGACCAAACCAACCAACTAAACAAACAAAAAAACCCCAAAACAAAACCACAAACAAACAAAAAAACCCCAAAACAAAACCACAAACAAACAAAAAAACCCCAAAACAAAACCACAAACAAACAAAAAAACCCCAAAACAAAACCACAAACAAACAAAAACACCCCCCAAAAAACAACCAAAAAATCCCCAACAAGTATTCATGAGAATTTCTAAAAGAGTATTGTATTAACATCAACTTCTTGCCAGGAAAGTTGAAATTTATCCTGAAAACATGGAAGATTCTGTAACTAATTGGTGTCATCCTCCAGTGATATTTTTTGCTTTCCAATATTTATATACAAAATAATCGCCACCTTTTGCTATATCTCACAATAAAAAAACAATACTGATTTCTTTTTCAGCATTGCTGTTTTGCACTGTACATCCCAAGCTATTTCTCTCTCTCTCTCTATATATATATATATATATAAATATACATATATATATATGAGCACTCCCATAAAAAACACTTCCACATGGGTTGTGTGCACCTGACTCATCTAATGCTGAACACAACAGCTCAAGGCAAAATCACATACAGATATTTATATATAAAAAGAAAATGGATTTCCCCCCTTAGAGGAGGAATAATTAATTATTCCACAACTAATCCAGATGTTTAAATATAAAAAACCCACTTATTTCCCACCTCAGCAATAAATTACTTTATAAATATTCACCTTGTGGCTGACGACTTGGATGATAAATCTGGAGATCAAATGGCTGAGCGCTTGTTTTTTGTATTACACTGACATTTTGGCCAGTCCATTTATTGGCTTTGGCGAGGGTATTGGTCCTCCAATCTGTCCAATAAACTTCACTCCCATACAAAGAAACAGCAAAAGGGTGAGAAAGATATTCGTGACCCCGTATAATCTCTATCATGCTGGTTCCATCATACAATGCAGAATAAATGGCATCCGATCTACAAGACAACCCCAAATTTAAGATTATGTAAAAATAAAATAAAAATCACACAACCATTATGACATTGGGCAAAACGTGTAAAAAACTTACTTTGTAAGAGTGGTAAGACCAAAGACTTTTTTGCAGTGCAATCATTAACTTTATAGATGAACAAGCTCATATTATTAATTTACCTAGACGTACAAAATACTTGTTTTTATAATGCTTTTATTTACCTTAATTCTGTGAGAAATACAACAGAAAATTCAGTTTTATTTCAGATGAACTTAAAAAGTAATGAACTAACTTGGGCCTTGTGTGGATGAGTGTCAGGGAGGACACACGGAAAGGCACAGGGAGGCAGGACTACGGGGGATCCCGCAGCTAGATTATTAAGTAAATAAATTATTAATTAAATAAATTATTAATAAATCATTAATATAAATTAAATAAATACATATTGCACATGTGCCTGCCCAGGGCTCTTTGTGTCCATAATGCCCACGACTACATTCCACTTGCAGTTCACATTTCTGCAAGGAGGAACGAGGGCTCCTCAGTGGCAATAAGGATGCTGTGAGCACTTTACCTGGCATCTGTCCACACTATTCTTTTTTCAAAGTGATCCACGGTGAGGCCATTGGGCCAGGCTCCAGTATCCATATCCTTGTAGATGATCTTCCTCTCTGCTCCACTCATGGAAGCAGATTCAATGCGAGGGAAATTTGCATCCCAGTCTGTCCAAAACAGAATTCTGGTGAGAGGAAAAGGAAAAGAAAGGGGGATAGAAAAAAAAAAAAATTAAAGTATCAAGAAGAATCTGAAATGGTTTATGAGACAGCAGTTGGAAAAAAGGTTCAGCCATTTACATACTCTAAATGAAAGGATTAAACATAGATCAATTTTGGTCCCTATATAAATTCCTTAGGGTAACTTGGAGGGAATATTTTATTATTAGTGTTAGAGCCATCATAAAAATAAAGAACTTTAGAAAAAAAAAATAGCAGTTTAATAGCATTCCCTTTTCCGTGTCCATTTATACAGTGGCAGCTTGCCTTGTCTTCCCTCTATAATTAGAAACCCAGCTCATTAAAAGAAATTATAATGAGAGTCTTTGAAAGCAATCCATGGATAAGAAGGATGAGGAGGGGAGAATAGGAAGAAAGGTGACTTGAAGTAGCAGGGATCAAGGAACAGGCTAAACAAGAGATTTTCAGCTACCCTTAAGACTGTTCTAATGAAGACCCCTGGATTTTGACATGGCACTAATGAATTTTAGAAAGATTACACTCACTAAGAAAACTTCAAAGACAGGTTTTATTGTCACCTCTCTCAGTTTTGTACCATCTCCAATGTTTTTCTACTAAGATTGAGAATTTTCATTGTTATAACCAAAGAAATGTCTTGTTAAATAACAGAAGCAGCACCACCAAGAAGACAGAAATAAACTCTCACGTCTCTTGGATGACTGGATTTTCAACAACACACAGACTTGATAAGGTAAATTTTGATTTTGATAGGAAAACATGTGGTTAGTTGTAAAGAATTAATCGCAGAGAGCCAGACTGCAGCAAAACTTCCACCAAGTTTTTGTATTTCCCACTAAAAGACCTCTGACCTTACCAGCCAGGGAAGTTGACAGGATGATCCCACTGGTGCTGGTTGCTTGCCTCAGCACTGAGTTTGTGTTTGTGCAGACTGGCCAGGGATGTGTTTATCTATAGGTGTTTATTTTACACACACAGCTGTACGTGTGTGCACCGAGAGCTCTGCCTCCACTGGGATAAAGGATTTGTGCACTCCTAACACAACCCTTTTCCTTGAATCACCAGTGTTTATTCATATCCATTTGTGAAAGGATAGAGGAGCTATTCCTGTCTGTGCTCAAAGATTTTTTACCTAACATAATGTAGCATCAATTACTTCTAGCTCTTCAAAAGGCAGATTAAACCTTCAGTTTCAAGAAGAGCAATGATTTTTTTGTTTGTTTGGGTTTTTTTTTTTTGCTGTTTTTTTTCCCTCCCTACCATTTAATTGGAACAACTTCTCTGCCAATTTTCCTGCCAACAGGATGCCTCTTTTTAGAGATCTTTATAGATAAGTCATGCACTCTGTAAATAAGCTTTCTAACATCTCAGTTGAGAGGGCAAAAGCCTTAATGATTAAATCACATACAGCCTAATTCCCAATTTAGGGCCCAGAATCTGGGACTTTTATCAATCTTTATTTTTATGTTCACAGCTTTGTTTCTGAGAGAAATATTCAGTGAAGACACACCATAGACCGTAGCAAATTCCTAAAGAAAATTAAATGTCACAACTTTGCAAACAGGTTAGTTGTGTTATTTTTGGCCACATTAAATTTGCAGTTGGTGACTCATGGCTTTTGTTGTGCTTTTCTCAATGTTTTTTGTCTGGTTTGCCCTGTTTCCCCCCTCTGAAAGACCAATAATTTTGGGAAGAGGATAGAGCTATTGAATATGCATAATATTCTAGTTTATAGCATATCTCATAAATAGGTAGAAAAAATACTGACAGGAGCTGGCAAGCATTATCTCCACTTTAGAGATGAAGACCAAAGACAAAAGTGAGCATTTACCTCACTCAGCCATTGGGTTCTTGTAGCATACAAACTGTATTTTTACAGTTTCACAGAAAAAAAAACCAAACCAAAAAATCCCAAACCAAACCAACAAAAAAAAAACCAAAACAACCCAATCAACAGACAAACAAAGAAGCAACAACAGAAAAACAACCCTCGCCCCAAAAAATCCCCACAAAAATCTATAATGAAAATAAAAAAATATTGGTCTGTGAGAAGAATCACCTCCATCTGTCCATCACCTACACAGAAATATAATGCCAAACGTTTCAGTCATCATCCACATTGAAAAAAAAAACAACCTAAACTAAACAATAACATGGCAAGGGAAGTAATTTCCTAGCAAAAAAATCCCTGTGTCTCCTGATTTAGCACTTCTTAATCCTTTTCACTTTGAAAAAACACACTAATAATGGATTCTTTATCATTCAAAAGACACTTTCAAGAACTATCAAAGGTAAGTTAGAAACTATAACTCACAGCAAAAAAAGGAAACAAAACAAGTATCACATTTAAACATTTTTAAAATACTTTGCAATAAGCAAAAATGTTTTCATAATTTTTCATAATTTATAATTACCCATATCTGGGGTCCAAAGCAATAGCCCTTGGATGCTCCATTGCTCCAGCTATTAACGTTGTCCTCAAAGTACCGTCGAGTTTTGCTACTTCAATTTGGTCCAAATTGCTGTCTATCCAGTAAATGTTTCCTGCTATCCAATCTACAGTCAGACCTTCAGGAGTGGCCAGACCATGCTGCACCACAACCTCAATGGCACTAACACCTTTAAGGAAAAAAAAAAAAAAAAAGGAAAAGATATTCTTAACTGATTTAGAGACTGGTAGAGTGAACAAGGACACACAAGTTTATCATATGTTCTTGG
Organism: Regulus satrapa; assembly: GCA_013396955.1. Lineage (NCBI taxonomy): Eukaryota > Metazoa > Chordata > Aves > Passeriformes > Regulidae > Regulus > Regulus satrapa. The sequence goes on along the minus strand of VWZN01003413.1, from coordinate 1,334,279 downwards.
AGTGAATTCTGCATTATTTGGGGTTTGCCTTTTAGATGAAAGCACTGGAACATACACTTCAACAGAGAACATTTTGTAGAAACTCTTTTGTGCATATTATGAGATTATACTGAGTTATAGGCCATCATTATGTCACCAGAGCAAAGAAAAAGTCCTTCTGGATGCTATAAAATTTTGAAGCAAAATTTTTCACCTACTGAGAAGAGATAATTTATCAGACATCTGATAAATTCTTATAATTTTTTTATAAGGTGAAGATAAACTCCAGAGGGGAAAAAAATAAAAATTATACTCATTGGGCCAGGGAGAAACACCAGTTCTTTGTTGCATCTGCCATTTTCTTCTCCCTATAGCATACTGCAAAAGGAAACTTTGATAACACCAGTCCTTTTCTGCCTGGAAATGAAGTACAACCTCGATATCTCTTTTCAAGGGCAGAATGCCACCATAAATTCTATTTGTGTGAATGGCAGCTCAGTTGTGACAGATCAGGTCTAACACCCTGTAACTGCAGGTGCTCTTACTGCTAAGAAAATAAAAAGACTCCATACATACCTCCAGTATCAGAGAGCTTGCCTCTGTAAATTTTGTCCTCCACCACATCTGTCCAGTACAGTAAACTCTGACTGAAATGAAAATCCAGGGCTATTGTGTTTCTCAAACCAGGAACTAGGAGGCTGTAGTCACGCTTGTGAAGATCAATTTTTCTGATCTCGTGTCGAATAGAAAAAATTATGAAAGCCTCAAATGGATCTGGAAGACAAAGATTAAACATTTCAAAGGAATAATAAAAAAAAAGATATGGCTACAAATTGATATAAATGACAAGTGGAAGGTGAACAACAGAATATTTTATCAGGAGAAAGAGATGATTAAAACAATTCATCTTTTGATAAGGAGTCTTTCAATTACTTTTTCAGTCCAACAGACTTATTAATTCTCCCTTCTAGCATTATCTTTGATCCCAACTAGAGATATTAGACATTAAATTTGGGAATATCAGGCTCAACTGTTGAACTGTATTTTGTAGCTCTAGCACTATGAGCCCATAATTAGAGCTTTAAAAACTCACATTATCTAATCTAAAATCTACTTCTCACAAGGTTCAGTAAAATAAAAGCATTAAAATATACTTTGTTTCAAAGGCCAAGCTGAAACAATTTACTAATACATAAAGTACCTTTTGAATATACAGCATAGTTTGTGTTTTTAATTGAAGTGCATTAAAAACGTCTCATGCCAAACTAACAAGAAAGAAAATCAGCATTGGATGTGCTTGCTGATATATGCCATCACAAATCCAGCTACCAACGAATTTCTCCTTCCACTATTAATGAATTAATGCCACATGATTTGAGCCAGTGAGTTGATATCAAAGTGCATAAAAATATCTGTAAATATGATCAGCATTGGTCAACCATACTAAGTAATTGATTTTTTTAATTATAATTTTTACACAGATTAGGAAAGGTTTTCCAAACAAGTAGCTGTGTCAATAAAACAAACAAAGATGAGAAAAACTGGATTCTACAAAGTGTTAAATCAACTCAGCTATATCCCCTTTGATAAAGACATTTTTTCACAGCAATCCTTTTCTGCGGGGCAGTAGTTGTTCCCTCCAAACCCCTCTGAGTTCCTTCTCCTCAAACGAAACACAGATTATACTGGAAGGTGTGCTTTCCATACAATTAAACTAATTTCTGTAAAAGATGATTGGCAGTTTATGGCAAGAGGCAATGCTCCTGCTTCTCAAGGCTCCTGAGAGTCACTGAAAATAAATACCCCGTTTATCTCTTGCTCATTCACCTGAGCCCTTCCCTGCTCACTTCCTCCTGCAGCTCCTCTCCTCCTGATACCCACAGCACACACAGACTAAATTATCTGGGATGTTTTAGGCTAATCAAGCACCTCAGCAGAGCTGTGTTTCTGCTCTTCAAGCACTTGTTCCCAATCTGCCTTGAACCTTCCAAATGACCCTCCTATTTGTTAAAGCAATGAATGACTTTCTGCAAAGCAAATTGTTCAAAGCTCTGCAGTGGTTAAATAATTTAGTGCAGAACAGGATCACTGGCATTAGTAGCTGTTTCACAGGCACCAGTTATCTGAACTTGAGACACAAGTTTAATGGCACTTCCCACATTCTGATAAATTGGCAGCTGTTATGCAGGAGGCTACTGACCTGTGGGGTTTTTGGCAATTCCAATGCACAAGAGCACAAGTAATAATCCTCCCCAGTCAAATTTTTTTTTTTTTTTAAGNGATGAAAAAAAAGAAACCTAATAAATGTGTGCTTTGTTGGATTGGTTTTCTCATTCCAAGTAAAGGAAGTGCAGTATAAGACAAATAACCTACAGTGCAAATTATCTTTAAGAAAAGGATTTTAGTTCAATGGGATCTTGACAGGATTTACCACTGAAGTAAACGTGACAAAACCCTCAGCCTGAAGCACTGTACCCTCCTCTGAACACAGCTCCTGCAGAAGAGCATGAATCAATGCAAAAATACAGGAGGAAATGAGCAGGTGTTCCAAGAGGTCTAGAAATCATGGCCTGGAGGGGAAGAACAAACAATCTGGAAGTGTTTTGTCTAAAAAAATGGAATAAGCTGATGAGTGGAAGCACATAAAATTCCCTTAGGACATAAAAGGCTTATTAATTGAAAATGGGAAAAAATCCCATTTTCTGTATAAATAACAAGTAGAACAAGGATTAAAAGCTTAAACTGGACCAACAAAACTCAGAAAGACCAGAAAAACAAAAAGCTTCAGGAGAGAGAGTCAACAAAACATTTCACCCCTGGGAAACTTGGGAGTTTAGCACAGAAGGTGTCCTGAAGGTCTGGAAAAGCAGATAAACAACAGCAGTATTAGCCAGGCTTTGACCTTGCCTCCACCCTGATCATTCCATGGCTCTAGAAAATCAGCTGCATTACACTAAATTGGAATTTTCAGGCAAATTTTTTTTTTCTTTTTTAATTTTTTTTAAAAAATTATGCTTCCATCACCCAATAAACCCAAAATTTGACATTATTTCCCTGGTTAATCATCTAGAAATTGAGAGCAGCTCCATTTTATTCTGCAAATTGATTAAAAGCCTTTCTGTAAGATCTCAAATCAATATAATGGTTATTGACTACATTCTTTAAAACTTTCAGGAAAATTAACTAGTAATAATTTGTTGAGAAAAATCATACGTTTCTGCACTTCATAATTTCATAAACACCAATTATTTTACCACAAAGGTTAGAATATAAAATATATAATGCAAATGAAGTGTAAAATACTTGAAAAGCTGGGAACACCTAAAAAAAAAAATCTCTTCTAGAAGAAAACTGCCTAAACGATGCCACCAAAAACAACTCCGTAAACCATAATGCTTCATACTTCCCAATGGGTTAAATTTAAAATCCTTCCTTAGAAAAAATTCTGACTGAACCTAATTGTTTGATTGAAGCTTACTGTAACAACAGCAGCACAGCAAGCAATCTACACTGTGCTTTTATGAAAATTACCTCAAAGAAAAACAATAGCTTCATAAAGATTCTGAAAAAAAAAAAATAAACTTCATTCGAAGTTTGACACAGCTCAGAGAGGATTGGACTATTCTCCTCTCCCCTCCATTTTGGTATTGAAAGGTATCGGGAAATTATAACAAAATTGAGTTTCAAACCAGTTAAGACAGATCAGACAGACACATCACCCTCTTAAAAAAAAAAACAAAACAAAACTCTCTCTCTCTCTTTATCTCTCTCTCTCTCTCTCTCTCTATATATATATACACACGAAGTGAGATGACATTTTCTACTGCTTAGTGGACTGACAGTAGCTGCCAGTTAATTTTAAATTAAGTGTTTCTGAGCTCATCTAACATTTATTATACCAAAGTCTGAAAGACCGAATGTAAACATGAAATTTAAGTATCTTCTAGGAACAGTATTTTTTTTTTTTTAATTTTATTTTCTGATTGCTTATTAGCATTTAAAAGAGCAAGTACAATTTATCAGCACAACGTATTTTGAAATGTGTTCCAAGAGAAACCAGGAACACGAATATGAAAACATATAATTTGTATTGACTTTCCATCTGAATAATGGAGCTCTGTAACACACTCTTAGTTCAATCAATACAAATTTAAATCGAAAGGAAACATTAAATGTTTGGGAAGTCAGTAAAGTAACAATGCCAGAACAGCAACCAGCCAGGGATGAAAACAAAAGACATGGAAAGTGAAGAAACTCTGGAGGAGAAAAAAAGACAACCCTTAAAACCCTCAAGAAATGAAGACAAGTTAAGTAGAAATGAAATACAGCAGTAGAAACTAAAAAACCAAAAAAGGCTTTGAGAAATAAACTAGAAAGAGAAGAACTGCTCAATTCAAGCACTTTAGTTCTATATACTTGTTATTCTGGAACTCATTATATTTCTCTGGCAATTCATTAAATTCCTCTGACAAACACACTGATAGTGAAATGCAATCAGGAAAAAAGTTAGAATCTCTTAATTCCTGCATTTTCAGCACTCATACTCCCATTCAAATGAGCTCACAAATAACTGTTTTTACCATATTCTGAAAATGTGTTGCATAGTAACTTCACATGCTATTGCTGTGTACTTCTGAAATGTTTCTTGTACACAAGAAAAGGCTATTTCAGACAGAAAAAAAAAAAAAAAAAAAAGATAAATAAAGGGAAA
>VWZN01003413.1:1278846-1322559 GCA_013396955.1 Regulus satrapa | reverse complement strand
AAAAAAAAAAAAAGAACAGTAAGTATTATAAATAAACATTACAGCTCAGATGTACTGCTTATTAAACTGAAGTATTCATGGCTCTTTTACATTTGTCTTCACAGAAGTACTTTATTATGATCATTGGAGTAATTAGATGACATTTTAAGTGAGATTTCACAGATTCTTCTCTTGGTATAGCACTACTAACTGAAAAGTAGGGAGATGGAATAAAAAAGATAAATTTATGTAGTACATAAAAGTGAGCTGAACTACATGCCTGCAATAATTTTTGGAGGACAGAATCAGAATTTAAAAAAAAAGAAAGTTGGATCTTTGTACAATTTAGTCTAGACTAATTTAAAGGAAACCTAATCTAATTTAAAAGCAGAAAATAATTGGCTAGCAGCAGCCCTAGAGTAGTCAATCTCAATCAGTAATGACTGCTTCCCACATCCTACTGCTGTGGAACCTCTAGTATATTTTTCATCTCACATCACTACAAACAAACATGGGAATGTTTTGAAAAAAAATGTAGAAAAGCAATTCTGAAATCTGGTAGCTCGAGTACCCTGCAGCATTTTGGCTGACTTTGGGTACAGCAGCTCAAGGACTGCCCAGGTTGGACAGTTACAGCAAGACCAGCAAAAATAAAAAGGTGTAAAAACATAAAAGAAAACTGAAGATATTCAAGGGGGAGGAAAAAAAAAAGTATTTGTTTATTCAACAAATAATGCTTTTAGGGACCCAGGAAACAGAAGTCATTCAATAGCCAAAGGAGTCAGATGACTTGTTAGGAATAAAATGCTCAACTACCAGATGCAAAGGACAAAAGACCACCCAGATAGGCTATAGAACACCCCCATCATAGAATCGTAACTGAATATAGGAAAAGGAGCTGGCTACGAGGGGTTCTGGAGAACACCATCCCTGTGAGCAGAAAAATCCCTTTGGGCTGAATGCTGGCAAGTTCTGGTTTTGTAGCTTGGCTCTTGTGCCCGTGGCATTGTGACACACCAACCAAAGCCACAAAGACGTCAGCAAGGAGAGACTCTGCAGCTTCTATCTATGGACATAAAATGAAGAGAAATAAGGAGAAAAAATGGGCAGTACCATGACAGTGTTCCTCTGCCACGTCCCTCCTGGAGTACTGGCTGTTCCAGCCCCTCCTTACACATGCTCCTACACAGACCCACCACATTCTGTATCAGGTGGCACCACCCAGCAACCTCTGAGGGGACAATCAGCCAGTGCCTCCCCTGGGAAGGGAACAGCTGCCATGAATGTGCAAGCCAGACAGCTTTATTTCTTTAGAATCACGCACAGAGAAAAATAACATTTCTCCTGATACATTCCCGTAACTATTTCTCATAAACCCGTTGTCACTCCTTTGTCCAAACCACATGGAACAAATGGAAAAGCAGCTAAACAAAAACTTGCCTTTGCTGTTGTTTTCTGCTACAGTGCATTACTACATGCCTCCTCCAGAACAGCAGTTTTGCTCCTTTCCAGGAGGAAGGAATATTGCAAGAGTAAATTGTGACTGCCATAACTGGTGCTTCCACACAACAAACAAGCACAATTGCATCTTCCTTCAAATCAAAGCCATATACCCTTGAATTCAGCACATTTTTGACGAAAACTTTTATTTTTGCTGTATTTCTATATGGCAGCCAGAGAAGTCACCTTTCCTTCTGTAAAGTGAGACAGTGCCCTCCTTTAGCATGACTACAAACATAGGGAAGTACTTAAGGAGGGAATGTGGCTTGGACTGTGGACTTTGAAATGGGGTTTGAGTCTCTGTTCAAAAGACAACTCATTCAGACAATTATGCTGAATTTAAATCCTTGCTATTGTCTGCTATTATGGCAACAGCATTTGGAAAATCTTAGGTTATAACCAGAAAGGGTTTTCCATTCTCTGTATTTAAAATCATTCAGGACAAGTAAGAAACCAAAGCCCAGCCTAAGAAGCAAGCTTTTCTGAAAGGAATAAAGCTTAAAACCTAAAATCTGCACTTCATCTTGTATTCCACACTGCCTCAAACCTATCTCTCTGCTTTCTCTTAACTAAAGTAGCAATATCTTGTCTCATTAGCTTTCCAAATGCAGCTGATGAAAATAAACCTAATCTATTGAGATTTATTCACCTTTTTTGCCTCTAATAATTCCACTTTGCCCCTTGGACTGGTGTTAGCTTTTCCCCATTCAGGCACTAGGACATACACTTGCTCCTGGTGCTATTTCCTGTATCAGGGTCTCTATCAATCAGTTTCAGGAAATAGACCACTCTGTTGGAAGTGAATAATCCATTGTTACTTATAGAAAATGTTTAAATTAACAGCTGCTTATTCTAGACATCTTTAGAGAAATAGTAAGAAGACAAAAGGAAAAAAGGTTTTTTTAGACACAATTCAGCATTCCATATTTCTTTTTCAAGACATCATGGGTTTTACAACTTTAAAATCCAAGTAACAGCAAAGTACTTTTGGTCAGAGATCACACAACTCCTCTGACACATTTATCGCGTGCTTAGCTGTAACACAAGCATTAGAATGGGTTCTCCCTTACTTCATGAATTGTAGTTGCCTTGTGGCAACAATATTCCTATTTCATGTAGCCTTCATTAAATATTGCTGTGAAAGTTATTTTATAGCACTAATATCACACAAAGCTTTGATAAAAATAATTTTAAAAAAATATTAATACTGAGTTGACATATATTATTTTTTCCTTAACTGGACTTTCCATTAAAAAAAAAAAAAAAGTTTCATCTAGACATGATTGTTTATGTCATTGCACATCCTCATGCAACGAGTGCCACATTCTTATCACACCTTTTAGTGAAGTATACTTAGAGGGGAACAAAAGTGATTTTAAACATATTCAAAGAATGTATTTTTCTTCCAATACGGCACTTCAGTTTTCCAGTCCTGTCATTGTAATTCTTCAAAGCATTCAAGGGACTGTATACCATTTTATTCAACTTACTTCAAGGGCAAAAAAAGGGAAAGAGAAGAAAATACCCAAACTTTGGAGTACTAGTAAATGTTTTATTTAAGTATTTGGTATGATGTACTATCATAGAGAATGGTTTCAGCTTTAAGTAATCTCAAAACTCATCTATTTTATATTGTACATCAGAAAACAGGGCATGTAAATCAATATTGTTTTCCTAGTAGGAATACAATGAGTAACCTCATCTTGTTAGTATAAAGCACTAAAAGCATTAGTTAAATAATAGATATGAGATAAACAACACATACTCTCACAAACACACACAGAGTAAGCGAGAGGGAAACACATCTGCGAGCTCCTACCTGTACTCTTGCAGGAGAACTTTGTTTTCTCATCACACACTCGCAGAGTTCCATTGCAGCCTTTCTCATCACTCCCATCTTCACAGTCCTTCTCCCCATCACAGCGCCACAGCTCAGGAACGCAGCTCCCATCAGGACTGCACTGAAATTCCCTCCCACTGCACCTTCCAGGAGAGGGAGTTTCTTAGAAAAATAAGAATTACATTGAAGAATTTGCTCGTGTGAAAGTTTTTTTTGGGGTTTTTTTTGGGTTTTTTTTCAATTTCAAGTCTACACTGATTCAGAATCTTCTTCCTAACCCAAGCCAAAATCAGAGTCCCCAAGTATAACATTCAAAATGCTCTATTCCATCCTATAACTCATTACTCCAACACAAGCTCCAGACAAATTCTTTCTTATCATCCTCACTTCCTTCCTTCCTCCTCCACCACATGCTCAATACTGATTTTTATTTCCTTTTTTTTCACATCTCTCAGTTGGGACGAGTTTGGAGGCAAAAGAAGGACCAAGGCTGATGAAGCTTCCCTGTGGCTTCATCCTCGAGCTGGTTTCCCTCATCCCCTCTGGTTCTCCTTTTTTACCCAACAAGGGCCATTTCCTGCTGCACAAAACCTGACAGGTCACACCTCTGCTCCAACAAGGCCCCCACACGTTTGTTTTTTTGCTGTTACAGAACAGCTGGAGCTGTTCCAGACTCCACAGCAAAGGAGCTTCACTCAGGGCAGCCCTGCAATCAGTGCTGACTGCTTCACACAGTAATTATTGGGAGACTGGGAGAATGTTCTTAGAAGAAAATAGACATATCATAAAAGAAAGGCTGTATAAAATCAGGCCTTGCTCTGCTAAATTAATAGCAGGCTTGTCACTTCTGTGTACAGATGAGTGGCTTGTGAGGTTCCATGTGAAAAACACCCTGAGAATGAGGTTTGTTAATAACAAGTTATTCCTGGGTGAAAAAAATACTGCACCGGCATTAAACAAGAAATCTGTTTAATGGGAAGCAGTGGGCAAAATATGTAAACTAACCAAGAATAAAGAGAGTTGATAGACAAGTAAAATAGCTTTTGCTATCCAATAGAGTGATTGGCAAGAGAACTGTTGACCAATTGGAGTTATAGACAAGGTGTGTAAAAACTGTATAAAAAATGTGTGAATAAAGTATCAACATTTCCTTGGTTCCTATTGAACTGTGAGTGTCCAAATCCTTAATTTCTCAGGGAATTTTAATTATTCATCGCATACATAATTCTCTAAGCATTTTATGGCTTATGGCCTTTTCAATTTTATTCTTGCTTTTCTTTTCCCAAACAATTACAACTGTATTTATATTATTTAATAACATACTAATGATAATAACATGAACTTTAAAGTAATGGCATACTTACACTTTCCTGCTTGTACCAAAAAGCATTACTTGAATCAATTCTTAGCACTGCTTATAAATATACATTTTATTATATTTTACATTGCTTTGTTGAGTTTTTTCTTACATAAACTACATTCATGTATTTTATTGTAAAAGGTTAGATCAAGGTTTTAAGTATCAAAATGGAAATGAATGGGATAATTCTTGTATTGTATGAAGTATCCAATTTGATTTAGAATATAAAGTTATGGAAAGGGATCAATAACATTGTGTATAATTACTTTGTTGTAGAAAAAAACATTAGGAGAAAAATATTAAATATATTCCCTCATTCTGATCTGATTATTCTTTGTCCTTTGCCAAAGGCATCCTTCCTTTCTCTCCCCACTCAAATAAATACAACACGTGACACTTAAATAAGGCCGTAGCTTGTTAAAATGCTTTTATGTAAAAAAAAAACCCCACAAACTCAAAACTTGCATCACACACAAGTGAGAGTATTACTGTTCCACTGCATGAGAAAAACAGAAAGTATAAATAACTTAAATAATACTTGTCTCTTCACCTAGACAGCACACATCTCTGCAATAACACCACATCTAGCGTAATTCACTGAAGTAAAACTATAAAACTTATCTCTCTGTAATACCCGTTCTGTTTTCAAATGCATTCCTCTTCATGATACACTTCTGTGTTATCACACTGCGCTTGACATATTTCCCATTCCAGCCTTTACCAAGGTTAAAAGCATCTTCTCTTTTTCCATTGGCTGAAGGTCAGGTATTTATAACAAATTATTTTCAGTGTTTATACGTATTAAAAACTCAAAAAAACCCCAAAAACAACAACAACAACAAAAAAAAACCACCTCACCTTCTCTGCTGCAGTTTGTTTTGGTTTCATCACTGAAATCTCCACAGTCATTGTCACCATCACACGCCCAGTGGCCTGGGATGCATCTGCCATTCTGGCACCTGAACTGATCAGCAGAGCACGAGTGAACACAGCCCAGCTCGTCACTGCCATCGCCACAGTCGTCATCTGCAGGCAGCAAGAGTTTAACATAGCTTAAAATATAAAATTGCTAAAATAGAACAAAACGTGTAAGGAGGGAAAATCATTTTGGAAAAGCCAAGGAAAAAAAAAATCCAGTGAATTAAGTATTACATTTTCTGCCCATGGGCATCAAATTATTTCTAATGCACACAATACGGTAAATCTTATTTACCAACAGCACTCAATTCTGTCAATTCTGTCTAACCCCTTACTCAGTTATTCAATCAGAGACACCAGCAAGCATGAGAAGCCTGTAGATTTTCTTAATTTCTTTAGCTGTGTGTAACTACACAGGCTTTCAAACATGGTGGGTTTACTTTATTATTCTCTGGGATAACCTAAGATACTTAATCACAGACACAAACAGCTTCATGTAAACCAAAATGAAAACTTGATGAATTTCTTTTCAATAGTATTAAACTTTGTTTTTGTGTGTTCACGAGAGTGCAAAGTGGAGAAAGCACATAAATAATTGTGGACTGCTCATTACTCTAGTGTTGCAGTCATTACAACAGTCTTAAGGCAATTCCCATAATTTGATTGTGGTCATCAAGGGAGGAAGGAGATAAATATGTTAGGTGCACTCTAAAGGGTCTCCCTGCACAGAAATTCATCAGCACACTGTGATAATTTTGGGAATTTGTCCATTTACAGCTAAAAGTTCCTGTCAGACAAATCGAATTATAGAAACACCAAATGCTTTGGACAAAACCAATGTTATTAGGACTGGAGCAACATCACTCCCACAACCACAAGCCCTGAGAGGAGATTCATTTTAACATTCAAATATATACTCTTCCAGCCAAAAGAACTAAATACATTGTAAATTCTTGCTGGTCTTCACTGTTCAGGGATGCTATTTATTTAACTGAGCTCGTCCACAAAAAACCCAAAAAAGTCAGATATATTGGTCACTGAAACCATGATGTTTCCTAAGAACAGAAAATACTTTCATAAGCAATAGTTTTGCTCTCTTTTTTTTTTTCTTCTTTTTTTTTCTTTTTTTTCTGTAATGAATCATCATACTTCATTCTACATAATTCAGGATTTGTAGGTATTACAATATCCAGTGCCTCATTCCTTATCTGAACCTTCAGTGTTGCTGATTTCTAGGTCAGGTCAGTAATTTAAAAATGCTTGATTTACTCTCTGACCACTTACAAGCCAAACTGACAATACAATTCTCAGAAAAAAAAAAGAACATCAAAGCAATATTTATGTGATATCCCTCATATTCATTTCAGATATAGAGGACTCAATACTTGCCTGAATCACAGAGCCATTTGCTGCTAATGCATCTTCCATTTCTGCAGATAAACTGAGTGAGTGGCTCACATGTCGGGAATTCTGTGAAAGCATTCAAAAATAAATTTAAAAAAATATTTAACATAACATCCTCTTCAACAATATTCTGCCACCTTCCTATATGCATAAATAACACAAGTGCGTTGCAGCAAACATTTGTACTTTCCAGACATTTAATCTGGAGAGGAGAAAAAAGGTGAGACACCAAAAAAAAGAAAGATCAAATAGCTTTAACCTGTAACTACTCTCCAAACTCTACTTTTCATCAACATGGGCCATGGAATTGATTACTCAGTGACAATGGCCTGGTCCTATATTCCCATCAGACCAAGGCTGGTTTTCCCACTAACCATGCCAATATCTGACACTAATCATAGCTTGGTGACTGATACAAATTCTGTTTTCCTTGTGCTTATTTACAAAAGGGTTCTCCAATTGCAACAGCACTGCCAGTAAGAGACAGGGAATGGAGAACTATAAAATAGGAGGGAAGGTTAAGCACCAAGCTAAAGAACAGCCAAGAAATACTCTACACTGGAATAATAAAATCCAAACTTAAAATTCCAGCCTTCACAAGCAATTCCTCCCATCACTTCAGTTAAACAGTAGAAATCTTAGACAATAACATTCACAAGAAATCATCTGTATTGAACACATTGAACAAATATTGAACACATTTGTTTATATAAATATTGAATATGCTGCTGAATAGAATAATTTAAATATAGTCTGAATATTTTAAGGGTTTTTGTTTGTTTGTTTGTTTTGGGGTTTTCTTGTTGGTTTTTGTTTGTGTTTTTTTGTTTGTATGTTCTTTTTTTTTTCCTAAAGACAATGACAGAGGTGGATGTGTGCATTTATTAATAACTTGCTAAACACTGGAAAATACTGAAGGATTTTTCTAAATTTTTAAGACAAGCCCATGCAAATATAAAACTTTCCTTCAATGAGAACTGAAATCACTATTTTTATTGAATCTCACAAAATTTTTGCTTAAAAAGTGTCACCCTCTGACAAAGCACTAAACCAAACCAGCTGCATCTAATAGTAGATTAAAAAATGTAAACTTTTCATTTCAAAATTTAATAGAGAACACCAAGAACTTCACTGAACAGAGGTGATTATTCTGCTTCAAAGTAAAAAAGGGTGACAAGAAAAGCTACCATTGATGACAACACTTTATTAACTACTTCTAGAAAGTTCTTGCTTATTTTGCTTGGTTTGGTTTGGGTTTTGATTTTTTTTTTCGAGTTTGTTGGTTAAGAGGTTTTGGGGTTTTTGTCTGGTTAATTTTTTTTGTTTTAACAAAAACATATTTTTTTTTTAAAAAAAAAAAAAAATCTGTTCTGAGAAATAAAAAAAAAAACAAAAAAACAAAAAACCAAAAAAACGAAGTATGCCACTGCCGTAGTGCTTAGCCACAACAAGGGCTCCGTGTGCTTCAAGCAAAGCTGGAAACAACTTTTAATTTTGCTTTTTAAACTAATTTTTCCACAATTTAACTCGCTCATGGAATGTAATTTTCCTCTTTTCCATACATGGATGCCTCCATGACTTCATTTTCTTTATGTTCACCTGTACAAAGGGACAGACATTGATTAAAATTAATTGTGAACACCCTCACCACCAGCAGCAGCAGCCAGCTCACCATTCCCAGCTCACCAGAGCCTTTCCAAGAATGTTTTGTAGCACCTCCAGAGTTTGCCCCAGGCTTCACCTTTAGCCACAGCTCCTGCTCACATCCTTGAGGACAAACAGCACTTCCCCTCACTGTCCCTATGGCCCTTCCCTACTTCACAGAAAAGAGGTCACATCCTGAGCTGACCCACACCCAGCCCTGCCCTGACTGCCCTGGGGACACAGAAATGAGAGGTGACTCTTGGGCTCCCAGTGAAGTCTCTTCACAGTGCAATATCACTTCTCTTTTATGTGCCTATGGATACAGGAATTTTAAACTGCTTCACAGAAGGAAATATCTCCCACTAAACAGAACATGTAAGTAAATTCCATTAGCATGCCCATTAGTGATCAAATTATAGGGCGGGAAGAAAAATGGAATATTTTACATATTTGCACAGCCACAACAGTGTTTGAGGATAACAAAGCAAGGTGCTAAAACATGAAACATATCAAGTCTGGCTACACAGAAAACCAGCCAATGAAATAAATCCTGATTAAAAGACCTGCAGGAATATTCCAGGTCAGCTGAGAGGACACTGAACCGAGCTCATGGGAAGGATTTCCAAAGGTGCCAGTAACATCTGTGTGCTGCTGATGTGCCTGAGAACACAAGGTAGACACAGAGAAACTCTTCTAGCACTGAGAGTCAATGCTGTGCCATTAAACAGAGACTTAGAACTTTAGAGACGGCAAAATACAAGTCCCCATGTCACTCATTCTCCCTCTGCAAACAACTGAGCTTATTTAATTTGAAGCAAGGCAAATAGAAGTCTACCTTAATAATATTATTGTTTTTATTCATGTAAAGACTTCTGGTTTTGCTCCATCTCTGCAAGTGCTCAGTGCCAGTTTGGATGGAGCTCTGATCTAGTGGGAGGTGTCCCTGCCCATGGCAGGGGGGTGGAACAAAATGGTCTTTAAGGTTCTTTCCAGCCCAAACCACCTGTGATTCTGCACTGCAATACATCATCTTCTGTGATGCTGCATCTGCAGACAGCTCATTGACCCTTGTGCTCTCAGGCTCACAGCAGCTACCAGTGCCCCGCAAAACAAATGACTATTAGAATCCTTAATTGTTTGGAAGCAGCTGATTAGAGAGAGCTCACCCCTCTCTGCGGTATCTCAGCAAAGCAGCAGTCAGCACAGCTGCTGAAACTTTCTCATGATAGAACGAGAAAATTTAAAAAAATCTGAAATATAAAAGATCAAATATACTTCTGTTGAGGATTGACACAGGCTGATATAATTGACATCTATAATGTGCTGAGGGGGTCCATGTGGAGAGGTATGTGGTAGAGATAAAGAATAATTTTTGAGGGTGACAGCATTTGATAATGGTCTGTAAATTAAAAAAGTCTTGATTGATCTGCGTATTTGGTATTGTAGTTAAAAACTCATTAAATACAAAATGCTGCACTTGCTCTGTGTTTATTTATCAACCAAACCAATTTTATTTGCCATTTCAGAAATAGTATTATCATTCCAGTTGACATGAAAAGAGATCCTTATATGTTTTATATGTTGCAGAAGAATTTTAATTTTCATCCCCCCCCAAAAAAAACAAAAAAAAGGAAACTCCACTTACCACAGGATGTCATTTCATCAGTTCCATCTCCGCAGTCATCCTCCCTGTCACACAGCCATGACGTCGGAATGCACCGTCCATTCCCACAAGAAAACTGATTAACCTGACAAGTTCTTGCTGTCAAGACAAAACACTCCAAAAATACAAGGGAAATGGACTGGATCCACTAGGTCTCTTGGTGGGTGTCTGATTTTAGAAGCTGCAGGGCCGGAGGGCACCTCCTGCACCTTTCCCCTGCTCTGACTGAACATCATTCACCTCCTTTGATTGCAGGAAAAAAAAAACCCGAGGTCATCCACAGGGCTGTGTTCTACCTCTGCTGTGTGGATTTCTTAGTGGTTTCTCCCTCATAAAATAACATGAAATTCTAGATATAACTGTGCAGAGCCAGGTGGAAAGAAGAGAATTAATATGCGGTAATGCTTGAAGTAAACAACAATCTGGGCATAAACACAGCCACCCGTTGGAATAGTAACAAGCTGTATTCCACACCATGAACAATGATCTTGTGAATTTTACAGGAAAATGGGAATTAGCCTGTGTGTGATGTGCCTGGCCTCACCATTCTTAGAATCCTTGCCTTTACAACCACTCAGCTGTCATCATCCATTAAAGGAATCAATACTTGTTCCCCTCCTGAAGAAATAAGGATCACTAAAAGAAATTTGTGCTGTGTAGCTACAGAAATAACTTTGAAAGCTGATGAATAGTAAAATGTCACTAAAAAGCTAACGTAGATAACTGTCATTACGTATAATTTTGTTTACTTAGAATTTGAACATGTGACAATGCCAGTGATAGCAACACACATTTTGATTCCAAATTTAAGCTTTCAGAGTTCACCTTCACACTAAAAAAAAAAAAAGGTGATATGTCAAAAAAACCCAGTGACTGAAAGAATTTTTCGTCATTTAATAATATTTTCAACTACCATTTTCCTTTTTCTTCAGAGAAGTAGCCCAAAGTACAAAAGAAAAAATATAAGTTTAAAATATTTCAAATAAGTAATTTTTTAAACATCGACATTTTGACGCTGCAGAAATAAATGGAAAAACAAAAATACAAAATGTCATCTATTGCCAACTGGCACAGGGTTAAGAAAAAATAGTATTCCAAGTAGACTCTCACCCAAGCACAGTTGGGCATCAAAGAATATCAAGGCAGTAAGACAAGAGGGAATATTTTAATACACTATGTGTGTTGTCTTGCACTGCACTCCAGTTCAAAACACTATTCAGTTTATTGATGGCTGGCATGTTGCATATTTGAGATTTAATGCTTGATCAGAGGTCTCTGACAACAGAGGCGCTAAACATCCCCTCCACAGAAGCAAAGTACAGACTGGGAATTCCATGATTTACTGCAGTGGAATCAGTAAACAATCCTCATCTTGCTATTTGCTTAAAAACCCACTCACCAGTTAGTAACTCAGAAATGAAAATGATTTCAAGCACCGTGTGGAAACTGAGTAACTAATTATGCATAAACTAAATCACCATAAAATAAAATTTACTGGCGACATAGCACCCGTCGCAGCACGTTAATGAAAAAGTTCTAACTGCCAAAAAAGATTTGTACCTCAAAGTTTGTACCTGAACATTGCTTTGACAGTTGACCCATATGGGGAGATTAAGAGCTGAATAACTTTGGAAAGCACAGCCAAGCACATGGATTAAGTAAAATATAATTTGCATTTCAGCCTTGGTGGCATCAAACTCTGAATTAATTTTAAATGTCAATAATCAGATTACAAGTAGCAGCCTGGTTTAGTTCAGTTAAGTTCAAATTAGTCCTGAACTACTGATGGAACTGAAGTTAGAGAACCTGTTTGCCCAACCAAGTAAAATTTTTACCTGCACAAGTTTTATTTGATTCGTCTTCATTATTACCACAATCATTAGCTCCATCACAAAGCCACCTCTTGGGAATGCAGCGATTATTTTGGCACTTAAACTGATCATCAGGACAACTATGATTGACTGTGGAGAAAAGAAGAAATTTTTTGTTTGTTTTTTTCTTTTTTTTCTTAAGAAGATAATATGAGAAAAACAGCTGTGAAATCTGTGAAAAGAACACATTAAATGCCGTTCCCTAGTGATGCAGTTAGTGTGGTTATCCTGCATGTATAACCACCATGACATAAAGATTGTTCAGCAAACCTGTCAGTTACAAACATTGCAGTATTTCAATCATAAATTAAATAATATCTAGTAAAGATACCAATATGGAGATCCTCTTCTATTAGGTGATAAAAGGTGGCAGAATTTTATAGTGCTGTTTCCTTAAAGAAACATATTCTTGATCACATTTGGGCAGTGTGATGAGGTCTGCAAACTAAAGTGCATATAAACAAAGGAAAACACCGAAGGGAACAGATGCAAGCTGCTAAGTGCAGATCCAAAATATGATACCAGAGCGAGCAGGGATTTGGGCAGGTCATAAAATGCTTCTAAAATGAGGCACATTACTGTCAATGGCCACATATAGATCTGCTGTTTACTCACCATGAAATTGTAGGTGTCAAAAAGTGAAATATGAAACATGGTATAAAACTAACAGCAACAAAAATCTGGTACTCAGGAGTGAACAAGGTATCTCTCCAACATGTTTTTGCTGGCTACCAATTGTCATGGAAAGCATGAAGCTGAATGCACAGAATTTATGGAATAACTATTGGCCAGCTCTTGCAACTGTAGCAAGTGTTTATGTTCTGCTTCATTCATGCTAATAACATCCATTATTAGCAGATCTTGCTCATCTCCATCTAGACAAGAACAGAAAACTGCACAGGGTTTCCAAAGCCTGGTTAAAAATAATCTCCAGCTATTTTTCACCTACTCAGCCATCCACAGGCTCTTTTTTAAAGTTTAACATACATCTAGAAACAAAGGGTATTTAAAATGAAAGGATGTCTTGCAGGCTTATCCTTGACATTTCAGTAGCTTTTATCTTTGACCTTTCTGCCTATTCTTGCAATTGAAGACGACACAGAGCGAGGGTGATATCAATAGCACATGAACCCTGGTTTGTGTGCAGGGTGCAGAAGCACAGGAAGCAGAGATTAATTAATAATCTGAGCAGAAAGGTGTCCCAAATCACGTACTTCCAAAGTTTGCAATGTGACTGGAGAACAAAACTGGAAGTATCCAAGTAATAAAATCACAAATTGAAGACTTTTTTTTTCTTTTGTTTTATTAAATTATTTTCTTATTCACTATTTAAAAAATTAAATTAATTAAATTTAAATTATTTGAATTTTTCAAAATTTGACTTTAACTCTTGACACAGATACTGCTTTAAATGGTCGTTAAGCTTTTGCTCATATATATGTTTAGTAACGTGTGTATTCGACTCATAATTGCAAATATTTCAAACTCTTAAAGAACGATTGGGGTTACCATGGCAACTGCTGAGAAGAGATCAATGTTATCACACTGGCCATGTGAACTATAGATCACATTCAGGTTTAAGACCAGGTTATGATTTCATTTATATTTGTATAAATCCTCTGAGAATTACAAGCTTTGATCAATGAACTGGTCTTCCTTATACTAATTTAAGAGACAATCAAGTCAAATCTGCTGAAAGATTTTCCTTCTTTCTGTCTTTATGAGCTGAGCTCCTTAATTTAAGTGCAAGAATTGCTGGTTTCAAAACAAAATGAGAATAAGCACTGCAATTCAGAACTAGGAAAATATTTTTAAAAATACTACTGAAATCAGCAGTGGCTACTAAATGCAGCTATCAAAAACCATAAACACTGTAAAAAAATCCCCACAATAAAACAAAAATAAACCACCAAAACTGGCCATTTAACAGCCATATGGCTGTTAGGTCTAGGTCTAGGATCACAAGATCAGTGTGTACAGCAGAATCAGGTGAAGCAGGCATGATCTACCCAAGGATGAATAAACTACCACCCTTCACAAACACAAAAAAATCCTCTCAGCCCAACCAGCTTCACAAAGACCTCAGCAGAAATACACACATCCAGTTTTTGATATCCAACCCCAAGAATCACTTTAGAAGAGAGAAATGAAATCTAACAAAACCTGCCATAATCTACTAGGGGAAAAATAAACAAAAAAATCACAACAACAACAACAACAAAAACCTAGCAAAACCACAGAACAGTTTAGAGTTGTTTGGTCTCAAAGAGATAAGAAAGAGACATTATGATAAGAGTTTTCAGACACATAGAACAATACTGCAGAGCAGAAGTGTGTTCATGTCCACAACTGACTGGGAGAAATATTGTACCCTCATTTCAGCAAAGGAAATTTGGCTTAGATAAATGGTCTAAAGACAGAAATAGAAAGCATTGCAACAAGCAGAGTAAGGAAGAGGATTCTCAGAGCTGCAACACTACTTTAAAGCAGGCTAC
Source organism: Regulus satrapa (assembly GCA_013396955.1). Taxonomy (NCBI): domain Eukaryota; kingdom Metazoa; phylum Chordata; class Aves; order Passeriformes; family Regulidae; genus Regulus; species Regulus satrapa. The sequence goes on along the minus strand of VWZN01003413.1, from coordinate 1,307,885 downwards.
TTAAGTACCTTCCAGAAATGACAGGGACATCATGGGTATGTTTTCTGTTGTTTTTCATTTCAACAGTGGAACTCCTCTACAGCTAAAAAAATGCATCTCTTGTAACACTGTAACTTTAAAGACAACATACATTGATTTAATACTGCAAGTGGTGTAGAGATTTGGGTTTGATTTTGTTGCTGGTTTGATTTTCTTGGGGGGGTTTCTGGGGAGATGTGATTTGTTTACTTTGTTGTTTTGATTACTTTTGGTTTTTTTTGGTTTTGTTTCGGTTTTGTCTTTTTTTTTTTTTTTTTTTCTCCTTTTTTCCCTGAGGAATTTTGGTTTCTTTTTTTAGAGAAATGTATTATAGAATATCAGAAATTTTCATGGTTGGAAGGGACCAGCTAAAATCCCCTGATGCAATCCCTCCCCTGATTGAACACAGCCAGAGCAGGTTTTTCAGGACCATGTCCATAGAAGTTTCAAGCATCTCGACAACCAGTTTGGGCAATCTATTCCAGTGTCTGACAGTCAAAAAGTGTTATTTTTCAGATGCTCAGATAAAATGAATGCTTTTCAGTTTGTGCCCATTACTGTTGTCCTGCTAGTGACACTACCAAGAAGAGCCTGATTCCCTCTTTCTATTCCCTCCCATTGGCTGTTATGCTGTGACCCCTGCAAGAAATAGTGGGAAACAAAGCAAACCCCACCAATATTTAAGGGATCAGGACTGACCACACCAACCCCAAAAGACAGCTGCTCTTGCACTGTGCTACGCAACAATTGCACCAGTGAGATTTGAAAGGGCTGTCATTACTGCACGCAGGGAAAGACAGAAATGGAAGATCTGCAGAGACACCTGAAGGATGGCTGCTGGCACCGTTTGGCTTGCAATCCTTGAAGCCAGGCGTGGGTTGTGGGTTAGAAGGGAGGTGCATACGTACAGCAGATCTCCGAGAGCTCGTCGCTGCCGTCCAGGCAGTCGTCGTCGCCGTCGCAGCGCCAGCGCTCCTGGATGCAGCGCTTGTTGCTGCACTGGAACTGCTCTGCATTGCACAGCTGGGGCAGCACTTCTCCCTCTTTAACTGGGGGAAAACATCCAACAAGCACATCTCTTTAGCTGCCTGGCACACCCAGAATGAGATGCTGCCCCTACATAATCCTGTCCTCGCTCTTCAGAACGTTTTAACGTAAACTCGGCATGACTGAGGTAATTCCACCTGAAGCCTGTGTTGGCACACATATCCGAGTGCATGGTTGAAGGAATGGACTTTTAATAAATGGAAAAAAAAACCAAACAACTCTCTGAAGTGGCACTCAAACTGTTTTTTAAATTGGTGTTTCGATTACCGTGTAAATTACCAGTTTAGAATATTGCAATACGTCATCAGCGACAAGAGGAAATATTCTGTCAGACATTGGCCAAATTCTGGCACATATTTAGAGATAGGGAATGATTACTAACAAGCTGATTCTTGTATCCAAGCAACAACTCAAACACCTGCATTATGCAATGGTACAGGCTCGGCAGAGGAGGAAGGATAAAATTCTGCTGGGGTAGAGTTAATTACAGGCTACAAGCTTATTGACAAAGCCAGGCAGATGTACTTCCCCACATCAGGCTCAGAAAGCTTTACGTGTAAATGCCACCACACTCGAGTCCAGGACTCTCCGAGGAACCCCAGAGGCCCTAGAAAGAGCCAGGGAGTGAAGCATGTTGGGGAAAAAGCAGAAAACCTGCCCCACTCCAATCTCAAAGTCTCTAACATCTCTTCCTAATGCCTGAATTCCATCTTTCCAGTGAGGAGTCCCCATTCCAGTTATTTCTGCTAAAAAGAAAAATAGCTTTTATTTTTTCAAACAGAAGTGATGGCTCTGCCCATCAAGCATGTGGGTAAATCCAAGGCCATTTCAGGCTCCATTATGTTTGCCATGCCATGAAATAATCCTTATGCTTTACTCATCTCTATTAAACTTATTTTTCAAGACTTACGTAAAATGCTACAATTAATTTCAAGAAATACATCAATGAGACTTAGAAGAATAGAGAAAATTTTTAGAAAGTTAAAACCACCAAGTCTAAACATTAAAAAAAAGATACCTGTAGTACATGATAAGTTATTACTTTAATTGGAAATCTCACTTTTTATTAGAACAACTTATATCATTGTTTCAATAAAGATATATCAAGAAAAGATGAAAGACAGCAATATTTGCACAGTCTCTGTCAGAACCTATCATATATAAATACATCTTCTTGATGTGTTTTATGAACAGTTTCATCATGAACATTTTAATGTCAGATTTCTGTTGAAGATACTTAGAATAATCTGAAAGCTGTTCATATATATTTAATTTAATAATTATATAGAGCCATTTCTGATATTTTAAACATATTTCAGTGAACTACTACTAGTGCTTTATCATATCAGATATGCTGAAATATTTCCCAATTAATTTTACCCTTAAATAGTGTACTTAGTGTTCTGTTTTCTTTGGAAAATATTTCATATTCTGTAAACTGTAAACTAGAATATTTATTCAAGTAACATTTCTTTGTCTTATAGGTCTGCTAGGAGGCCACACTTTCTGGTTTTATTTTCAGGTCTGACTTGATCTCTTAACAGCAGCATCAACCCAGGTATTCTGTATGAAACTTACTCATGCAGGTTGTACTGTTTTCTTCCAAAAGCTGATTATCAGCACAGGCACAAACTCTGCCTCCAGGAATGGCCAAACAAAGAGTGCTGCAGCCTCCATTGTTAACACGACAGGCATTATCACCTGGGAAAATCAATAAAAAACAACTTATAAACTAACAGCCATACTAGGACTAAACAATGGTGGGTTTATTTTTTGGTCTTTTTTTTTTTTAATATCTTTCTGTTCTAGTAAAAAAGCAGTTCCTCTTTTTAAAAGTGTAGAAAACATTTATCAGCTTTCTGGGCTAAAAGAGATTCCAAACAGTTCCTTCTCCTCAAAGGTCCTCACTTTACCTTTCATAGAATATATAATATTAAGTTCTCATGGAGCTGTGAACATGAATATTAAACTGTCCCATCACAGCCAGTCCTGCAGGTGCAGGGGAATCTCTTTAAATTATCAAATGGACATCAGATAATAAGCAAATATTTTAAAACTTTGAAATTTTTTTATATTTTTAAGATACCTTAATATGTCTTACAATATTGAGCAGGGCTTAATGACCTTTTTCTATACATTTTCTAATCCACCATACAGAAAAAAATCTTAGAAAAAATGTGTCAGCAGTCTACTAAAGCCCCACTGAAAATATAAATAAATTTGTGCAATACAATTAATAGAGACTGATGTGAAAGGACATTGTGGTACTTGTACTTTCACTGGACAGGATCTGAGTGAGATGAAAAGAACACTGCTGCACAACCAGGGAAAACAGGAATTCTCTGAGAAGTTCGAGGGCTTGATCACAATTTTAGAAATTAATTTTTTAATTAATTTAGAAAATTTTAGAAATTAATTTTTTAAATTAATTTTTTAGACTGGATGCTCAATACACATTATGAGATCCTGACTTCAAGTCTGAGACTATGACCTAAACCACTAAAAAAAAAAATCAACTGTTACATCTGTGCTCACCAAAACCGAAATGTTATGAACAAAACACCAAACGTGTAAGAAATGCATTTGACTCTAAATTTTGAAAAACCTCAGGTAAAACAGAGTCTCAAAAAAAGTAGCCTTGAAAGTCTCTCCATCTTTATAGGGCAATCATTATACAAATCAAAGAATGTCAGCAATGCAAAGATTTAAAAAGTTCTCAGAAGCTGGTGATATAAACAACCAAAATACAATCTTCAAAAGTGGCTCCAAAATTAAACAACACAAGTCAAAACATTTGCAGTGATTTAATTAAAGAACGTACATGAGTTTGTCAGCTCACTAAAAGAGAATAAAAGATTATTTCAGCCAAATATAGAAAACACATGATGATTCTGAAGCCCAATGAAAGCTGAAAATAAATAACATCAAAAATTAAATCACTGGATCAAAGTCAAATGGTCCATCTTGAAGATGAAAAGTTCCTACTTAACCTCATAATTGGGATGACAAACTCCTGCATGGGGGGTTATGTGCTAAGTAAAGTGATAAAAGAGGGGATGATGACAAGGCAAATAGAAGTACCAAGAGTTAAAGCAAAAAGATCCAAGATAAAAAGGTTTATAAAGTGCAGTATTCAACCTGAAGGTGCAATGAGACCTTCAGTCCCATCAGTCTTGCTGAAGAGACTCCCAGGCTGAAATGTCTCCCAAAACACAGTTCAAATAAGTTAAGCCTCTTTAGTGAACAAGTCATAGACTAGAACATGTAAAGCTATCAAGCATTTGGGAAATTAAATTTCCTTGATGACAGTTCTGAACAGCTATTTTATATGGTTGCTCTTAAAATAGCCCCAAAATATTAAAATACTTTCAAAGCTATTATCGTATTTTTCATATTTTGACAGCTTTTAAAACAGATGTTGCCCTGATGATTGCATGTGAATGAATTAGGCCTCTTCCATTTTAATTGGCTAAAAAATTAGTCCAGAGTTAAACCAACAATGCAATAATATTTTAGTCATGGTTCTCAGGAAAAAAAAAAATAAATAAAGGACCATGCACATGAAGAGCAGCAGCCTGGTGTTCTTCCTTTCTTTCTAGCAATCTGAGGAGTTAAAACATTGGCTGATTTCAAAAGAGGCTACTTTGGTGGCTGCAAATGCAGTCACTCCAGAATTATTCATATAGAAGTCACAATCCGGCCTTTCAATGGGCTTGGCAGGGCCATATTCTGAGTGCAACCCAACTCTTGTGACAACTGTGCTTCACCTTCCCATTTTTTAGGGATTCCTGATGCACACAGACCCAAACACTCAGCCTAAGGATGTAAGGTGAATTCTAAGCTCTGAAACCAAGGGGGGAAAAAAAAGAAAAAAAAATTTTAAAAACCCAAAAAACAAAAACATTCCTTCTCAAGGGGATCATGCCTCATGAGAGAGACACTGAAAACCACCTCTCCTTGAGGAGACCCCAAAAGCTTCAAGTCCCCACCCAAAGCACAAAGCAAAGCAGCTTTGGAGCAGTGTCCTGGGAAAGCCCCCCCCTGTTAAAATCACCCATCAGAGAATTGAACTATGCCCAAATGAAATGAGACAGGCTCTGCTTGTGTAGACAGAGACAAGACCAGCAGCATCAAAGCAGCCACCTCGAAACATCACAGCCAAAAAATTCCTGAGATATGTGCATGTAATCTTTAACACACAACTTGTCTATAAAGTGGTTTTCTGTGGTTTTCTCTGTACAACAATTCAGCCTTGAGATTGCTCTTTTACGAGGAAAACATGCACACACACAAATAGTTTCTTTAAAAGAAATTCTCATGCTCCTTTGGGAACAATGGCAAGATCAACCTCACTGAGCATGACAAAAAGGGAAGTTCCTAAAGGCTGCAGTTAGCTTACAAAATTCCAATTCCAGTTTCAAACAAAGAATATATTAACAAGCCAAATTCCCTCCCTACAGAGTTTAGCTCATTCAGCAAAATTGTCTAAGAGGCAATACTTTCTCTCTGTGGTGTCAGCTTATTTGGAAGCTAACAGCAAATGCATTAAATGTCCCTTTTTTTCTGAAAAATAAAGGAATTTTCAGAGTACCCAGTAAAGCATCCGTAGTATTGAAAGCAAACATTGAAATCTTCTATTAGTAGACACAGTATTCTGAAATTCGGCCACCTTGAGAGTAGATTTAGGCCCAGATTTTGCCTTAAAAACACCAACCAAACTAAACTCACACTAAATCCAAGAAAAAAACAAAACAAAACAAACTCTACATATCTTTGAATGTCAGAGAAAACCCCTGAAAAGCAGCTGTGATAAGAGGAACACTGTTGCACTGTGACTAAGCACAGTGCAACACAGACCAGCTTGGTTTAAGTAAAGGAAAATTAAATGCTATAGTATCAGAAAAGAGAAAAATTAAGCATTAAAAAAAAAACAAAACAACTTTTAAACAGTATTTTATCTATAATTCCTGATGTTCAGCTTAATGTTTGGTGGCAGACCAAACATACATTCTGGTAGTTAGAAATATGTTTTAACTAAAGCATGCAACAACTCATGGGAATGCTGCATGTAGTGAAAGGAATGCAAAGTTTTCTTCAGCAAAAAACATTTTAAACTTTACCTGTAGAGAAGAAATTGTATTTTCAAAATTCCATCCATGCAAACCTATGGCTTTTATCTTATTTCTCTACTGATACAAGTAGCAACAATTATGGATTTTTCCACTACTCTCAAATAACTACTTTTATTCTGTGCAGCACACAGTGTTGATTGCAGGCCAAGAGGGGGGAGAAAATAAACAAACAAACAAACAAACAAACAAACAACCCAAAGAAAACCAGGCAGAAACTATGATCTCACTTAAGAAAAGGTAAATGTAATAACATATTTTATATCTCTGAGCCAATGCAGGTATGTTACCCTCTGTGATTTGTATTGCATCTCTTGGTCACACAAGGAAAAAAGACAATAAAGGCATTTTGAATGCATAGAAGGAGTTCAGACAGGAATAATGCTGTGATGCACTTTTTAGTATTTATGAGAGAACCAATTTTGACATCAATGGATTGAAACACCGGACAGTGACTTTCTCATGCCACAACCCATATTTGCTTTTCTATTTTTGTTAATTCAGTAGCCTCAGAATACTTGAAGACTCTAAGGGAAAATGTCCTTTTTTTTTAACAGATGTCTGGAGAAACTGTGAGAGTACCTTGCTGTTTGCGTGGATCATAAATCTGGAGCCCAAACAAAGGTGGCCTCTCACTTCTCAACAGTGTTACATTCCTTGTTACCAGATCCAACTGGAAAATAGACCCATTCATGTAATCTGTCCAGAATATATAATTTCCGTGATGTGACAGTCCAAAGGGATGATTCAAATCTTTTCCATTGTAGACTACCTGCAATAAATCAGTGGTAGGTGAGCATCAGCAAGGCTAAAAGAATCTTTAATTTTTCAGAGAAGGCAAAACAGGAAATAGGAAAACTGAGACAATTACTGTCCCAAACATAGCAACCTATTGCAATAAAATTAAATAAAGAAGGCAAAGCCATTCTGTGCAGCAGAACCGATATCTAACTTTAAAAAAACCCCAAAAACTTCATATAAATTCCCTTTAAGTAGCCCCCATCAGATGACACAGGAACAGACTGCCCAGGGAAGTGGTGCAGTCTCTAACCCTGGGAGGATTTGAAGTTCCTAGAAGTGAAGTTTAGGGTCATGGTTAGTGATGCACTTGGCAGTGCTGGGTTAAGGGCTGGACTTGAAGATCTGAAGGCCTTTCCCAACATAATTCTCTGATCCTGTGATTCTGTCCCAGCAGATTCAGTCTGGAGTCATTGGTCTTCTTCTTCTGGCTGGGCTCCTTGCTTGAACCAAGAGCCTTGTTCTACCTTGCCTCTAGAGAGAAGGAAGCAGCTCCTCACACGCCATACCTTGTCTATTTCTAGACACAAACCCAAGAGAACACGGAGATAAAGACAACTGAAACACTCCTTTGAGGTGACTGACAAACTTCATCTCCTTTTGCCCTTCACATTTTCTATTCAGACTTGGAACTCTTATAGTCAAAGCTCCTCATCTCTGAACTGCTTTTGATCCAAATTCATCAATCAGTCAATAATCTGAAAGCTATTGGTGGAATTAAGGACCTCTCTATTCCCCAAGATCTTTACTGTATTAAAGAATTATAGATGTGACTGATCCAGTTAAATTTTGACCAAAATATCCTATAATTAAAAACAAATTATTAAGCATCAAAAGCAAGTATCTTATAGTTATTTTTAGCTACATAAATTCAAGTAGTTGTGCATTTTTGTTATATCTCAGGATTACAGAAAAATCCTTTTCAAAAAGTAACCCAAAAAAACATTCTGTGACACACTTCAAAACAAAACCTGTAAAGACATGTGCTTTGTATTATTCACCAGTCACTAATTTTATGAAGCAGAAGGTAAAACCCAAACTATCAGACTTCAGTCTGATCTTTAACCATTTTCTAAGTGTCTTATCCTCTTCTTGTTGCTTCTACAAACGCACACGGAATGTCTGCACAGACTTGTATCCAGCTAGTACAGACATCAGTAGCAGCTAAAGCAACCTCTTTCCACCTTTGACACCATTTGCTGAGTGCTGCCCCTCTGAATATTACCACAAATGCCCAAAAGAGGCACAGAGATTCAAAAAAACCTTTTCAAGGAAAAGCCTCTCTCTGGCAAAGCCAAAACCCCTCTCTGCTTTTCTATCAAAAAGCTCTTTGCAGCTTCATGGCTCAATCAAAATAAAACTCATTGACACATGAGAAAAAAAACAATTAAAAAAGAAAAAAAAAAAAAAGAAGTCAGGTTTGGTGTCACTCAGGACAGAGGAATACCCTAAGGAGGAACACCTCAGTGGAAGCTGCTTCAGCAGAGACGGTGCTGGACACGCCGCGGGGTTCTGCAGACTTTAAAAACCTTGGGAAGCATTTTCAACGTAACACAATAAAATCCAGAGACAGAACATGCCTGCGGCAAAGCAGCAGCATTTCTCTTTTACCTTTCTGTCAGTGCCATTCAAATAGATCCTTTCAATGTGATCATAATAGGCATCACACCAGTACAGCACACTGGCACGGTAGTCCAGAGTTAAACCGTTTGGCCAGAGCATCTTTGATGTGACAAAAACCTGCCGGCTGTAGCCATCCATCCAGGCCTTCTCAATCCTCCCCACGCTGGCATCTATTTCATCTTCCTCCCAGTCTGTCCAATACATCCATCTGGGGAATTACAAAAATGAGCATTCAGATCCCATTTTAATCAGGTGAATTATACTGCAGGCTTTTAGCAACAGCTCGTCCAAGGCAGAGCAATTTTGACTTTTGCGTCTTTCTTTCCATTGCTGTTTCTACAACTCTGTTTACTGTCCCCGACCACTGGATGCTGCTGAAGTGACACTTATGTTATTTTGCTCATATTGTGATACATTACATGAACACCAGACAAGCAATAGACAAGAAAAGTGAAAGAATTAAGACACTATTAATTCCCACCAGAATTATGGGGCTTCTTTGTTTGTGTTTTTTTAAACAATCACTTGTATTGACTTTGTCACAAACTTCAAATTTTTTAAAGTGAGATGGCTCTGGCCAGGTCTAATTTGTCTTTGTGATGAAAATCTCCTTTTTATTACACCCGATTCTAGCAAAGAAGTTGCAACACAGTAATTACCTGCACTCTGATTTTAGAGCTAAAGGATAACCTTGACACTCTGTGAACTTCAGGTCCTACATGAAAGCAGCTAAATCACTCAGGAAACTGTTAAGAGTACTTTGTCCATCACAAAAATGTTTAGAAATAGTAGCTGTGAAAATTAGTTGAAAAAAACAAACCAACAAAAAAAAAACCAAACCAGTAAGCAATTTTAGCATAGTTTTATGGCTCATAGTGCAGCATATAGATTAAAACAAACAAAGTCTGAAAGAAAGGCACTGATATTACTTTGGAAAAGTAAAAAAAAAAAAAAAAAAATCTATTAATTCCTTTAAAAGTATTGGCTCAGAGGAATTCTATGAGCCATTCTCTATTGAACACTACAGAATAAACCTCTTCTTACTAAATTACTCTGAATATCATACTCTATTACAGAATTTGCCCTTGAAAACTGTGATTTCAACCATTTCAAATACACAACTTTAACTTGTACAACAGCAGACGGTAGAAAATATGTTAAGAAACATGTGAGGGGTTTTTTTTGTTTGTTTGTTTTTTAAAACCTGTTTTTCCCTAAGGAAAATGAGGTAATGGGAAGAAATAGTTAGAAACGTTTGAGCACTCTGTGAATCATCTCAGATTATATCACATACAGTCACATCATTTCATAAATGAAAACATTTGCCAGACAGCAGATGTTTACTTTTACTCAAACCTAGGACTTCAATTAATAAGCATTAAAGAGAGGCAAAACATCACCCAATCTTAAATGCTATTTGTCCAAGTTATCATTATTTAATTGGTATTAATGTACTTCACCTTTTCTTTCACCAGATTTATGTTTCTGAAATAACTTCTGTGATCCTAACCCATTAACCATTTAATTGGCCTGTACTTTGAAGAATAAAGTCCTGGAATTTAAATACCAAATTTACAAAGATACACTGAAGTGAAAAAAATATTTTATTATCACACCTCTGTAAATTATGTCAAATCTACTGGTCAAAAAAAAAAAAAATCACATGCACTTTTATGTATACTCATAATTTGATACTTATGAAAAACGGGAAAAAAAATTGCATTACACAAGTTTGCAGATATGCAAATGCAGCTTTTTTGTTTATTTTTCATTTCTCTCATCAGCCACTAGAAGGCTGTTTTGAATTTTTTTAATGTTTTTGTAAATATGTGCAAAGAACATCAGTCCATTTTTGATCCACAATACAAACTCCATTGACTGTTTGACTCAAACAGCACTAGATTTAATCACAGAATTATAAACCCTGCACGTGCCCTGAGGCTCAGGCACATGCAGGTCAATATGGCACTTATTTTATTGGGAGACAAAATATGTTTTACTAATATTTACACAACTTCTCAAGAGCAATTACTGAGCTTTTCTCCATTAACTTTTTGTCTGTCCTTATTCCAGTTATCCTGTCATGAGCTAAAACCTGCTCCCAGTGACAGGCATTTATGTCCCTCTGCTTTAATTCTACCTCAAAATGCAGCTAATGCTCCAACACCGGTTAAACCAAGACTAAAATTTTAGAAACATAATTAAAAAGCCATAATAAATTCTATCCCTGAGGAAGAGCTTCCATGAGAAGTATAATCACGAAGGACACGCTATTTTATTAGAGAAGTGTTTTATATAATGGCCCTTTTCAGGCAGTACATCTTCATACACTGTTTGCTGTGCCACGCATTTACTGAGCTGGAAAATTTAACAAAGTAATTTGCAGGTGTGGTTGTGGTTCCTGGAATGATTTTATACCCTCGCTAATCTGGCCTTAATGAATTGCAGCCTTTCCACAGCCACTTCCACTCCTCAAAGGACAGGCTCGAAAGGGAAAACTTGAGACTGTAAATATTTTCTGTAATAGGAAAATAGCAATCAAACCAGCCACACTGAAACTACCTACCTACCTACATCATTCTCCAGTGACAATTGCCTGAAAAACGGTGATTTTCTTAAGTAACTCACCACTATACCACAGTAATATAATGTGGGGATTTCTTCTGTTTGTTTGATTTTAATTTATTATGCAGCCTACCAAAATTAATTTAATCTAATAGTAATGAAGAGTACCTGTGTCAGTTTTTTAAACCAATGTGCACAAGGATGTGGTCATAATAAGCTCCAAAAATTGAGAATACAGAGGGAGAAACATAGGAGAGCCTCTTAAAATTCACTTGATATTAAAAATTCATAGAGGATGTACACCCTCAATTTGTTTGAGAAAAAGGTGAGTCACATTCAGATTAACAGGACAGACATTTAACAGTGACAGGCATACAAATTCTTCTGAAGGCTTCAGGACAAGTATGCCGTAATTGCAGGAATTAGAGATTTTACAGACTCCTGAAGGATTACAGACTGCTACACAACTCCACAAACCTCACCCTGAGCAAATTCAATTCTCTACTTATGATACAAAGACAAACATTACAGAAAAATCAGTTTGCTTCCTACCCATTGACAGGATCGACAACAATTCCTCTAGGGTGGGACATGTCTCCCTCCAACAAGGTTTTCCTACTCTGAGCTGCTTTTTCCAGTCTGGCAACAGCAATTGTTTTCCTGTGGCCATCGTTGGTCCAATACAGATTATTTCCAATCCAGTCCACTGCTATGCCTTCCACATTATCTAGATCTGTTGAGAGAGAAAGAATAGCAGTAGGAAATCAATACTATTTATGTTCTGCATTTATTTATGTTCATTATTTATTATGTGATATCCATGTCATATTTTCAAAATTGCTTTTTTCCCTTATCTACTGAAGGTCCAAAGCAAATTACAGATATTTGGAACCAACCAAAGTATCACTTTTTCACTTAAGAAACTAAAACTAGATTTTGTAAATCAATCACAGGTGTAGAGATGACAATACACCCTGTGAGACAAAATATGGAAAAGTTAGAAAGAGGAAAAAAAAAAAAGAAAAAGAAAAAGAAAAAAAAAGTGGGATATGTTGAGGAGCCTTGCAAAATGTGTTTTAACATTTTTATTTGTATTTCTGATACACCTGAACACCGCTGCACTTTTGGGAAACTATTCTTCCTTGTGGTTTAAGAAGCTTGATGCAAGCAAAGGTGTCGGAAGGAGCCCTCTGGGACATGAAACAACAGAAGGGTGACATTTCTAACCCAGCAAGCAGCTGGTCTGACAAGAATCACCCAAAGCACAACACAGCTGTGGGTCAGGCAGTGTCTGAGAGCAGTGCCAGAGGCTCAGCCACGTCCCCAGGCTGATGGACTCTGCCACTTTTATCTTCACCTCTCAGTGCCTCAGCTCCATTCCTCTGAAAAGGCAACATCAGAGGCAGCTGAGAGTGGCCTTTGGTCCTGGAGTGGTCAAGGAGGTTGAGAAAAGTGCTAAGGGTGGAGGGGAAAAGAGGAGAGGATTTCAGCAAGGACCTGGAGCACAAGGCTCAGGGAAAAAAAAAATACAAAAACAAACAAACAAAAAAAATATTTCACTGTCTAAAAGCTTTAAATACACCAATTACTTTTCAAATGGGTTTCATACCAAGTAGTAAATAAGAAGAAAACAATGGCCATTCTGCCATTCTTGTCTTGATTTGCCTACAGTAATTCAGTCCTTTTGCAGTAAAGCCCTTTCAGTAAAAAAGGGATGAGGTAATAAAATACTCTTGAAATCATTCTTCACTTGCTGATTGAAAAGTTAACATTTTTAATTCTGGTATTTCCACCAGAATTTTACTACCAATGCTAACATAAGAGCTCCAGATATGCTGAATGCAGATGTGAGGGTTTTCCAAACAGTTCTAGAGGCAGAAGTTTGCCACATTGGGTTTCAGAATGAAACAGGCAACAGGCACAACATGGAATATGGTACAGAATGGCCAAGCTGATCAATGCCATGTGCAAGAAATAGTGCCTAAAATGCTAGGTTAACATGAAACCTGGTGATAAAAGAATTCTTCTATACACCAACCATCTAAACAGCTTCCAAAGAGCCTTACAGACTTACATGGGCCTTGTTTAGGCAACAGGTTGACCTTCTTGACTAATATTTAAAAGTAAATGTTATAGGAGTTTTAGGCCCACAGCAACCCCCCAAAAAATTAGGGTACAAAGACAAGTAAAAAACCCTGAGCTTGTTTTCATGCTACACTGACTGAAAAGTATTTAGATCCATTTAAAAAAAGGTCCATGGCGGTTTTCTTTCCCCATTTTTTTAATGCAAAAGACTGATTTTACATACAAGTTGGAAAGGTTAATTATAATCTTTGTTGCTGGTGGAAGTACAGTGAAGTGCAGCTGTGCCAGCAGCTCTAAGCTAAGGCTGTGCTGGGGGCTGTCAAATTGTTATCAGCACTACCCAGCAGTTTGCTTCCCAAAGTGAAGAAACAGAAATCACAGCTGAAACTATATGGGAAATCAAGCTCCAGCAGTGTGAGGTGCTCAGTGATCTCAATTCCCAGTCGACAGCTGTAGGATCAGCTCTCATGTAGGCAAACCGCAATTACCTGAGCTGCAATGCTGCCTGAACAAGTGTATACATTCTCGAAAAACCTGAGAGTCACCAAAAAAAAAAAGGCAGCTCCTAATCTGAGAAGTGGCACCTACCACAGCTAGAAGCCCTTAGCAGCACGCTGCTCAGAACAAATATTAAACCACCTCCTGACACACCTGATTTTCTGTAGTAGCCTTCCGTCCAGGAACGATTTAATCTGTCCCTGCTGAGTTCATGAGAGTTGACAAGAATAAAAGCTGAGGTGTTATGGCTGGAGGCCATATTAATTTTTTAAATAATGAAAAATACATTAACAAATGTTCTTTAAATATACTTTAAAGTTATGAAACTACAGCAAGTTAGAACTAACAATGTAAGCTCCTGGGGAAGAAGGAAGGGGAGAATGACAGTGACATATTTTTGGTCTTTGCAAACAGTGGAATCACCAATAATTAATCATCAGGTAATCCACAGCTCTTTCAGTATTGCATTATTATTTTTGCTATGTTGTATTTGTAAAGAGTAGACACTGCACTTACACATTATTTACAGGAATGTCACACATTTTCTGGCTTAGCATACAAAGTTTAATCATGTCTGAGTAAACCAATCCCAGCCTGTCTGACCCTGACCTGTCTGACCCTGACCTGTCTGACAGCTTCCAGCCAGGATACTCCTTGTTGCTGTTTTATATTGTTTTAATTCACATCTTTCCTGCTCCTTCCTCTACTCCACATTTGCACTGCTTCGTTGTCAGATGAAATGCACAGTTAGTAAAGGAAAGTCAGCAAGGGAAGAAGTGAGATGCACATTATCCATTCCCATGCTGGCAGGGAAATGAAGAATTACCAGAGTGACAGCTGAGTATTTGTCATTTTCTGAGACAAATGCCCTTTATTACCCATTCACCAGAGCAGGCTAAAGAGCCTGTCACTATTCCCTGCAACTGCTGCTGAAGGGATCTTTGTGCATGCTCTGAGAAGAGACCTTACACTAAAAGAGCATCATATCATTGCTCAGTGGAGGTGGCTCCTCAGAAGTGTGGATTAAAACGTGCATTACGACTGACAGGCAATGAACATTCCCCTGTTAAAACAACAGTATTTTAGTTACTTTCACTGTCCTGAGCTTCCATTCACAGGTAAAGATATTAAGCTGTCTGAAGGCTAAGATGAATATTTATGCTTCTTCTTAGATTGAGGACCAGAAAATAATTACTGTAGAATGAATTTCAGCTGAGGCAGTTGCTACCTCCTGCTGAAGCAGTATTTCAGAGAAGGGTCCATAAAGGAAAACGAAATATCGATTGACAAACTGGAAGCTTTTTTCACCTCAACAACATTTGGTGCGATGAGATATGATTCTAGGCCAGGGAGATTCAGTGTAGTGGGAGATATGGGAACTGAAGACTTGCTGGCATTTTCTCTCATTGCTATAATAAATGTTACAGGCATCTTAATTAAAGTTCTAATAAATGTTTAGGTCTAACTGTTGCTTCCACATGCACAATGGAAAATGCATCAAGAAAGACAATGCTTTTTTTCCTAATGAGTTTTCAAGCACTGCCGACAGTCTCATTCTGCCAAAATACTTGAATAAGCTCCAGAATCCACAGCGTGATGGAGGCTGGAGTGAAGACGTCTAATAAAGTCTGCAAGCATTTGGGATGGCTCAACAAATATCCAACTACTGGAAGGACACAGTGGAGACAGGTATTTCTCACCAGTGGGTATCAACCTAAATGGACAAAGTAAGAATTCACAGCAGAGTGATTTAACCAAATTTTGCAGTTCTGCCCTCAAGAAAAAAAAAAACAACAAAACAAAACAAAACAGGAAGTTACAAAAACTATGTCAAATTATTTTCAAGGTCAAATTTGTGACTGTTTTTCATGGGAGATCCATTAAAAAAACCCCTTTAAATTATGTGCAAATGTCAGTTCAGCCTCTCAGTCGTGAGTATCTCCGGATGCCACCATCCCTGAGCATCACCTACCATCTTTGAGGATGGTTTCTCGCTCCGTGCCATCAATTTTCTGCCGCCCAATCAGGAAGCTGGTGGTATCAGCAAAGTAGATGTAGTTGGTTTCAGCGTGGAAGTCCAGGGCACGAGGATTGACCAGGTTCTCTATGGGGATCATGTACTCATCAGACATTTTGGTATTCAGGTCCATTCCCCGGATTATTCCTGGCCGTCCCTTCCCATAAAAAAGAAACAATTCATTCTTTGGTCCTGCAAAAGAAAGATTACAAACATAAACAACTGATGCTGCCTAATCTTCTTCACAGTGCATAATGTCCCTGTTTAATTAACTGGCATAATTAGTGGGGAGCAGGAGCTTTATTCGATACCAAAAATCAAACTTCCATATATTCTGAAGGTATCTAGATTAAAAAAAAAACCAAAAAACCCAAAAACAAACAAACCAAACAAAAAAAAAATCTACTTCCATTACCTCATTCAAAATACAAGTTACTTCAGTGAGCTGCTTACTTTCTTTTTTTTTTTTTTTAAATTTCACACTGAAAAAGCAGTTTTGGATCACAGAATAACTTTGCATCTGCTCTGAAGATAGCTCTGTAGACATTTAATTTTACAATTTATTAGAATCTATTAAGGTAATATAGACCACGACTGAAGTAATCATAAAATCTAACATCACCATGAACCCCAGCATATACAAAAACTTGTTCTTAAGTTTCTCAGAATCAAAAAAAAAAAGGAAAAAAAAATCTTTCTGATTGAAAGGAATACAGCAATAGTTCATGTTTCTAAGATTTTGACAATTTAAGTAATTAAGTAGATAACAAACAACTGAAGCTTAGGAAAGTTATTTTCTTTTCTTAAAAATACTTATAGATGTTCTTAGAGGCTTAAGGCTATCAATATACCTCTTAAAATTCTCTATATACTTCTCCTGCTTCCTCTCAGGGTTTTTTGATGGAATTGTCAGTGAAAACTGCATCAGGTTTGACTGAGGTCAAATAAATCCAGCTACCAGCATCCACCAGAGTATCTAAGTGTATCTCTTTTACCTGAACTAAATCAACACCATTTGACTGAAAAACCAGGCAAAACCCAGGCACTCCCCAAAACTCCTGTTGGCTGTAGGTGATCAACAGGTGTGTACATGTAACATTAGGTACAACCACAGCTGCACAAATCACATTTGCTCTCACAAAGTATTCTGAGGAAAAACCTTGACTTGTTCACGTGAATGTTCTGCTTTTGTGCTCTAAGTTATCTGGATGGGTGGGAACTGGATGTGACAAACTTTTAAGCAGCAGTCCAGTACCTGTGTGCTGTGAAAATGTGTGGCATATCAGTAGAGTGAGGCTGATTAATGTAAAACTTGTGATAATTTTTAGTATTCTTTGAGCACCCCAGCTTTAACCTGTCACTCCTGTGAACTAAGCCAAATCAAATAACTTTAGGGGAATGAAAGTAGCACATGAACAGAATGCCAGGCACACGTTACAAACAAACCTCACCCCAAAGCAGCCCCCGTGATTTGCTAGAGAACGCCCAGAACCACTCCCCAGGATTACCCCTGGCCGACTCTGGTTGCACCAAACATACTTTTGCATGACCTGCCATCACTCCCCAGGATGAAGCCAGTCCTGCAGCGACAGGTCCGTGCTTTGTAGCTGCTGCTGAGCAGGCAGATGTGGGAGCATCCCCCCGGCGCTCCAGACGGGTCCGCTTCGCACGCGTGGCTTCTGACTGTGGCGAGGGCAAAACAGCGGCGCTCAGAGCCATGGCCAGCAAGACAATTGCATGCAATTGGGAGCAAGGTTAGACAGGGGAAAAACGCAACGAAGAAAGGGGATTTGTTTGCTGTGAAGATGATACCCAAGGCAGGCCGATGGTGCCCGGGGCTATGGAGCCCTGCCCGTGGCTGTGTGCTATCAGCCCTTTGTGAATAAGGTCCGGCACAGCATTTGCTCCCCCCTGGGGGAGCTGACACTTCTGCCCTTCTCCATTTGTCGCTTTGGTTCATTTGGTGGGTTGGGGTTTTGTGAGGACAGAGTGATCCCATGCCCACACAGTCTGGTATTCCTTCAACTCCACTGGGCAGCACCTTTCTGGGCAGAACCGTAAGCTGAAACTAAAGAACAGAACGAGCCTTGGAAGATTTTTCCATAATTATGGAATCACAGAATGGTTTGGGTTGGAAGGGACCTTACAGCCCATCTTATTCCAAATCCCTTCCACTGAATCAGAATGTTCCAAGCCCCACCAACCTGGCCTTGAACACTTCCAGGGATGGCGTGCAGATTTCTACAGTTCAGATATCAATCCAGCTGAGGAAGCTAAAGAATTCCTTTCCCTTGATTTCATACTTCCAAATACATGGTTCTATATTACCCACTTTTTTTTTTTTCTTTTTTTTTTTTATAACTGTTTAAGGCAATATGCTGAAAAAAGAAAATCTACCAGACTATCTTACATTTACTAAGCTGGCTCAAAACAGAAAAAAAAAAAAAAAAGTATTCTAGTTCAAAAATGTTCTGTTCTTCCTACTTTACTTCAAGCTTTTTGGTTTTGTTTTTTTTTTTTTTTAAGAAAGCAATCAAGTGGTTTAGGGTCGATAAGGTTAAAGGTAATACAGAAACTCCACCAGGTTGAGACAACTTTTACAGGGAATCTTGACAAGCAACAAACATGTCCATTCAAAACAAAAGGAGTAGTGGAGTAATCACAGGATGTAATAAAAGATTACACTGTGCTCATGTCTCTCCTCTACTCAACCTCTCCGACTCCCTCAGGAGTATGAGAGGGATGATAATAGCAAAAGAAAGAGTCTTTGCAGCCTCCTTCAGACATTGACATCTGCAAATCAATGCCCTCAGCTCCAGGGTGAAAATTAGTTCACCCACTCTACATCAATTTAGAGTTTGTTCCCACTTCAGAAACTTCTTCAGGAGCAGACGTTCTGTTTAGAAACATCGACATTGAGAATTGATGTGTTGGCTTTTCTGTCTAAGCAGTCACAGCAACGATTTATTGCTATCAGCCACGCCAAAAAATTCTCATAAAGCGTCCTGGTAAACATTTTGGATCCTGCTATCTTTGCACGAAGTTCCCAGAACTCCCACTGACATTCTGCATGCAGAAAGGATGTGAACAGATTACAGTCATACCGGACTAGAGACCTCAGAAATTGTGGTTTTAAGAAGAAAATTCCCAGATAAAAATGAGGTTTTTTTCATTCTAGGTAAAAATGAAGATCTCTTTCACCGATGGCAAAGCTGACATTCACACAAAGCAAGGGAACCCTGCCAGCATTTCCCTCTCTGGCCAGGGCTGTGCTGGCACACCCCTGTGCCTTTCTGGCAGCCCCAGAGACAGGAGCTCACCCGAGGTGTGGGGTCTGCCTGAAAGCAGCCCAGGGACACCAGGAGCCTCTGAGACCCAACATCCAACAGTCCTGAAGGTGTTGAACCCTCAGAGTGCTGAGTGTCACAACATGTAGAGCAGGGCTCCTGAGCAGTTCTCCAGACTGAATTCTCACAAAAAGGGTTGGGATGGAGCTTAGACACACAGGAGAAGGGGAACAACCCCACACAACACTGGGCACCTCAAGGGACAGGGTCTTCTGCCACAGGGGAAAAAAAAAAATCACTCCATCTTCAGATACTTTTTCTCTGGTAGGACCTTTTAAACTACACAACCACTTACTATCTGGTTTTGGTTTCTAGAGAGAGGAAATTTGATCTTACCTGCTGTTTGAGGCCTTTTCTGGTACACGCGGATCTCTTTAGCATCGTCCAGCCTAGCGAGAGCCTGGACATCAGTACCATTGTATCTGTCTATTCGTAAAATGCTGAGGCTGTCTGAATTAACTGTATATAAATAGTTTTCAAACACTGCCAAGCCACAGAGATGCCTAATCTGTAGGGGAAAAAAAAAAACAACAAAAAACCAACAAACAAACAAAAACAAAACAAAAAAAACACACTTTATTTTAGCTCAATATTTTAGGCATAGTCATGAGTTGTAAACAACACAAATTGTATGTGATAAACTGCACTGAAGGTTTTCTGAATATGTCAGTAATGATTTGCAAACAATGGACACAAATGACACTAAAAGGATAGATCACATTCTTGTAGTCTGAAATTCATAATTAGAAAAGCTTTGTACAGGAAAGGTAGAAAAATCAAATTATTAAGCAATCTAAATTAATTTACTCTACAAATTCTGCAGTTTCTCTGTTTATTAAATTAAAAAATTCTACATTCTTGCAGTGAAACAGCTACATTAGCATTAACTAATGATCATTACTTAATAGTAACTAAGATAAATTAACTATTATTAAGTAATAAATAGAGCAAACCTAGATTTAAAACACAGTTCATAGGTATAATTGATCTGCTTTTAAAATTTATTTTATGATCAAATCAGGGGAAAATTGTACAAGATATACATGCTGAATATTTTCTTGAGTACATGAGAAATAAATTCTGTCAGCTCTGCTATGTTCCTTTTTTGTATGTCTTTGAATACGGTGGTGGCTACTTGGAAGTGCTTGCTTATCAAAAAGTGAATTCTAAAATTTTGATAATCTCTAATGTGTGTGGGCACATTGATTAAAAATCACCTAATAGCTGGTAGTTGGACAAGCACAGCTCAAACACAAAGTGTTCAATAATTTAGAGGCTGTGCTTGATTTATAGATTTAGAAAATGTAAAAGATCTCACTGGCAATTCTGAAAACTGAACAAATTAAAGAGACTTTTTTTGGCAGATGTTCAGATATTCACAGGCTGAGTATCTTATTACTTTAATCATTCAAGTGCTCACCACAAAGTATTTACTTATCTCATTCACTTACAAATTCAGATATACGTCACCAAAAAACAACCCAAACAGAAAATCCTGTTGTGCATCAAGTATTTCAGTCATTCTGGAAATTATACCACAGTTGGCCAAGTCTTGCCATTGTATTCTGTCTTCACCCAGAAAAAGGAACAATAATTGACATTGTTGGAAGTGTTTGATTAAGAACCAATAGAAATTCAATGCAATTATAGTAAGATAGAAAAGAAAACAGCCTTGAAAATAAAATCACATCTGTACCAAACTGTGGAATTCTCCCCTGAATTACAATCCTTTCTTCCCTATTTACATTTTCACTCATTTTAAATCTTTACCATTTAACTCCCATAAAATATTTTCTTTATTAAAACCAGTAAAGCTATGTGGCTCTTTTTGCAATGTGATTTATAACGATCTAATTTTTTTGTTTGGTTGGTTGTTTTTTTTTTGTTTCTAATTTGTTAGGATTTTTTTACAACTCATGAAGCTTTTCAGCAATCCTGTGCATGAGTGGAAGCACTCCTGGCTCATCCTTTGGAAGGCACACAGAGTCTGTCAATCATGACAGAATCCAGAAGTTTTGTTTGGAAAGCACATATTTGATATGTTTGTACTTATATAATAAACTTTAGTCCCTAACAATTCATGGGAACAGTTTTGTGGTCTGCTGTTTCCTCGGGCTAATGAGGAGTAATTTGGAGAAAAGTCATTCTAGATCATAGCATATGCAGCACAAAACATACTGAAATTACCAATTCCTCATTTGAGTGGAAAGACAATTGATGCTATTTGTGACAACAGTGAGAGACCAAACCTTTTAAAACCCTTCACCCATATGAAAAAAAGACATCTCATTTTTTAGCTAGTTTTGAGAAGAATCCTCTGAACTTGATAAAGTATCCTCTTTTGCATCTAAACTTCAGCAAGAAGAGGAAGAACAAGAATCTCTACTATGACACAAATACAGCTCAGTTAGAAGCTTCTAAAGGTATTTGTTAATTGCTTCTGAAAATGATTTAACTTTTTAAGTATCTATTCCAAAATGTTTCTTAAAAAGACAAATAAAAACAAGAAACCAAAAGTGTACAATACCTCTTCTTCCAGAACTGGTTAAAACTGGTGATAGATGGGCAAAAATAAGGGGGTGTTTGCCAAGCCACCACGTAGACTCTTTTTTGTCACATTTTCTCCTACTTTTAGTTAACAGACTAACCAGTTGGGCCTTGGTAAACATTGATTACTTGGAAGCAATGAATGACAGAAGAACAGGTAAAATGTTGATTCTGCTTGCATGTTTTTACATTCCCTGTTTAAACTCAGGCATAAATAGATGCAAAATTTTTGCCCACAGCAGCCCTGGCAGTCCAAGCAGTGACCAGAACAGTTTGGTCTTCACTGATTTTCCCTGGATTTACATAAGACTCAACAACTGCCAGAGAACTCTTCCATTCTCCAGGCTAATGGACTGCAATGCTCCTGCCCAAAGACTCACAGCCTGAGTTTGTATTTATGACTCTGAACATCAGGATCAGCTGTGAAAAGAATCATTGCCATCAACAAAAATAAAATTTAAGGGTGTTCAGATTATTCTGGATGGGTGAACAGCTTTTGCTATTCTATTTCCCATTATTGTGCCCCTTAGTCTCTCCTTCCTGAGTGGGTAAGGACACCTTGTCATTAATGATTTCTCTCCCTGCATCTTTCCACCCCAGATTTTCCCTCCTGAAGTCTTTAACACTGGTGACATACAGGGTGCATTGTTAATGAGACACTGCATGGAAACATTCACAGGTTGCAAAATTGCTAAACTGCAGATAAACCAAAACATATAGATGGATCTTTTAAAGTCCAAAAAATCTGAACTAAAAAGGGAAAAAAAATGAAATTCCTGTGGCTGCAAGCATTATGAGCATTCATTTATTGATATAATCACTTTTTACTGATTTGCAAATAAATACCTACTTGTCTGCCTTTAGTTATAGTTTGCCTCCTTCTCCCCTGATAGTCAACGACTTCCACACTCTCCAGATATATGTCAAGCCAGTACACATATTTATTGATGAGGTCTAGTGCCAGAGCAGTTGGCTGTTCAATTTTCGAGTCCACTATCCACGTCCTGTTCATTCCATCCATGTCACATCTCTCCACCTTGGCAGCATTCCCGTAGTCTGTAAAGAAAAGCTTTCTGTTGAAAGAAAATAAGATGTTGTAAGTTTTAAAGGGTGTGAGCAGAGTGCAAAACCCCTGCTGGCTCTGGGAAAAGGAAGTTTTTGTTCTTTGTGATTTCAATTTCCTATACACCCCATATTGATAAGCACATAATTATTTTTAGGAATTCACTATATCTTTTAACAAATAAAGAATTACACAGAATTATCTTTCGAATGTAAAGCACAGAAGTTCTAAATTCATTTTCTTACAAAACAGATACACCATGTAATACTCTTAAAGTTACAATCTTACATGAATTTTTAACCATTATTTGTAAAAAAAAAAAAAAAAAGAAAAAAAGATAGGATAGTTACAGACAACAGTGGCAAAAGCACAAAGCACTCAAGTTGTCTGGAGAACAGTTACTGCACATAAGCCATAACAAATACAGGGATCCCCACTGTCAGGCGCTTTAACATCTATTTCTGAAGGAGATGCTTTAGTCTGCAGTACATTTGTCTCCAGGCTTTGGAAAGGTGTTCAGGCTCCAAAATGCTTCCACGAATTCAGTGAGTCATTCCATCCAGGAATAATGGGAAACTATCAAAGACTTCAAATTGCTGCTAAAGCTCCCTAACCCGATTCTTGATTAGCATTCACTGGCTTTAGCACACGCAAATCAATTTTGATTAACCTGACAATATTTTAACAGGATTACCTATTTGTGAGAACAAATTACGCTTGCAGGCTGAAGACCACCTTGCCATGACTTTAACATGCTGTAAAGAATAATCTGATTCCAGGCTGAATGTTCCTAAAACTACTTTGAAAACCAGGATTTCATTATCTAAATGAAGTGAATTATCTCCTGGTTATTACTGCTAATGGGAATAACTTTGAATCAACAGCCTATGAAACTTCAGATATCTTTATGTGCCAGAGCAGTAATTTATAGCCTTGCAACTTCTCATAAAATCCCCTTTTTAGTTATTTGCTGAACAGCAGAATAAAACCCATATCCTTTATCTTTAGTCTTTAAATAAATAAGAATACATTTTAGAAGTAAAGTGCTTCAAGAAAAAAAAAAAAGACAATTAAAAATAAAAACAAAAAAATAAACCCACAACAACTTTTTTAAAAAGTAAAAGTATGAGAATCATCTATAGTCTATGTGCAAAAGCTGTCAAATGCCAGAATGAATTGATCTCAGAATCATAAAATAGGGCTGGAGGAGGATTTGAAAGGTCATGTAGTCCATCACCAGGCCATAAGGCAGAATAAACTTTACCTATAACACTCCTGAGGGATAACTCTATTCCTGACAGGGATTTCAATTTATCAAAATAATTCTGAATTCCTGTCCTGTCCTTCATTGTCATTCTTTATCCCAGCTGTACTCTAAGAATATATTTAAAACACACACTTAACATTCAGGTCTGTATAAATCAAAATGTCCATGGCACACAATTTTTGCAAAGTAGAAATCATGTCTGAAAACCAAAAGTAATCTGGAATGAAAACAGAAAGGGAAAAAAAAAAAAGTATGTATATAGTTGTATATACTTATTTATGCATGCATTCTTGTCATCAGAAATATCAAGACCAACACCTATATATATTTAAAATAAGTTGTTAAAATGTTCCATGTACTCCAGACTACAATCTGCACTTCTAGGGATTTGATTTATGTTATTTAATGCAACTTTGTACCTCAAGATTCAATAATTCAAATAAAGCTTATTTTGGAATCATAGAACCAACTGGGTTTGCTGTGATCAGACACTGACATATATATAAATACATAAATACACACAGATGTATGTAAATACAAGCAGTTACAAACACCCGAAGTTTGACTTCAGACTGACTCTACTGCATAGTATTCCATTTTATTAATAATTTAACATTTCTACAGATTAAAACACCAGTTAAAACAAAAAAAAAAAACCTATTTACAAGCCTTTTACAAGATTATCTTTTCAGATCAGACAAGAAGTAAAATGTTTGTGTGTCAATAACAAATAGATCCCGTGAGGAATGTCTAAAAATTAAGAATATTTAAGAAATTAAGAGGCTGCTCCAACTTCATGGAATAGGTTGGGGTTTGGGTTTTTTTTGTTTGTTTGTTGTTGTTTGGGTTTTTTTTGTTTGTTTTGTTGTTTTTTTTCTTTTTTCATTATCTATCTCATAATAACATCATTTGGGTAAGTTATCATGACTTCATGTGTAAGCTACACTCTTTTTACTCTACAAATCATTATTTTTTCTCCTGGAGACTGACAACAATGAAACTTCATCACTAAAAGGAAGAGGTAAAAGACAGAACAAGAAAGTAGTTGCCTAAATGCTTGCTGCACGATCAAAGCTCTCTGAAAATTAAATTGAGAAAATTGAACACTTGACTGTGTAATTTTGAAACACAATTCTATAGTTAATGACTAGAGCAGGTTTTTAGAGTGAGGTTTAAACCGGAATCACATTTCTAACACAAGAAGCTGACCCACAATTACGCCGTGTTTCCTTTGCCTTGGGAGCTCTAAAGGATGCACTCTACAGTATTTATTTCAGCTCCCGGCTAATCTTTCTGCTCACAAACGGTGCTGGGTTTGCCTCTCCATTTTCAGCAAGGGCAGTGAAATCTTTTATCCGTTCACAGAGCAATTTTGGGAGGAAAACTGGCCGTGTGTACGTCCCTGCACAGCCCAAGCTCGGGGCACTGGGGCTGACCTTGAGGGACAGGCTCTGACAGAGAGCTGAGTTCATTACAGCCTTCATTTCCTGAGGCTGCCGAGGAGGATGCTAATTGAGGCTGCTGCCACAGTAAAAATGTTGGCACTAAACAGGATTGTATTAAGGCATGCTATCTTTTGAGAGTCATAGAGTTCATGTGTAGAAATTCTGAATTCTGCTTGTAGTTAAACAACAACAAGAGGGGCACTCTCCTTCATCAAGCCCTGGTCCTTTGCAAGCATTTAAACTCATACAAGTATTCAGTTGTTTTGACTCTTCCAGAATGGTTTCACTGCGGTCCCGGCAGTGAGGAATCTACATCTAATAACTGATGGTGATATCTTCCAGGCTGAATTACACAGACTGACTTCTGCAGCAGCTTATTTGGCTTTAACAGCTATTTTCACCTGTCCCCCTCTCCAGAGATATTTCTAGATGGAAATCAAATTCTTTCCCTCTGCCTAGCAGCTAGAGATAAGCAAGGGGAGGCAGACTTCCTCCTCTCGTGAGACAGGCTCTTTCTGCTGCCTTTCTTTGCAGTTATTCCAATTCTAGGTCGGTGATTGACCAAGCAGAGCCAGCCCTGGGTTTGCTGCTCCAGAGGAGTTCAGGGGGTCTGCACAGTGCTCCAGCAACCTCCCTGCAGCAGCTGGAGATCCAGCCACCCCTGGATGACACTGACTGCTCTCACAGCTCTGCCACAATGCTGACAGAAACTCATCCTCTTCCCAGCTATTTCATGCAACCTCCTCAGCCCGGGAACTTAGCCTTAAAAAGTTATGGCTGGAGGTTTTCCAGAGAGTTTGGTTCCAACTGGGAATAAATGCACAGGGACTATCCCGTCCACATCTGAGCAAGGACAGCTCCCCAGCATTTAAAATATCCTCCCTGATACACTGACTAAAACCTGCAATAATTGTTGGCAAATAGAACTAATTCCAGAGGAAAATAATGCTGCCATGAGACAGAAGTGACAGTGAACTTCCCAGTCCCTGCTCTCACACCAGTGGTCACAGATTTATCTTTCCTTCATTATCAAGTCTCAAAATTATGTAAGGAGGGCCTCAAAAGAGCTGCTGTTCTTTCCTTGCACAATAGTTCCTGCCTTAGTTCAGCTGCCAAACCCCTTATCACCACTCGTTTTGTCCAGAGCCTTCTCTTTTGTCACTGCTTTTTGTTTTGCAAGCTTCCAGTCACCTCATTCATAACCCACCTGTTTAACTAGCTGAGAAGAAATTGTTTTCCATGTAAAGCTACATATGGGCACTTGCATGACTGAAAACTCCTAATTTCTTCTGCATCTAAGATGCCAAACACGGTACAGCACAATCAGAGTTTGGGGGGCAAAAATATACATGCTGGAGTTCTTTGACAAAAAGACATACTATAGGAAGCAAATCAGTAAAGTATATATAGAAAAAGAGGATGTTTTCTTCGGCAAAGTCACTGCTGTGGACAAGACCTAACTACAATAAAGTTAAATATTTCCTAGCATGCCTCAATAGGAGCTGTGAGTAGAAAGGAAAGCATTTAATTTTCAGAAATTACACAGGAAGGGTCATTTTTATCACAGAAGGCAATTAAAGATACTCAGTTGATCTTGGCAAAATGAACAAGTCACAAAAAATTAGAAACTCTTTACCAGTTTAAGAGCCAGACTATGATGTGGGGAAAATAAAAGTTTGACTTGGAATTAACATAAATGCTGTACAATTAAATTGGTTTAAAACATAATGAGAAAAGCATTAGCACTGACTGGCACCAGCCAGATTTACTGCAGGACAAAGAGAAGGACTGAAATTATAGGGACTGGGGTGAACCTGCTTCAGAGCAGCTAATTAAAAGGATGTGCAAAACCACCCCATGGAGTTTTCTTATAGCCTGTGGCATGAGGTGATGGCCTGACTGGATTCTCAGCAGGGGACTGCCATGCAGCCCTGTCTCTGATTTCTGCTGAATTTTTTTTAAAAATGAATGAGATTTGATTTAGTTTGCATCCCATTTAATTAATAATAAGCTTTGAAGCATGGTCCAGGAGCGTTCTCACTTCTGATGATGTTTAGGTTGGTTTCTGGGCTCAGCACTTTTCCTTTTTCAACCACATCTAAGGCAAAAGAAATCAGCCACCCTCAGATTAAGCCCATTTTTGGTAATAAATGATCCATGGCCCTTGGGGTCCCAGAGAGATTTTATGAACTTTAAGAGCACTTTTTGCTAGAACACATACACACACACACACACACACACGTTAGAGCCATTGCAGCGAAAGCAATTCTCAGGTTTGGGACAAAGGGAAACTTTCCCCCAAGGAAGAAACTGAAATACCACTGGATTTGGATATTTGGGTTTCTCCTTGCTCTGCTTCTTTCCAGCACAATGCAGCACCCATCACCTGGAGGATAATTTCCCACTCTTTGGCTCTCCAGAAACATGTGGGGTTTTGTTTTGTTTTTGATTTGTTTTGGAGGGGGGTGTTGTTTGTTTGTTTTGGTGGTTTTTTGGTTTTGGGGGTTTTTTGGTTTGGTTTTTTTTTTTTTTGTGGGGTTTTTTTTGTTATTGTTGTAACTGATATTGGAACAAAATAGCAAGTGGAGGCTTTTGAGCTGCATGGCAGTGAAATTCTATTAAAGTTCCTCTGTGATTTCTGCAGTGCAAAGGAGGACACGTGTTCCAAGCATTCCTGGCATTTTGGAAATCTAGCAATGAGTGCCTGTGACTAAAAACAATAATGGTTTCTTCTCCTAGAGAGCTGCAGATTTAGTGCCACGCAGGAAGCAACACAGGGTCGAGCTGCAGATAAAAGTAAAACCCAGGCAGACAACTCATTCTCATCCAGCTCCACTCAGTGCCTGCTGCACAACAGCGGGCAAAAATCAGCAAAATTCAACTCTCAGGGGGGGCATTGGTAATGAAATACACTTCTCTTCACAGGGAAATCACTGCTTCAAACAAAAGTTTTCTTATTTGCTGCAAGAGGGCTGGTGAACAGCAAACGGGGGAAAGTAGCTGAGAATTTGGGGATGGATTAAAAACAGAGCCAGCGTGGTTCGCTGCTAAAGAAGGTACAATTTATCATAATTGATTCATTTGTTTGTTCCTATTTAAACTGTCCATCATCCATCCATAAACATGTCTGTTAGAAAGCTAAATTGGTTTGCCATCAACAGGTCCCCCCCGAACCCCATTTCCTTACAGACACAGAAATATGAATTTTCAGGTGTTATAAAGTGGTTTCATAATTCATGATGGTTGTTCATTATATATATATATATTGTTGTGACTACACAATTGTTTCAGCAATCCTGCATCCTATTCAAACTAAGATTATAAGTATATATCTTAAATGAAAGTGTAATACCACATAGCAGAAAACTTAAGGGTTTAAAATTTTAAGGCATTATATATATATATATAAAACAAAATAAAAGTTTTAAAGTTAGCCTATCCTTCTTCTTCATAAGTTTAAGTAATATTATATAATTGAGTAAAAAATCCACAATGCAAACCACAAGTAGTTAGTTATTAAGTTAAAAGTAAAAATCATTTAACTAGCATTTCATAATTAGTCAAATTACCTTAAAAAAAAAAAAAAAACC
>VWZN01003413.1:1259271-1278825 GCA_013396955.1 Regulus satrapa | reverse complement strand
AAAAAAAAGAAAAACCTTAAACTCCATTTTTAATTTACTATCTGAATGTACTTGCATTCTGTGAAACTATAATACAGACAAAAAAAAATAAGAAATATCTAAGTCCAAACAAAAATACCACCCCCACTCATTAAATCCCAACCCTAACAGAAAAAGATATGCTACAAACAAAAAACAAACAAAAAACCCCAAAAAAACTTCCACAGCTGTGGCTGTACATGCTAAAAAAAATCACATCTGGAATACAGGAGCAATAAATCAAACACCCAGAAGAATGGGAGATCAGTTCATAGGCTCTGCTTGTGGATAAATCACACAGAAATTTTGTCTTACACTCTCAACACAAGACTTGTGGGTTTTTTGTTTTTTTGGGTTTTTTTCCCCATATCAAGACTACAGAAATGGGATGTACTCTTGAAAAAGTGCATCCCTCAAAATATCAACTTTATAACTGCTTAAACCTGATTTCTGTCTACGTAACATCCAATATCTTTTAATTAGAGTTATCTAATTACCTCCAGTAATTTTGTGCACAAAGTAGTTTTCTGAATAAAAAGTATGTTCTCTGAATTTTCAAAATTTATTCCCAATATGAAATTTTAATAATTAAATCAAATACTGCCTTTTCAGCCACATTTTTTTTTCCATGACTACATGCAAAGTTTCATAACTGCCATATTGACATGAAAGACACATTGCAGATGTAGTCTTCGATTCATTAAGGGCCCTGAGCATCAGTACTTATTTGTCAGATTACTGCCCTTAACTGAAAATGCAAGGATTCAGACTTAAATCAGATGCAGAAATTTGGAATTAGAGTCCTTTCAGACAAAATATGTTTTCCCATGTGTAACTACAAGCTCATCAATTGGAACAGAATTGAAGAAACATCGATTATTCCCATTTTATCACAAACCAGCTGTGCCAAATTGATGTGCTGAACTACTGAAAAAAAATCATTTTATAAACAAAGTGCCATGTTACATGGCTTTATATCAACTTTTAAGCAGACTTTTAATGCGACACTGAAATAATATCATGAAGTCTCTATTACATTTTTTTTAAAAAGTAGATATCATCCCTCCTTAAAGAAAATCTTTAGCAGATTTTATATAGTTTAAAAAATGTATTTACATTCAAACCATGCATGCGCTGATCTTAGAGATACTGAAATCTGGAACATGATGATGAACAGTTCTTGGATTATCATGAGTACTCATTTTTGAGGGTAAGACAGTTCATTTCCACTGCTTTACCAGATGTACAAGATGCAGAGAAATAATTTTGCCACATAAAATTAAAATTATCATTCTTATTGGCAACTCAGGCTCTGATAGATTTGTTAGCCTTCAAAATCAACTCGAGATATGTATTTTAATGTGCAATTTTTGATTATTCTGCTTTGAATGATTTCTGGAGTGTCAAAAAGGTGCCACATGACCTTATATACCCTTTACATGCACTTCTTTATGTACAGAGCAGAATGCACATATTCATACACTCATTTTCAAAGATTTCCTTACTATTATGCCAAAGCTCTTTCACAGAAGAAATAAACGGAGCACTTTTCCTGAAGGTATTTAATTTACACAAGATATAATTATGTGCAGTCAGACCCTATTGCTTCTTTCACTTAATAAACAAATAACCTTTTCCCTTAGTTGAAAAGCGACAATATTAAAAAATTACTTTTTAAAATAGGATTTTTTTTTTGAGGGGGGGATGGAAGGGGGAAGTTTTTATTAATTGTTCGGCAATTGGAGTGGAATAAAGGTAGAAATAGGGAATATCCCTGAAACTGTGTTTGATTTACAGCCTGAGGAGTTTCAGGCTAAAGCAGAGTGGAGTTTGGAAGTTTTAACTTTAGTCCTAGAGCTGAGCTCAGGCTCAGAGCAAACCAGGGCAGCACCAGCAGCAGCTCCTCGTTTAAAAATGACTGTCCAGACACAGGAGGCCATCATTTCCCAAACACAGCCTCACTTCTCAGGGGCTTTTCCTTCCCAGAATGCGAGACGTGGCCTTTCCAACCCTGCCTGAGAAATGAGGGCTGGCTGGAGCACTTGGCACTATGAGATGTGGAAAATGGGCCCGCTCAGTTTGTCAGGGATTTTAAATCATGTTTTCCACGCCACCAGCATCAATCACAACACAGGGTGCTTTGTCTTCAACTATGTGATTTCTGTCAACCAACTTTTTCCACTTAGTGACAAGCAATGAAAAAGGAAACATTTTTGCAATATTAATTTCTTTAAAATGTATTATTAATGAGAAAAAATAAATTAAAACAGTTCCTCCACCTTGGTATTTGATGACCTATACCAGATTAAATGTCAGTAATAGCTGGCATTTGAGAACCTGTCTCATCCATCTTATGCAGAAAATGCTACAATAATCATCATTATGTAGGATTACATTAAATTAATCACAAATCCACAGTTTGCAAGCCTTAGGAATCTCAGGGCTCCTTCCCAGGCAGACCTGCAAAAAGGCCAGGATTACACTGAGACTTTAGATCCCAAAGGCTTCTGATGATTTTAAGTTATGATGAGTTAGCAGTCAACAGAAGGGATGGAGATTTTTTTTCTTTTTTTCTTTTCAAAAACCCAAGGAAGGCTGTATCAGTGGCTTTTAAACACAATAATACTTCAAACTCTGAAAATCCCTGCACTGCACACTGCTGGAAGCTGGCAGGTTTGCTGTGGGAACTGCTGCAGGATGCTAGCTTATTATTTCTTTCTTGCCTAAGATGTGTATTGAGATTTTTCTTGTGATTTTTTTTTTTTGGTTGGTTGATTTTTGTTTTTATTTTTGGTTTTGCTGCACTTAGTAAAAAGTCACACTGGGAATACTGTGGGAAGCAGCTGTGCGGGTACACCCCTCAGTGCCCCTGCTCTCAGAGCTCTCAGGTCATTAAATATAATAAATTTAAATCATTAAATATAACCAGTGGCATCAAAGCTGATCTTGGATGAAAAAACAGATGAGACTGTTAAAAAAAAAAAAAAAAAAAAAAAAAAAAAACCAACCAAAAAAAAACAACAACAACAAAACCCACAAAAAACCCCCAAAACCCCCAAACTATTGTGATAAAAACCCCTGCAATTTATATTTCAAACACATATATAAATTATAATTTTCATTAAAAGTTACTTCAAATTTATGTGTGTTAATGATCTTACTTTATGCCAAAGAGGAGCAAAAACACTGAATATTTGATCTCCACAAGCAAACACTACTAACACAATAAATCCTTAAGCTGGTTTAACTTGTGCCAATGGTTATTTATCCCTGTGTAGAGCAGAAAACAGCCTGTGCTTGGCAGCAATGGACAGAACTGATCTGTTCCCTGGCTTTTCCTTGGGACCATGCAGTAAACTTTACAGGTTAGGGAATAATTCCAATTCCATTGATGATTCTAGTGGTGAACAGCAGTGAGAAATGCTCAGGGATCACCAGGAAAAAAAAATAATTATCTATGCAAAATACACCTGCAGAAAATGAAATACAAACAAGAATCTCCTCCAGCACTTAGATGTTCCTGTTTAGGAATCTCTTTTCTTTAATGCTTGTGGGGGCTTTTTTTGTAAACTAACAAGTTCTGAAGTGTATATTAGAACTTACATCTTGAGTTTCTTGATCAATTATTTTCTTCTGCAGAGGTTGGTTTGGGTGCTGCTGGTCCACACCAGGCTCAGAGCTACAAATCTTCCCACTACAAATTCCTAAATGAGCATTATTTAATGTCAGCAGCAAGTGAATTACCTGATTCCATGTCTCATCCTGGTATTTGACAGTCAGTAAAAATAGGAAGTTTTGCTTCCTCAGTAGCTACTGAGTAAACAAATCATTTTCTCCCCAAAAAATTGTACTTGCAAAGAAAATTCATAAAAAACCCAAACCCCAAAGTCTTGTCTAAAACAAAGATCATAGGCAACAAATTATCAAGTTAGTAGAAAGAAAAAGCCAAGCAGGATTTACACAGAACTGTAATAATTGAAATTAGGTTGGAAGTATTGTATTTGCATTATTTTATCTCTTGTGAGATCACAGACTCTTTAAATCTTCATGATATTTTTTCTTAAGGCGCTACAAAACAGAACTCAATTTCAGTTAAGTGTCAACAAAATTGGTTTTATTCCACCACGGAGAAGGCTCTTGTGCTTTTGCTGTTGTTACTCCATTCTTGATCAGTTAACCTTTAATTTACAGCAGCAAGGCCTAGTGGGAAGGCAGAATTATTTATAATACCACTAGTAATTAGTGCCTAATTACTAGAACTAATATGAAGCTGCTAGAAAACTGTGCATATATCCAGGATTTAAAGCCGATGACTGCTGATTTGTAGCACAAATATATAAACAACAGAAATATTTCCATTTTTACCTCCAAAGGTTCCCCAACTGAGAGCCCATTGATGACCTGCCACGTTACTTAATAAACTTCCACTGTGGCAAAGAAGTTATACAAATAATTGTCAAAAAGGGTTCCTGCTTTTGGCTCCAGTTAGCAAATATTTTCACAGGCTTTTCCTGAAAGATGTACTGAGTGCCAAGAAGAATACAAAGACAAAAAAGTTTCAGTATGTGATGGTAGGTAATAATATGTAGACACTGCCTGGAGTGTAGCAGTAAATTGCTGGAGATTTTTTTATTTTGATGTTCAAAGTGATAAATATGCATATATTTATTTATTTCAGTCATTGGTTTGAAATTTCCCTTTCCATTAGAGCAGATCATTTGAATACCCCTTATTTACTGAATTACCTGCTGCTACTTTCCACGTGAAGTTTGTGTCATTTCAAGAGCAGTGAAAACCTGTGCTGGCATGACAAAGTGCTTGATAGCAAAGCTGTATCTGTAATACACTCACTGTGCTTGTTACAGAGCTGTGAACATA
This sequence comes from Regulus satrapa, assembly GCA_013396955.1. Taxonomy (NCBI): domain Eukaryota; kingdom Metazoa; phylum Chordata; class Aves; order Passeriformes; family Regulidae; genus Regulus; species Regulus satrapa. The sequence continues at coordinate 1,273,929 of VWZN01003413.1, read as the reverse complement.
AGTAATGAATGAAGTAAGAGGCTGCAAGAAGCAACGTGGGAATTCTGGGATTAAAGAGGCTGTCAGCTGATCCAGAGGCACAACATCCACTTCTGCCCCCAACACAACATTTATGTAATTTTTTTTAAAACATATGGCAAAATGTGGTAGCACAAAATTATGCTTTGTTTACAGAAATGATGAAAGGATTAGCTGAAATCAAACAAACAAAGATAGAAATAAAATAAATCCCCTGTGTCCTCTACAGAACCCACAAACTCATGGGAAAATGTTACAAATATAGTCAACAACAAAATAAATATTATTTCATGGGATTATTGGGTTATCTATCTGTGTATCTATTCATATCAATTAGATATTTTCTGCAATGAGAGTGTGACTCCTCCTTGTTCTCTGGGGATAAAAGCATGGAGTGAAAGCATGGAAAAAAAAAAAAATTCCAGAAAGTCACAAATCATAAATGATTAACAGAACAGAAAAATAAAGGGCACTTTGGCACTTCTCCTCCTGCCCTGAGATACTCTGGCCTGCCCTGGGAGCAGAAAATTCCATGTTTCTGAGGAATGGGACACACGGTGCCACCTCACCCCACATTTTCCTCTGCCACCCACAATGAACCCATTCCTGGATTTCCTTATTCAGGGAAGGAATTTCACCAGCGATTTTGAAGGCAGCAAACAAATCAACTTCCTGATTACTCTTCTGAAACACCAGAAATGCATTAGCAGCCCTGGCTCCAAGCAGAGTGAGGAGAAAAAGGGGGGGATTTACACACCCCAGGAATGGCTGCATACACCATCTCTGCAGTAATGTTTCAAATACCAACCTGCCCCACACAGAATTAGATAAGACAATTTCTGAAAATTAATAAAATGGAAAAGAAAAAAAAAGGCAGAAAAAATAAAACTAAAATAATTTTCTGGCCAAGTATAGGATTATATTAATGTGCAAAGCAGTTAAGTTATACCAGCATGAACTGAACTGAGACATCCACACTACCTCACCAATTTTATTATCAATTCTAAGACAATTTCAGAACACAAAGGAATAAGTTATGGCTGATGTCATTAATGCCATATGAAAAATGGAATTCTAACCTATTTATGATTCACACCACCCAGTCTCACAGGCTTTTGGTCACATCAGTGGGAACTAAATCACTTTCTCTTTGTTCAAAGTAGCACTGCTCCCCAAGCCTCTGGACCACCCAGCCCACAGCTATGAGTACGGCTGGATTTTAGAGCTGCTGAACTTACTAGTCTTCTCAATTAACTAATTCTCTCATTTTAGGAGCAGAAGAAACAATATAAACCCCAACACAAATGCTGGTATCTCCTGTACTGAGTGACAGCAGGAAAGGAGGTGAAGCTGCACAAGGAAGGCAGCTGCACATGCAGCCCAAGAGGCATCGATGGAGATGCTTTTATTAAAACAGCTGACAGGGAAGATTCCCTCTGCAGCTGACAGCCTGAAAGCAGATCATGGTGAGCCTACCTGTCAGGAAGGTTTTACTTCTTTATTTTAAGACAAAACTGATGCGCACTGGCGTGAGCGCAGAGTGGATCAGCAAACAGCCTGGTGGGGTTTGGAGGGAGCAAACCTGTCTGCTATCCTGTAAGGATAAAAGCAATAATCTACAGGCATCACTAATTAAACTTCTTTTTTTCTCTTTCTTTTCTTTTTTTTTTTAACATTATTTCTGTCTGATGCCAGAAATATAAGTAATACCTACTTTGCATATTACCTGCAATAGAAGTTAATTTACTCTAATCAGCCTGAGGTGAAAGGAGCACAGATTAACTTGGGGCTTTCTTGCCCTCGCTTTGTTTCAACAAAATCGTCCTCCTCTGATACAGCCCCAGTGAATAATCTTACAACTCCAGCATTTTATAATCACTTTATAATCCCATTCCTCACTGCTGTCTGTGAGGAGATAGCTTGGGTGGGGACACACAGACACCACCTGCTGCAGAGCAGTCCTTTTCTTCCTCACCTTATATTAAAAGATCTGCTCCTGGTCTTTTCACATTTAATTCCAAAAGAGAGAAGGCTGAAGAGCAGTAACGATACTACTTTATATTCCTTAAAAGCTGTTCCTGTGTTCAGCAAGCAGTAATTGCTTGATTTAACCTCCTTCTTCATGGTGCCTGGCAAGGGAGGTGCTTACTTGTCCAAGCATAATGGAGAGACAGCAGCAGTGACAATCAGCACAGCAGATCAGATGGTGCCCAAATCCCTATGAAACTTACACCAATAAAAAAGGATAAACCCCTGGGATTCAGCTCTTTTTGGAAATCCTGATTGCTTCCTAAGTCCCTACAGTCCAGTCCTCATCCCTGTTGTCAGACAAGGTCTCACCATGCAAGTGATGGACCCCAAGAATTCTGAACACAGAAATAGCCACTCAATTATAATGTGAAACTCCATCCTTTCTGCTATTATTTGTTTTTTGGTTTTTTTTTTTTCTTCCTTATTTTCTTCTTCTTAATTAAACTGGTAATTGAGGCTGTGCTATGAGCTGAACTCAATTAAATAAGTCAGGGTATGTTCAACATATGCTCCCAAAACTCTGCCACTCAAAGCCCGGGCTGGAACATCTAATCTGCAAGCATCAGACAGCTGTAAACAGGAAAGAAATTGCCATCTGAGCATCGTGCTATTGAACACGTCTAGGAAAAGGCAGCACTCCCCTCAGTATCGAAATAGCAGCTGAAAATCTAAGGACAGTTCCAACGGTGAAGAAAAAAAAACAATCAAAAAGAAGTATTTACTGGAGAAAGAGGGGCATTTCTTTGGTTTATTGGTTAATTACTCTGCATTGGGAGTTTTGGTGTAATAGTTTATGGGATTTCAGCATCACATGGAGTTTTCTGCTGAGAGGGTGTACCAGATACCCCAAAGGCTGGGATAAATCTGTTGCTGACTTGAGGAGTTCTTCAAATCTCCATGTACCTACTACTCCTGCATCAGAGAACCTGGCCTAACATTTCCCTTTGAAAGTTTTCTATTACTACTTAAAACAGAAGAGGGAACAAAAATCAATAAAACCAGGTATGAGCGAGACAAAATGTCTCTCATCTCTACTGAAAATTATTTATTTACACATTGAAGAAAAAGCTTCAAAAAGATAATATTTGGAGTCTAAACACTTGACTGCTGTGTTGGAGGAGTGGAGATAGTTGAATTTGGAAGTACCAGACATTACATGAGGATCTCCTGTGGCTGTGGTTTTCCCAGGATGTTTCCTTTCTCATGGCAACTGTGAAAGTTCCCAGGTTCACCTCCATAAAAAGAACAGAAAATCTTTTGCAGGACAGAAAAAAAATCTCCCTATCATCTAGACTTCTGAAATACCAGGAGATAAAAATGATTCCACTTTCTTCGTAAACAAACAAGCAAAAGCCCACCCAATTTTGATGCTAGAAATCCCAGATATCAGGGCATTCCTCATGGAAAATGCTTTCCTCATACTTAGGAGTAGACTCAAATGAAGGAAGCAGCTCAGAAGCTGTTGTCTTTATTTTGTTTTCCTAATCTATTAGCATTAGGAGATCCAGCTATCCTAATAACCAGAAACTGATAAGCTGGTTCAGACCACTGCTCAGAATGTTTTAAACTGCACACTGCCACCGTGTATTTGTGAAAACACCAGCTATTTATGGAAATAAATAATTGGACATCAAGCTCTTCCATGCTCATAACAGATCACTGGACATCATGAGATGTTGATGAATCTTTGTTTCAGTTTGAATGGGAACACATTCTGTTTGAGGACCCGAAATGGAAGCCGTAAGAGCAGAATACACATGTGCTGTTTTTCAAAGGCATTCTCTAATGTCACATAACAAAGTCAATGATCCAAGGAAGCTAAGAAAATTCACAGGGTAAAAGGACTGGAAAGGATGATATTATTAAGCCTCTTTTCAGGTTTCCCTAATAGAAATCCCATCATTAATCAGTCATTCATAACAAATACTCATTAATTGCCATCCTTCTCAAAGCACTCAGCAGCAGGATGGTATTTTTAGAGGTGGGGAGGATGAAGTGTACAGCATTGAGCTCACAAAATGTAAAAGTATAAAAACAGGAAGAAAAAAAAAATCAGTGTTTTTTTAGCTGTTACACCTGTGCCTTCCCCACCTGTTTATAGCTGGGTCTTTACCAAAGGCCGGGCAGGCAGCGTGCCCGGAGCTGAAACACGGCACGGAACACAGAGATGCCTTGGCATCGCCTCGTTTGCCAGGCACAGCAAAGGCTTGCTTCCATTTCCCAAGCCCTGCATTGACACAAATTAATTTATAAGTCTACTGAGTATAAACCTCAAAATAACCTCATTTGGCTCAGGCAGATTTAAGCTGCAGAAGAGGAGGAGGGCTCGGCGCTTTGACACACCCCGCGGATTTAGAAACAAAAAGTAAAGTGCTCAGTTCTGCCTGAGCAGGTGTCCAGAGAACTTGATAAAAACTGGGTTTTGGGAAGGTTTAATGAAAACCTCCTCTACACTTCTGGTCCAGGTTTTAGGCCTCTATCATAGAGCCACACTGGCAGCTGCTGTAATTAAGGCAAGAGGCTTGATTTTCTCAGAACACTGAAGTAGGTTTTTTTTGGTTTCAGCTCTGCCCAGACATATTTCTGTAGAAAGGATTCTCTCCAAGGGACTTAGATTTTTACAACTGAACAGTCTTGTGTTCATAAGTCCTTGTTTTAATTTCTTGGTGAGATCCTGTTGATTTTTGCACACAGGAGGCAAAGTTTAGTTTCAAGGCTGTGCACCTGCTACCAGAGAAAATTCAAAGAGTCTGTATGGGTTCTCCCACAAAACCACTATACCATCACTGGTTACAATAAATATTCTAATTTAAGTATTAACATTCCAATTTAAATCCTAATAGCAGGTCTGCCACAGTTTCCCAAGAGCACTGAACACTTGTACAATCAAGCTAAAGACTGAGATTGTTCCATTTGCACAAGGCTTCTTTTTAAAATATTAACATTTCTTTATATTCTTTATTTTTATCTGTGATCAGAGTAAAACAAGACTCATTCTCTTTGTTTTCTGGTTTTTTTTTTTTTTTTTTTGGTTTGTTTTTTTTTTTGTTTTTTTTTTTTTTTTTTTGGGGGGGGGGGGTTGTCTCCTAAATTCCCACCTTTTCTTCAAGTCTCTTTATCTATTTTTCGCTACTTAGTTCTTTAACTAGACATTTATCCTCACCTCCCTGTTTCAGAGCACTTCCCTTTCACTGCAAGCCACAAAAGGTTGAATTGTCTCAGATGTCCCCATTTGGGAAATACAAGGTTTAATTCACCCTGCCTGTTTTTTGAGATCTTAGAGTTTGGCATTCAATAAAGAGTAATTGCATTTTGTTGAAAAGAGCTCATGTTGCACATAGATAAATACACTGTATTTTAAGCACACAATGAATTTTTAAATGGATATAATGACTTGAAATATTTCTTCATTGCTGTCACAAAACTGTTTATTTTTTTTTCTTTAATCTATTATGACTGTAGCTATAAATCCAGTGATTAAAAAAATAAGCATTTTCATTTGATTAAGCATTTTGAAGCAGCACTGAGTTTGGTGAACACTTGCTTGAAGCACAAAATGAGAAAAAAAAAGGCACAATGAAAGGTAAATGTCACCAATCTTACGATTAAAAACGCAATTAGGGAAGACTTAAAACTACTTCTGTGTAAGTCTTTTTTTTTTTTTTTCTTTTTTTTCCTTTAAACTCTACCACATGTGCAAACATGCAACAGAGACAACTTCACCTATGGAGGGCAGGGGCAGCCAGTGACCTCTGACAAAGTGCCTTGCAAAACACTCCTGGTGCCAACAGAGCTGTGCCATGCCCTTTGCTCTATTTAATATGAGGGAGAATGGTGCTAGAAGCAGAAAATAGGAGCTAAAAATTACATAAACCAGAACTGGAAGAACCTTCTAAGCCCCATCTAAACCCAACAGCAACATAGGAAGGGCTCTCCACTGGAAATTTTTAAGGTTTTTTTTTTTTTTAAGTCTTCTTTATTGAAATTAAATGAACTAAGTCATTACAGTTGGCTAAGTTTTCATGAGATGTTCTACTTAGGAAAATAATATCTAGCCACAGACAAGATAAAATCTGTATCTGCAGGAAATCAGAATGGTTAGTCAGATTTTTCAGCTTTTTTTTTTTTTTTTCCCCCGCTCCCTGATTTTATAGAATAATCCCTGTCAATATACTCAAAGTACCTTCCACGAACACCAAACCCTTCAGAGAACCTGAAATTTAAAGAACAGTTTGCCTGACAGTCAGTTCAGGGAAAGGGGAAAGCAGAAAATCCAGGCCATGGACATTCCCCAAAGCTTAAGAGGGTCAGCTCAGCATCCCCAGTGTGAGCCTGCTCAGAACTCGAGAGAGGCTTGGACCTGATGGTGCTGGGTTTAAAAGATTCTGTGAGAGGGAAATTCAATTCTAAATTATTCACAGAGAGGTTAAAAAAGAAAAAAGAAAACAAACAAACAAACAAACAAAAAACCCCAAACAAACAAACAAACAAAAAAATCTGGAAACCACCAGGCTGAGCTGAGAACTGCACCCAAAATGCCATTAGGGCTGGACTGAGTGCCAGCACTCCCTGGCTAAAGGGGCTGCAGAGAACCTGAGAGTCAATCTGCCTTCCCTTCTCTTCCCTGGTTCACAAGGGCCTTCCCTGTGTGCAGCTTCCCTGAAAACACCTGTTCCAGGACAGTGCTGCTCCCAGGAGCCAGGTGGATGGGGGTGAACAGGCCTGGAGCAGCTCTCCTTGCACTCATTTCGGTTGCAAACAAGCAGTGCCTAAAAAGTGTTAAGTACAATTTCTTTCCTCCCCAGTCTCTCCCAGCCCAAATCGAAACATCTTTCCCCAGAGGTTTGGCACTGACAGTGACAGTCATTACTCCTAATACTAAAAAACAGTATCATCTCCAAAACCTGTAAGATCTCTGCTTATAAAAGGAAGATTCTGCAGTCTTCATCTCAGGGTTTTCTTACCATTTGCAGAAATCCATACTATGCTGCAGAGGCAAAAAGCTTCTTATCAACACCTGTGGATTTCAAACTGCAAATTAGGAGCTCTATTTCTCTGCAGTATTACAACAGAAAAAAAAAAAAAAAAAAAAAAACACAAAAGGACCCCAAATTGNAAAAAAAAAAAAGCACCAGCAGGACACCAGATGTGAAATGGTAGAGCTTGTCTCGTCGAGGAAACAATTGGGTCCCATCCAAGAGTAAGGGAAAATCGAAGCTTCTACAATTTGTGTAATTCTGCTCCATGTGAAGTGGCCCATTCATGGCTCCTATTTTGTCTTTACTTAAACAAAAGTAGGTCGCTTAAATTAAAATGTAATTCAGCCACAGACGGTTAACAAATGGAGATTTGTGTCACAGCACTAGAGCAGTTATTTTCCCACCACAAAAATATATTCCTTTCATTTTCCTTTGGGTGTTCAGGTAGGTGCACATCTAGGAACATATAATCTGTCTGTGTGACTGTATATGGGAAGACATTGAGTAAAAATGTCATTTAAATAGGATCAGAGCTGCTTTTGAGCTACTTGGAAGACTGAAAATGTTACCTAGGATTATTTAATACATGCACATTTTGTAACTGCACATAATTACTTACCTGACAGTAAGACAGAACCTACAACTTCATAAACATAGGAAAGCTGCTGTCATAGCTCTTCTATCGCCACTATTTCTCCTTCAGCAGATAGAAAACGGCTAAATTATCTTTCTCATCCATGGCAAACCTAATATGAGCTCTCAAACCCACCACATGCTGAGAAGAAAATACAGCCCAGATGCCCCTGGCTATTATTAGCTGTCATATTTTTTATTCTGTAAGACTTCATTATCTGATTTTACAGTGGTACTTTACTGGTAACGAGTGAAACCAGGTGAAGAAGCACAAAGCAGTGGAATTGTGCACTCGGGGAGGTGCCATCCTGGAGAGGGTTCTCCAGAGCAGGCACCAGGCTTCAAACTGCAGCCAGCTCACCTCAACACCTGTAAATCAAAGCTGAGCCCGTGCCCTGGGAGCCATCCACAGATTGCAGGGATTTACAGCAATGTGCAGGATCACAGCTTTTTTCCAGTACCTCTGCCAGTCTGCAACAACCTAATGATGTTCTTCATGCTGAACCTTTCCCAGCTTTGTTCCTTCTCTCCTTTTTCTCTTTTTTTTTTCCCCAAATAAGTTTGTCCACTTTTCGCATACTTTGGTCTCCTCTCACCCAATTTGCTCCTTTTGCACTTTGAATTGTACCTGCATGTCTGACCTCAGATTATTTTCACTGCCCTTTCTACAACCTTGCATTTCATATTGTCTTTTCCACGTTTGTCCACACTCATTTTAAGCCCTAAATTGTACTTTCCTTTCTACACCTTTCCAATGTGATTCGAAATTGAGGAGAGGAGCAATAGCCTCAAGATGTTGAAACCCATCCATTTAAACTTGATCACAGAGAAGGCTCTGTAACTGTGAAGTTCACATCTTTCCTTTATGGTCTCTTTTCCCCTGGAACACCTAGGCAGAGAACTATAATGGTAGAATAGCTTTTTTCCAGTAAACAAAACAAAAAAAAAAAAAAAAAACAAACAAAAAAAAAACCAAACAAAAACAAACAAACAAACAAAACCAAAAAATCCCCAAAAAACTCCTCATCATTAAGCCCCAGTATGTATGAATATGAAGGAAAGCTAAAACATAAATAGATATTTGGCTTTTGGCAAGATAGTATTTGGCGTTTAATACATCAAGCAGTAATCTGCATTGTATTTATTCAGCTGAGCATTTAAGGTGCATTTGAATGTGAGAGTGATAAATAGAAAGGAGTTGCACAAACTGCAACCCAACTCTGTGCTATTCTAGGCCTCAGAATTACTAAAATGAAAATACAAAGAGAACAGTATGGGGGTGCTCCTATAAAGGATGCTTTAGGCAATACCTCTAAGGGTTTATTTGTAGGTACTTTTTTTTTTTCCACAATGGAAAACTGCACCTCTGAGGCAGCACTCACAAAATCTCATCACTGTGTGGTAAAATAGTCTATGTATGAGATTACTTTTCTCATTCACCTTTTACAAACCCTCAAATGCAGTCCGAAATTTTCCAAAGCTGGCTGGTAACAAGCCAGTTCAACAATCATGAAACCCATAGATCAGGCACTGACTCAGGCCAGATTCTTGTGATTGTACCTCATATTTATTTTTGGAGTAATTTTTTGTGCTATACTGTCATTTATCTGTGGTCCAGATTTGTGTCCCTGCCCATGACTGCAGGTGCATTAATTACCAGATATTTCCATGTTGTTTGTCATGTGTTTGTCTCATTAGCTTCAGGGGACAGATGTTGAACAGCTGCTGAGGTGTACAATCTTTTGTATTGCAAGCAAAAAGGTTTGCATTTTTGCCTGGGATTTCAATCCTTATCTTTCTGCAATACAACAGTTGCCATTTAATATATTAGAGGATAATCCACATTGTATTTGTTTACCAATACAAGTTTTTGCTGCTTGGAACAATAAAATCCATGAACCCTTTTTTTTCCTCCAGCTTTCTCAACCTGCAGGGCTGAAACCAGAACGTTCTGGAGATTTTTTTTGGCAGCAGCTGCTCCTCTGCTTTGCTTTCTCTAGCTTATTATGCATTGCAGTCAGTCCTACAACCCCTTTTTCCATACATTTACTTGAATGAAAATGCCCAAACTTGTTTGTGTGCAACTTTTAACAAGTGGTGGTTGGAGCCAGGGAGGCAAAAGGAAAGGAAGTGTGGATACACAGATCAGTATTGCATTTCTCTAGGGAGGAAAAAAGGCAACTGTCGGCTGACTGAAATCCCTTGTCCTACTGGTGCTAAGGGCACCTGGGGTTCTGGAACTCAGAGCTTTACTTTGCAGGAGCCCAAAGGTCAGACCTGCTGCTGCAGAAACGGAGCAGTCTGCTGATTGCTCACTGAGGTGTGGGGCATGGATAAATTCAGGCAGCCAAGCCACAGCCCCGACCACAAGACACTTTCATGGTCCCCATGACAATGTTTGCCCCACAGGATGATTGCCCCGATGTCAGTGACCTCAGTACAGCTGTGGTACTTTGGGCTGTGACTCCTTACACCCCCCTGCAGCCCTGCTAACTGCTGAGCTTCTCAGGACTGAATATTATATCTTAAACCAAACACAACAACATGCATCCGCTCCACATTTAAAGTGATGTAACAACTCTGCACGGTTTACACAGAAATGCACAAAAGCATATTTAAGAGCAGCACACTGAGAGAGGTGGTTGGGGCTTGCCTCTGAGTGCCTGCAGTAAGGACGTGATCCCTTTGCTGTTGCTATTTTTAATTGTATTCCAGCTATCCTGGAATGCAAGCAAAACTCTAGATTAAAATATTAACATTTCATCTGCAGCATCAGCTGCTGCCTTCATCTGTTGATGCTGATGCCATCAAGGTGATATAGCTCACTGGTGTTTGGGAAATAAAACACCCCAAACCAGTGAGCAGTAAAGGAAAAAAAAACGCCATCTGAGAGAGCCCAGAAAGTGCCACAGGGCATGGGAGGCTTGGAGGGCCCTGTGTGGGGAAAGCTGGTGGATGTGTGCAGCTCACACCCTGTAGCTGCTCCGTGGTGTTAGCTACAATCAGGTGTTCACTGCAGAACTCTATGGCTTGCATGGACAGATGAAACAAGGACTTGAATAACAAGCTATGGACTAAAATGGAAATACTTCTGAGGCTGATGTTTCTGAAAGCTACTTAATGGAGTTTAGTCAAGTCATATTTCCTCTTACTAACTGGCAAGAGGGAAGCAGATCATACACAGCCATATCCCTAAGGAATACATGAGATGAAAGAGATGAATATCCTTATCCAGTCCTGTGGTCTGTGTGTGGGTATTTACAGTAATAAATCTCTTGTCTGAAAGCTTTTGCATTCGATCTCTCAGCATCTGTACTGCTACAACAGTCTTATCCTGTGTGGGGTTTTTTGCTGTTGTTTTTTTCCCCCCTTTTCTCAGAAGAGTCAAAAGCCAGCTCACACATTATTGTGCTGAGAGGCAACTGCTGCCAACTTCACTCTTCTCTAAGTTGTGTAACGTTGAGGTGATGACAGACAGGAGTTCACACTCCCCACACTCTGGCAGCTGTGTCCCTCTGTACCTTCCAGTGCCACTTTAAAACATGGAAGTGGAAACACAGCAGAAATCATTTTCTGAAGTTCTGCTGGGCATCAAAAAAACATCTTCTAGAATAATGAGCAATGTGCCACAGAATATAGGACACATCTTGCTTTGAAAAACAGCACCAAAGAGTAAGGGATGGTAAGAAATATGGAGAAGGGAATTAGACAACCCACTGTCCCAGCTGAAAGAGGATGCACTGGAGTGGGATCCAGACAGTGAGAAGCTGTCTGTGTAGTGTGATTTCAGCAGAAGCTGAACCATCCCAGTGGCTTCCCTGTAGAAAAAAATAAAATAACCCTTTTAATCCCCTCTTTATAATGATTAGTGACTCATCTACACAGGGAGCTGCAAGACCACTTCAGGAAAGGATCTAAAAGGTGAGGCAGTGACACCTAGAAGGGCACAGAAAGAACAGGAGCAGAAAAGAAAAAAATGTAAGAGGAAGAGGAAAACAAAAATAATTTTAAGAAGTTTTACCAAGGCATCACATGACCAGAAGCTAGACCTAAGTCAGTTCTATTACAGTGCTAAGGAAAAATTCCAGAAAATCAGCAAGTATTACACTGAAGTGTTTACAACAAGAAATAAACATTTCAAATAAACAAACTACATTTCTCAAATTTTCAGGGAAATGGAGACCAAACAGAGACTATACAGAGAGCAACAACTAAATAATCAGAAGTTTGGCTGAAGGAGGTGGTGGTGGGGAATATATGAAAAAAAAAAAAAAAAATTGTAATAAGTTGAGTTTTCTTAGTCTAGGTTAAAAGAAGTATCTGCTAGTTGACCTAAAGTAGCTAAAAAAGTCACTTCAAGAAGAGGCAAATAAACTGTTCTCCATGCCAGCTCACAGGATAATTAGAGACAATAATCTTAAACTGGCAGAGGCAAAGACATATAGTTCATTAAATCTCCTCTCTGAATAGCATGGAATATGAAATTCAGACAAAATCTGCTTGGAGAATGTCACAGGCTCGTTTATTCTGCCTTCAAAGAATGAGATAAATAAGGTGACATCTCAACCTCTAATCTCTACTCATTTTCCATACAAACTGGACAAGGTAGAGCAGGTGTGCATCTATGTAATTTACCTGCAGGCTATGAGATAAGTAAGAACAAAACAAAAATAAAAATGCACATAAAAATCTTAGGAGTGCAAATCCCAGCATTCAAAATGCTAGCAAGCATTACGATTCCTGTGTCGCCTTAAACTATCCCATGATATGAGCAATCAAAATTCTTTGATTACATCCATGCTGATTATTATTTCGAAACAGCTTCCTCGTGTTCTGAGGAGTGACTGCTGCTTCCTTACATAATGTGCTGCCTCACACCCTTCGACAGAGATGCATTTTGTTGAAATCCTGCTCGGAATGCAAAGCTGCTCATTTCCGACCAGGCACTTACCAGTGTTCACACCTCTGTCTCCGACTGCTTCCCAGACATTAATGAATTCTTCTTCACAAAATCCTCCCAAGCTTAAATGAAGTGAACCTCCCACAGAATTTAAACCACAATTTCAAGCCTACCCAGTAATTACGACTGCTCAGCTTAAGCTTGATGTTGCACAGCCTGATTCTGCCTATGACACTGAGACATTATATTTTCAAAACCTCATCCCAAATCACAGGCAGCTCAACACAGCCAAAACTTCTTCCCGAGGACAGGGGTGGCTCATCTGATATTACTTTTTTATATATATAGATGTATAATTATATTAAAAATAGAATATTGAACTAAAATAGTGCACCAGCAAAAGACAGGAATCCTCTCCTAAAGTCCTGGAAATCGTACAGAGGCACACACATGTATTATGTAAGTAGCTTCACTTCAGCAACTGAACAGTCTCAGCCCTTCCCTGAACTGGGTATGACCCGTGGGCATTCAAACCTTTCAAAATGAAGCTGCCAGCATATTGAAGCTTTAAGCGTGCATGCAAATTCCGATATTCATATTTCACTTTTGAAAATGTTAGAATATACGCTGAGTTTTTTTGAAGTGACAGCTGCACGCACCAAACTATTGTGATCTACTAAAATATTACTACATTCAGCAAATTCTATGTGACAAGTAACAGAACAGTAATTTAACAAGGAGATTCACACAGAAGAAAAAAAAAAAAAACAAAACAAAGAAATAAATCCTTGAACTTTCAGAAGATGCAACGTTTTCACATCAGTAAACCATGTCAGACACTCAGGAATCCAAACAAGAGCTTGGCTTGGTGTAGTCAACCAATTTCTTTTCCAATTTAAATATTTTGGTTCGAGGTCTGCTCTTCTGTCGAAGGCAGTGTAATCCCTGTTGGGAATGCACTTTTCTTCTGCTCTCCTTCTGCTGAGGCAGAGGAGCTGTGCCAGCAGAAGAGCCTTTCCATTCTGCACCTCCTGGGGCTGCAGGGGTCCCTCAGCAAAACCCTGTGCTCGTAAAACTGACAGAGCTCTCAGACTGCAAGAGGAGCTTCCTCAGCACCTAAAAAAGACAGTAAGTTCCAAATGCCCTACTGTTAACAGGGTATTTTCATTGAATATCTGTTGAATAAAGATCCCGGAGCATTTTGGTTTGGGGTTTGTCGATTTGATGTCAAATCCTAATGAATAGAAGTGATTTAAACAAAACTGAAGTCAATTAGATTATTTTTTAACTAGATGGCCTTTTCCCCGAGACTTCTCTATGCTGAAAGTTTGCATCCTCAGTGAGATCATTACCCATTGATTCAAAATAAACAAGTTTTCAAGTGCCAGCCTGGACGCTGCCCAAACTCCTGAATTCTGTTCCTTAGAAACACCAAGACTGAGGCCAACTGCTAATTTGGACCGAGTTTTTTGTTGCGCACATGAACATGTTTGTGTGTGAAAATGAACCAGCTAGCTCAAGCTAAGTGGTAATGAGCAAACTTAAAAAGGTTTAGAAGTTTCCAGCACAGAGGGTTTTCATTTCAGAAACAAGGGAGAGCCAGCACTGCCACACTTTGGGGACTTCTGCTGGAGTTTTCAGGGTGGTAAAGCAGAAATTGATTCTCCTTCCGCTGTAGGTTGACACAATTGTGTGTTTCAATAGATCACTTTGGACAAGTTTATTTAACAGCCCCGTGGCTGATCAGACACAACAAAGAAATTGTGTCAGTGAGTTGGAAACACCGTAAAGAAAAGCTGCTCCTCACCCCCAGTGGCCACAGCCTTCTACTCAAGGCAGCAATTTGACTTCTCAACCACCACGAGAGAAAGCTGCTCATGCTGCTCTATAAACACAAAACACGATAATTAAACTTGCAATTTAACCACTCAAATCAAGGCAATTCCTAAAAAGCGAGGATGCAGCCTATGGCTAAGAAACTTTTTGCATGTATTCCAGGATAAATTTTTGGTATCAAAATTCATTTAAAACCAAATTCTCAGTTTCATTTGCAGCAAATCCTCTTAAAACAACAACAACCAACCAACCAAAAAAAAA
>VWZN01003413.1:1219227-1235552 GCA_013396955.1 Regulus satrapa | reverse complement strand
AAAAAAAAAAAAAAAAAAAAAAAAGGTCCTTTTTCTTTAGAAAACCCTTGTGATGCTGTGGGAGTTTGCTTGCTTACTCCTGGATTTCCTCCCTCATGCAAGAGTTTTTCTACCCAGGATGGGTTGGCATGTAAGGAAGACATAAAATATCCAGTCATGTCCCACTTTAGGGCAAAAATGAATCTGGAATTAAAAATAAGGAAGGGCAAAAAATGATGAGCTAGGAAGTTGATAAAACAAAGAGAAGGGAGTATGACAATTCAACATTGATAATTTTTGTCTCTTTGCAGAGACAGCATTCAGGAGACTGTTCCAGGCAGAGCCTAAGAATTTAGAGATGCAGGGGGAAAAAAAATGCAAAACAAAAGCAATCAAAAATTTGCACAGAGAAACACCATTGAGATAAGGCTTTTTTATTTCCTGTACTCAGACTGAGATGTAACATTCCAGGACACAACTACTGAAGAGTAAATAAAAGAAGAGCAGACATTGTGACATTGTGAGGAACAGAAGGCAGACACAGGTTTTGACCAATGTCAATGCAAGATCAATTGTGGAAGCTGGATGAGTAACAAAGCTTGAAAAATGGAAACATCACATGTTTGAACGACTAGAAAAATCCATTTGTGGCAATTAGCAATCAGTTAATAAGTAGCTGTGGTGTCAAAAAGGATTAAGTGCAGATAACCTGACTTTGGAGAGAAATGCCACCAATTCAGCTCTCTGCCTTGGGAGCTCGTGCCTCAAAGTGACACAAAACAGTGTTGTAGGGACAATACTCAAACCAGCAGAACAATTCCCAAGCCAGATGCAGAAGTCTGTACCCAAAAGATGCAGCAAAAGCAGACAGATCCTTCACAACTATTATTTAGAACCCTCTAACAGGAGGGTTCTAAATAGAAGAAAGGCCCTCTTAGGGTTCCAGCTATACAGGTTATATATTGACTTTTTGTGCACACATCATTTAGAATTGAGGTATAGTCCTGATTGACTAATATTATTCATTAAAAATATACGCAATAAATTTGCAGCACGTACCACAAAGGATGATAACCAAGTGTGATTGTGCTTGTTGAAGCATAAAGGTTGAATGAAGAGATATGAACTACCCTTATCCTTCCACTAACCCTGATAACCATCAAAAAGGCTGTGCAGGACCAATAACAGCAAGGACAAAAGAGTTTTGTCATTACAGAGAACAGAAAAGACTCTCTGAAAAAGGACAATTATCAAATAGCACCATTTCCTGCACGACATACAAATCCATACTGCACCAGGGAAGAACCTTATTGGGGCTGTACCTACATCAAAAGTTCTGTAAGTTCAGGGACACCAGAATGAGCAGTAAGAGTAAGGACAGCTGCATGGAAAGTATTTCCTGTTTTACAGAGCATGAACATCAAACAAAAAAAACACAACCAAACAAAAAATTTGGACCTGGGCTTAAAATATCTAAAAGCACATGGAAATTACAAGAAAACATAAACAGGGAAACATGGAAATCCCAACAGACACCGAGGAAAACATGAGGAAGACTCAGGAAAGATGTAGCCTAACACATAGGAGAGAGATGGACCAAGGATGACCGAAGTGGATCAAACCTGGTTCCCTGTGGAGCATCACCAAGCTCCAGAGCAACAGGTTGTGTTGGAACCTGTGGGAGAAAACATCCACAAGCCATGTGGAAGATTACATGAATAACAAGGTGATTAGGACCAATAGAAATGAGATTTCCAAAAAAGTGAAGAGGATGGTCTGTTTTGAAGAACTGCAGGACCTCAGGAGACTGGGTGGCTGGACAGTGAAAGGAGATGGGAAATTCAAGTTGAATAAACAGTTAATGAGGAAATTATCCTTGTTTTGTGTATTTACTTATGGTCCTGTCTAGAGCACTTAAAAATGAGATATTGACACTATTAAAAAAAAAAAAATCCTAAAGCCAAAAATACGAGAAAAAAACTTTTGGACAAATAAAGTTCATTATCCCAAAACCAGAATTTGACCAGCCTCCTCAGAAAGGCAAGGACAGCAGTGCAAGGTTAGCCAGAGCTTGAGAATTCCACACACAGGAAAAGTATTGTGTGATACTCCCTCAGGACACTCTTCTCACCTCCCACTCGGGCCCCTGTGACTGATTCAGGTGCCCTGAACACTACTCAAGAACCATGTGATAGGTACAAATGGCCTTTGACATGAAACCTTCTCCTTTCTGTGCATCTCCAAGGCATGAGGGCTGTCTGTCACAGGAGAAAAAAGCAAACCCACATTCTACAAACTGTGTGGCAGCTCTTAGTGCCTGTCTGGAGGCAAGTCCGGGGCAGACTATGTAGGAATAAACACTTTCCCCCAGATCTTCACAGTTTTGCTCCTGCAGAGTAAGCCAAACTTTGCTCTGATTTTCCATGAATATTCATGGCAATTCACAGGAATTGCTGACAGGAGCACCATCTCCAGTGCTTGGTGTTTCCTTCAGTGACTGAATCAATGCCAGGGGAAATTTCTGCAGCTACTCTGAACACAGCAACGTCTATGGATGATCACTCCTGAGAAGTGGCTTAGGTCAGGAGGTGAAGGAGCCATTAGGGGGAGCAAAACCAGGGAAGGAAATAGCAATGTACCCAGACACTCCTGGGTCGTGCCAAATTCCCTGGGCTCGCTGTCTGATGTTCGTCACTGCACATCCAAAAAGTGGGAGATCCAAAAAGTGGGAGATCCAAAATGCCAGCCTGGCTTGTGCCCAGCAGATCAAGAAGGTCCTGGGTCCCACAAGCAGAGAGGCAAATCCCTTTCCCTCCAGAGACTCCAGCCCCTCCATACCCACCCTCTGCTCTCAACCTTGGCAGTAAAAACTGAACTACTACAGAAGAAACAAGACGTTTCTTCTAATCCAGAGCATTCCTGTCCAAACACAGCTGCCAAGAGAAAAGCCTGTGCCCCTTCCCAGGTGAAGTGTGATCAGCTGTGGGCACAAAGCACAGGTGGCAGAGCTGAACACAGGCACGGCAGCACTGGCTGTGCTGTGCTGAGATAACCGAGTGCCAGGAAAAACCTGAATCAAACGTCAGCCAAGCAGAAAATATCATGCTCTTGAAGCATCATCCCAGGAGAGATTTTGTTATTCTGCAGAAGAATAGCAGCTAAAACCCAGGCTATGCTGCCTGGTGCTGGCCTGCAGAGCATGAAAGGTGTTTGGTGCTTGTAATGATGAAGACACAGAATGCCTCCTGAAATGAGGAAGGGGAATCTTGCATCCAGGATGTTGCTCTGGCCACCTCTCAGCTCCCACCCACAAAAGCATTAATGAAAGATTGCACATCATGGCTTTGAAAGGGCAGAAAATTGGGAGATTTTCCACCTTCATGCCATTAGAAAGAATTTTTGTTCGTTTGGGCCTAGAGATATCAGTTTAAATACATGATTGTTCCTGAAAGTCTCGCTGTACTCACTGAAGTGGGCTGTGAGCTGGCTGTGAGATGTCAAGGAGCACCCTGTTACTATGGACAGAGGTTGCACAAGCCTCCCTTACAAGAGAATTGCCTCTGAAAGCACATTTGGCTCCATAAACCTTTCCCAAAAGGAAAATTTCCAGCTTATCTTCCAAAAATTCCTAGGCCTTAAAACGACAAAGATGAAGCAACATGACAATGCCTGGTCTTGGCTGAGACCAAAATGCCTCTGGTGATAGTCCTGTGCCTGCAGAAAAAAAGTCCTTTTGTAAGGGGGTAAAACTACCAAACAAACCCTGAGATAACACATACTTTCAAAGGATCTGGTTCCCCCCCGCCGGGGACACATCCTCACCAAGGCAGAGTCACGCTGCACTCCTCTGAGGCTGCACGGCAGAAACTCAAGGACTGTAATTTTCTTTCTTTTGTGAATCCAAAGCTTATGTTCAGTACCTGGAGCTGGTGCTGTATGACCCATCATGAAAACGAAGTCATTTTCATAGTCCCTGCTTTCCTCGGTGTAGACTTTCATCTTTAAAGATGATCTATATTCTTTCTTCCTAACTACAAGACTTACTTGCCTTCACTGAAGCAAACACTTTGAATAAATCCACTTCAAGCAGTCCAAATCACTTTGTATAACTGACTTTTCTAGCACTTTTTGTGTCAAATGCAGATTTTTTTTTCCCCACTAATAAAATTAATAGAAAACTGTGTTAAAAAAGTTAAATTCCACAAACACTGCTAAGAAAACTTTTTTTTTTTTTTTTTTTCCTAGTACTTTTAGGAAAAATACTATTTCACACAAAAACACAGACACAAAAAAAAAAAAAGGTTCCTGTGAAGAACAGAATGTACAATTTTATGTGACTCACCCCGTGGCCATGAGCATTTATTTGGCTTGAGCTGGCAGAGAATGCAATTACACTTGAAAACATTTTCCTTGAAAAAGAGTTAAAATATTAATTTGCCTCATCAGGTCTAGTGCTGTATGATGAAGAGAAACAGCAGCAATGACCTGATAGGCAGCACAAAATTGAGTGAAGAAAAGGAAGAATTTAAACTTAAAACTCAATTTTGCAGCTGCCACAAGATTGCCTGGCAAATATACCAGGTAGAGCAACATGAGATTCCTGCCATGTCCTGGCAGGAATAACTCCAGGCATGTCTAGAAGATCCTAATTAGGGGGACAAAAGCAAGGTTCATGCTGCTTCTTCCTCTGAGGAGACATGCCCAGACCGTGGGGATTGATGCAGCTCCACTGAGCAGCACAACAAAAGTGTCTGTGGATGTGTGTGCTTGAGAAAAACACTCCCACAGCTAAATCTGCAGGATTTTGTCAGTCAGAGCTCCCAGCAAAGTTTTGGGTTTTTTTTAAGTCCCTAAGCACTATTTCCCAAATCAAAATCAAAGGAAAAGTCAATGCAAGTCTCTACAGTCAGCTCATGTTCAAGGGAATTATTATTCTTCATCTAAAGAAGATTGAATGATTACCACGAAGTTTGAGAAGAGTATCAGAGACCGTAGGGCTGGTGTGTGTGCTGGCACCATGAAAAATGAGCAGCTCATTAATTCCAGGCACTGTGTTCATTTCAAACCCATCCCAGGGCCTCGATTCTGCAAACAGATGCAGTGATGCAGATCTGGAGAGCACAGGATGCGAAACTCCCTCGGCATGCAGGGAACAGAGGGACAGGAACAGGGGGAAGGGGTGCATGAGCACAGACCACAGCGCTCGGGTCCACTCTGATGGTGCAAAAAGGACACAGAACACACACACAGAGCTCAATAAAAAACACATTCTGCCCAGGACTGTGGGCAATTCGATTTTGTTTGCTAAAAGGAAAATAAAATATCAATGGCTGGGTGAGTTGAAAATGCATAATGAAATACTGCCACCATTATCTTTAGGGTACTTGGATAGCTAAAGTATAAAAGTCACTCTAAAATAAACTTAAAACCCCTCAAAAAAAAACCAAACAAACAAAACCCACAGCTGTATACAGGAAACAAGAACAGAGAGAAAAGACAAAAAACCAAACCCCTGCAAACAAATATATTTATGGCTAGGATAAAAGTGTTCATTAAAAGTAGAATATTCACAATGGGTTGAGAATAAAAGACACCCAAAATCCAAACCTTTTTTTTTGGAGAGATTATTTTGAAATTCAATTTACTATTCTAATACATACAAAATTAGGAAAATAGGTCAAAATAAACCAAACAACCCTACCCTGCATCAACAAGCACACCTTACAGCAGCTATCTCAGCAGTCCAAAGCACAATCTCGATGAAGAATTTATCACCATTGCACCCTTAAGAGATATGAACAAATTTGGGATTTGAATATTCCTGAACTGGTGGTCAGAGGGTTTAAGATCCTTTCAGAAATATTCTTTGATGCACATCTCATCTGAAAGGATTTTTCAAAATCTTGGGTCCGATGTTAAGACTCCAGCCTTGGGTTTTCAGAAGGCTTTATTACCACCAGCACTGCACTGCTTTGCAAGGTGAGCTGGGGGTACCCTCTGTGAAAGATGAAGAAAATTGTTTTTTGGTGTTGATGTTTTGGTTTGTTTTGGTTTTGTTTGGTTTTTTTTTCCCTGCATTATATTTTGCAGTCTTTTCACATACTGATGTGTCTGTGGATGAACACGTTCTTCAGAAGACAGCAGTGTCCAACAAATTGAAAAGCTGACCAAGGAATAATGCTGTAATGCAAAGTCTAATTTTGTGTGATGACTTTAGGGATTTTAAAATTTATTTTCATAATCAAAGAAAAAAAAAAAGCATTTTCTTTCCAGTAAGCCAGGAAATGTGTTGTCATTTTAAAGAACTAACATACCTATGATAGTTGGTGTGCTAAATATGGTTCCATTTCATTGTTTGTAGTCCCAGTAGCAAAGAATGACTCTACCTAGCACTGTTCTGCCAGAGAAGAAGTAGCCCTTTACATTTCTTCTTCCACTGCACTGCTGGTTTTGCAACTTCCACCCCTCACAGTCCACAAAACCGCCCATCCCAAAACCCTTTGCACAGACACAAACGCTGCAGCTCAGGCTGAAACACATGAG
The DNA here is from genome assembly GCA_013396955.1 of Regulus satrapa. Classification (NCBI taxonomy): domain Eukaryota; kingdom Metazoa; phylum Chordata; class Aves; order Passeriformes; family Regulidae; genus Regulus; species Regulus satrapa. The sequence goes on along the minus strand of VWZN01003413.1, from coordinate 1,229,030 downwards.
CAAAAAACCCACAAAACCACCTCAGCCTGAGCTGCAGTGTTCAATACCTCGAGACTGCTCCCAAGTGCGAGCCCAGGAGCCCTCGTGGAGCTCCCCCGTGCCAGGGCAGACCCCAGTGCTGTGCTCCAACCCTGCCCAGCACTCACTGTGAAGGTGCTGGGCCATGCTGATGCTCCACTCGTCGGGCGAGGCCCCAGCTCTGGAGATCCTGGAGCAGCGGAGCTGGCTGGAGACATCCCGGGACTCGATCCAGCACAGGCTGTCCTCACTGTAGCTGTAGTCCAGGGTCACCACTGCAGACCCCTTCACGGGGCTCCAGGCAGACATTCTGCTGCCATTAAGGTGTAAAACCTCAATCTTTTCGGAGCTTGCAACCAGAAGGAGAGGAGGTCTATCAGCAGGCTCTGAAAACGAAGTGAAGAGTTGATAGGATTAACGGTATATATGTATATTTGTATATTTCGTATTTATCTTTTCAGGTTTTAATGTAGTTTTTAATGTTCTTACCTGTTTGTTTTAAGATATGTAATAAATTGGTTTTGTTTTTATTTTCATAGCTATCATATATTCCCAATTATTAGTCTATTTTACCCTGCTGTTCCAATGGTTCACATCATTAAAGAAAATTAATTACCCCAGCCCCGCAGCCTCTGTTTAATTCCAACTATCATTATTGCAACATTTTTCAGGCCTAAGTAATAAAATTAAATACAACTTATGCAAATTATCTCTATCCAGATTACTGGCATATCAAAAAGAAAAACCGCCAGGAAAACCTGCAGAACTCGTGAGGACACATGAAATTGTAAGATGCTTTTCATATAAGAGTCTATAAAGTAAGACAAAATCTGAGGAGCGGGTGCTACTCAAAGAAGTTTTAACCAACCTAAGAAACCTAGAGCAGTGAAACCTTAAAGCACAGAAACTCTGCAGTTTCAGGCATATGTGAAAAATATTTGTGTTGCCATGTCAGGAGCACTCACCCCAAATTAATCTGCTTGTTTTTAATGGAAAACATCAATGTTTGAACACTGCATTGACATGCAGCTCTTTCCATCAACATCCCACCTAATGGAGTTCTCAAATTTTCACTAAGCAGTTCCAGATGTCTAAATGGTGAAAAAAATGGCATAAATAAAAGGATTTGACAAATGGTACTTCATCAGTCGGTCGGATTAAAGAGAAAACAACACTTCAGTGAGTACAGTGCTCAGTGGTCTCACTCAAAGCCACAGCAGTAGGTGTTCTGTTCTTTGGCAATATCTGCTTTTATTTAAACATTTCACTGCTTTTTACTTATTTTTCCTTTTCTTTTTTTTTTTTTTTTCCATGTAAAACTCCCTTATTTCTATAAAGCTTCAGTGTGTATTCTTTCTAATGTGGATTTAATTTATTCCTTATTTATTCTTTCCCATTCCATAATGCATATTCTGTCTTGTTACACAGCTCGTCCCTCTCCAGTAAATCCCACATGAATATTTGTAAATCCACACTCCTGAAGCATTACTTTTGGAACTTAACTGCCTGTCCTCACCATCCTCACATTCACTTCTACCCATCCATCAGTCAGATCCAAGCATGATTTTTCTTTGAATTTCAGAAAATATCCCAGAACTGCTGGGATTGAATTTATTTGTGAAACAATCTCTTGTGGTGTAAGCCACGAGTGAAGCTCTCAAGTCCTGTTTGTTTTTTCTTTTCCAAAAGATAAGGTAGTGTGAGGGGGTTCTCACTAAGCAATCTTTATTTGAAATCTGCCAGGTAGGTCCCTTTGCAGTCAGTGCCTGTAAATCTCTCTTTCCCCCTGTTCTTAGCAACTTTTGCTATCCTCAGGAAGAAAGCCAGATTTAAGAACTTCTGTCCCTATCACCCACTCACCCCAGACTTTCCAGACTGGTACAAAAGGAGTGTTTCCATCTGCATCCTGCTGAGTAGGGGACTTATTTTTTACATCCAACAGCTTCTCTCTCCCCACAAAATAACACCACTGCCTGCTTCTGGATGCAATCACTCTTTCTCCAGCTACCAGCGGTGTGAAAAGACCTTTATTGTGATTTTTTTGCTCTTCTACTTTGTGTTAAGCCGGATATTCCCACAGCCTGCAATATCTAAAGCCTCAAAGAGAAGGCAGCTCACGGGAGCTGTTTGCAGCTCCAAAGCCACCAGGTGGTTCGGGGCAGCGAGAGAGAGCCAGAGCTTTTCTTTGAACAGACCCACTGAAAACCTTAACGAGGATTTAATACCTCACTAAACTCCAGGGAAAGGTTGTATTTTGGTACGAGGGTCTAAGACATAAGGGAATTCTTGTAAGGAACTCTCTTCAAACCTCTTGGGCAGACGTTGTAATCAAACCTGGCTGCAGACAGAGGCGGTGTAAGGGCCCGTGGCACTGCCAAGAGGGTCTGCTCCATTACACATTAAAAATGCAGGAACTAGATTACTGGCCTTGAAATTGTGTTTTTAAAGCATAAATGCATGAAATAATTCAATGGATTCAAGCAGCTAATAATGTTTTTTCACAGTAGGGTAGATCACCTGCTTCGTTCAGTGTTGCTCAGATAAGGGCTGATTTCAGAATTCGAAAAACGTATTGATTTAAAAAAAAATGAACAAAATATTAATATTTCATACAAAAAAAAAATAAACTTACTGTATAGTATAATGCAGATGAAAAACAGGAGATACTAAAAAAATCATGTCTTCACTCACAACTGCTTGTCTGTTCCTCGAGAACAGATTCTACACTGCTTAAAAGTTTAGTGGACAGATTTAGGGTGAGTCCCAGTGAGCTGACAGCAGCTTTTCAAAGAAGTCTCTTTCATGTGTGTTATTTTTTCAGAATTTTTTTTTGCTTTTTTTTTTTTTTTCTTTCCATTTTTTAGTGAAGATAAGAAGTGAATAGCTCTTTAATCCAGGGAAGTTTTATGATTCATCCTTCTTGACTAAATTGAAAGCATCCTCCTTTGAATTATGTTTAAGATAGAGTAGTGGAAAAGATGAAAGACTTGCATTTTCCTCCTACCTGATCTTGTCTAAAATACAGATCAATAAGTGATGCCACAACAAATCAGAAATGAAGGTGTTTTGCAATGCCAACAGACTTCTCGGCTGTAAAGAAAAGCCCTCAAAAATGCCAGCATTTTCTATTTTTTCCACCCCAATGGTATTAAAGGCATAAACCTCAGAATTCAGTGTTTACAAACAGCTTAAACCCCTTTTTCCTGGGGTATGCATTGTAAACCATCAGGACTTTGTTGACACTAATCTATTGTATAAAAATTTGTAAAACTGTATGAAAGTCTGAAAAAAAACCTGAGCAGTCCAATTTTTTTTTTTTTTTACATTATTTTTGATGTTTAACCATAATGTACCTCACAAATGGGTTGTTTTATTTTAAAACTTAATTTGGTGAGATTTTACAAAATCAAATCATTTAAACAGTGCTGGATTTTGTCTGAATGTTAGATTTTTTTTTTTTTTTTTAGTCATTATCAGTCTATCCCACTTTATCTACATTACAAATGTTTCTTACCACACAGCATTTTTCTCTAGATTGTCTTTGAAGATATAAAACATACCAAGAACTTTTGTGAAACAGATTAATTCCTTTTCCTCAACTAGATACTCCCAATTCTGTAATTTTCTTTCCTTAAATACTCTTCTCATCACATGCAGACCTTGCAATTTAGGCTTAAAATCTAGGTAAACAAGTAAGTTCTTAAATTCTGTTCAGCAAAGCTGTGTTTTGTTTCATTTTCACCTCAGAAGAAACCATTAACTGCCTCTTTATTCACAAAAGAAAATATGCTATAAAAGTCTGGAAAAAAAAAACCCCACAGCGAGCCCCCAGCTGTTTTGATACCTATTTTAACATACTTCCCAAAGGGAATGTGCAGCTAAAAGCTTTCAGCTGTGCAGTTATTTAATTGTGCTGAGGAAGAAAATGCAGAATTTAATGAGGGAGAGACCTCAGCACCTCGGCGAGCGAGGGCTGGGCGGCCTGAAGGGCAGCAAGGAGCAGCTCCTGGGGACTCCTCTGCCAACTGTGCCACCCCACACCTGCAGAGGGGACACCCAGGAGCTGGTGGACCTCTGGGATCACCTCACTGTCCCCAGCAGGTGCCACCTGCTCTGCTCCTCCCTGCTCCTCAGCGTGCGGAAGTCTCCTGAGGGCGTTTGGTACCGTGTCCAGGAGCTCAGCATGGATGGGAATTCATATTCGTGGCAGATCTGCTGTTATTAACACTGAAAGCTCCCCAGGAAGCCCAGCCTCCACCTCCAGTGCTGCTTCTGACCTCTCACAGCTTCTACACTTCGCGGCTCATTTTCTTCATCTGTTTCACATCTACTTTTGCCAACCGTAGACAAAGCAGAGAGGCTGCTCTCTTTCCATCCTTATTTGCTTTAGGTACTTTAAAAGACAAAAAACTGATACATTTTCTAAGTGCTGGGTTTCATTTTTTCCCTTAGACTCCTACTGGGTTTTTTTCTTGCATTCTGTTCTTCTGATCAAACTATTTTTTTTTTTTTTTCCAAAAAACCTGAAGTAATGGGCAACACTCATTTTTTTGCAGCACCGTGATCCTGGTTTGTATTGTCCTATAGAGATTTTTTTGATTAATGAGTAGTGATTCCTGTCTGAAAATACCAAAAATGTGAAAACTTCTGTCAAATAAACACGATGAAATAGCAAAAAATACAGTGAAGTTCCTTATTAATGTGATTTGTTTCATCTTGACACCAAAAGCTAACTGCAATGCTCAGCTGTTACCCAGTTTTCTGTGTTTTAAGAGGGAAAATGGTCATCTTGTCAAGCCCAGTACTGGCACCATGATGATTTCCCGATCTAGAATTGCAATACCGATTTTCAAGTAGTGGAGAAAGAAGAAGAAGAATAAATTATTTTTACTCCATGTAGGCTTTCTTATCTCTCAAGATTTCACTGTGGATTTTCTTTTAAAAATGTCCATGTGTGGATCAAGGAAAAACAGTATAAGCAGGAAAATACTCTTTAAGTCCTAGTGGTGATGAAAGAAGGATATATTTAGTAATGCTCTTTAGGTGAGGAAGCCTCAAAACAAACACCAGACCTTTCTATTTTCTGATGGCAAATGGTTACAAAAAGGAAGCCTTAAAAAAAAACAAAACACACATACACAATAAAAAAGGACTTCATACTCAGCTTCATATGCTTCAGCATTGTGGATACTGAAGAATTCCTTAAGGAACTTTTTTGGGTTTTTAATATAAAAGCATTGTTAATTCATTATGCTGAATAACAAAACACTGTGTACTATATTGCCTCATTAAGCACATTTGACTAATTTCCTCAAATACCCAATCCACTATAAGCAATGAAAACATGAACTAAGCAACAAAAAGCCTCATGTGAATATGTATATCAGGAAATTCACCTCTTGGGATAATGCAAGGACAAAGCAATCTCATGTCTTTTTGCATCCTAAGGGTACAATTACCTCATGATCATTTCCCCTGTCTCCATTGTCTTCCCAGAGTAAACAGCCTTTTTTGTTTGTGTGAGGAAGATCTTTGATTTATTTATGAACAGGGAAACTGGGAACTCTTCTAATCTTGGCTGAATTGAGTATTTTGCTTTAATTAATAATATCCAGATAATAACTTTTGATATTTCCCTTGGAGTATAGCCTTAATAAGTGATAAGTTCTTTCTAAGCTTTTTGTGTGGCTCTTTGTAGTAGAGTGAAGGAAAGTTCATCTCACCTGTGCTCATCTCTGTCTTTTCACGTGAATCCTCTAGGACTGAACCACAAAATATTTTCAGAAAGGTAAAAAGATGTTGAAACTTACTGTTTTTGGCCTTGCAGGATTTGTTATCAGGCTGAAGCACAAAACCCTCCACACAGCTGCACGTGTAGGATCCATCTGTGTTTGCACACATCTGGCTACAGCTTCCATACGTGTCACATTCATTCACATCTGAAGGGACATGAACAAGATCTAGTTTAGGGATTAGGGAAAAAAGAAAGAAATTCCATAAAATTGAAAATTCGAAGAGAGATGTTTAAGTCATGAATCATTTTGTTATGAGGTTTGATGTTTTTCCCTTCCCAAACCATGAATTTATCGGGGATGTTGGCTGTTGAAATCACTCAAATAGCCAGAAAGAAGGGTAGGAATTTGCAGGTTCAATAGCTCTTAATTTTGAAAGATCATACCTTCATTATTTCAAGTAGTCTCCAATGCCTACATCATGTTAGGGAGACGATTGGGTCCTTGTTAGTACTAGAGATCACTAGTTATCAGGGTTGATGAATGGAGCAACATTTCAGGAGAGAAGTAATTGATCACCCTTCTCCACCTATTTATGCTGGCAATGTCTTACAGCTCCTTAAATGAGCTGTCGCCACTTCTCCATTACACCACCATCCAACATCAAAAACTATACACTCCTCTAATAAATATAAAGAACATTTGTCCCAACTCAGGTGTATAAGGATAATACCACAAAATCAAGATATACTATTTAAGGGTGGTTGAGGGTTTCAGTAATAAATTGATGTTCTAAAAAATCCGCTGTTTAAATTATTTCCTGAGATATATTTTTCATCACGGAACATGACAACCATAGAGAGAAAGAACTTTTAATAAATTGAAAAAGGAAGCCTTCTGGCTCAGTACTTTCAGTTGGAAAGAAAAGTGATTGGTAGTGAGAACATCCATAGGGCCATAGAAATCCAGCATGATTATTAATAGAGAAAAAATAAAGCAAGAAACAAACACCTGGATAGAGAATGAAGAAGTCATATATTTCAAAAATGGAAGAAAATGGTCTACAATTCAAATCTACCATTTCAGTCTACAATTAATTACTCCAAAATAATGCTCCCAACTAAATTGTATGACCTTGGGAGGGTTCATTTATCAAATTCTAATCTAGGTGTAACTTTATGGCCATGAGGTGAAACACTACAAGTTTTAGAGGCTCTTCTGGTGGGGAGGTGCGGAGAAAGAGCAGCTCACACAACTGAGCTGCAGCTCCAGAGCTCCCCCAGTGCAGCTGATCCTTCAGAAACTTCAGGAGAGCTGCTGCTGCACCACAGGAGCACTCGAGAGTCAAGAGGGAGGTCCTGACTCTCATTTTAGGGACCCTCTTCCATTCCCTGCCCAAAAGCCCTTGCTTGTACCTGACAAACACCTTTGAAGAAGGGTGAGGAAGCGACAGTGCTGTCCTGGCTGTCCCCAGTCCCTGCCCCTGAGAGCCACCAGGACACCTGGGTGTTAATGCCACACTCTGTTAGACAAAATTCATATTTACATGACTATTCACAGCAATCAGGGACAGGACCGCTGGTGGGCATTCCACAGACTTTTAATTCAGCATCAGCCTTAGGACTGGGAGAGACAAAGGAGATGTTGAAAGTTCATGCCAGTACAGAGCAGACAGGACTGTCCTGGTTGCAAGGCCTTTTAAAAGCTTTCTAGCTAAGGGAATAATGCCAAAAGCTTACAGACACCTGCTCCAGCGAATCAGCAAAGCTGCACAAACCTCTGCTCTGAACAATGCTCACTTGTGATAGCTTAAAATGATGGATAAAAGCTCGTTATTAAACTCACCTGCTTCTACTGCCTTGCTTAACATTCTCCTAAGGCTAACCTTTTACACTGTGCTCAACTCTTGTCACTGCCTGTTCTTCCTAACTTTTGACTTCCTGGCATTTTCCCATTCTGAGATTTGCTCTCACACTGCCTTTTGAGAGCGTTGTAATTCTCTGACTTCCCACAGTGCCGCATTTCTTGTTTACCTGTGCAGCTCCTCCCGTCGCTGCCCGTTTCGTATCCGTCCCCGCAGTAACACCGCGTGCCGTTCCTGGTGATGGCACATTTGTGCTGGCAATTCATCTGCTGGCACTTGGGGAGCAGCTCTGGGAATGGGAATAGAGCAAGACGTTCCTAAATGTTTGTTATCCCTAAATCACCAACTTTAGGAGCACTGAAACATATTTTAAGTGAGTGTCTCAGGAAGGAAAGACCGCCAGCGTTTGCATTAGCTGGAAATATGTCACACACACACCCCCTGTAAAGAGCTTGTCATGAAACCTGCGTGTCAGCAAGTAAAACATTAGAAATCAACATTTTATTTCTTTGAGAGTTGCTTGCAAGTGTATTAATGAGGTGTACTATTGCTCTGCTTAAACATCCATTTTTTGAACGCTAGTCATAACAATTATTTGTTATTTGAAAAAAGCAAAGCAAACCAAAAACTATCCTGAAGAGGTAACAGTTAAAAAAACTGAGATCATGAGAAATGTTTCAACATCTTTGTCTTTCTTACTCCTCGTGCCAATTGATTTTCTAACTTTCTAAATCTTGTTTTGATTTAATGATGCACACCAAACCTTCACACCAAACAACAGGGATACATTCTGCCCCAATAATTTAATATTGGACACGTAATCTGGATAAACCCATGGATATGTCATTCCTGCAGACATTCTTCACAGAATCTGCTTAAATACACACCATCAGCACAAGGCAGGATGCAAATAAACTGAAGAAATCTTGTAGAAATACAGACTGCAATGTTTTCCAGCATGAAACAGCACAAAACAAACAAAAACTGCTCCAACCCTTCCCAGCCTCAAGCTGGGTGTCGTGTTTCAATAATTCTGCTGATCAAAAAACCCACTATTTTAATGAAGAACACTTTTTTTTTCCCCTCCAGGAAAATTTAAAAAAAAATAAAAATTGAGAAACTCAGCTTAAGGATGTGCTCTGAGGGTATTTTTCAAAACTATGCAGATGGATCAGGAAATATCCTGCAAATGGACAGAGAAATTTTTGCTACAGGGCTGCCTTGAAGTAACTGCGTATGACCTAAGGAAAAAGAGGAATCTGTATCCTAATATGTGAACAGTTTTAATCCGTCTGATCATTATTCATCGAGTTCTACTTGAGAGTAGAATGAACATGAATATGAAGAAGAGTCTCTATCAGCATCTGAGCCCTGGAGCTTCCATTCCGGAGTGACTGCCGCTGTCAAAATAAAACTGAAATTTTGGGAGAAAAGTGGATGTGGCTGGCACACAAAGCTACTACTTATTTTTAATGGAACTGTTCCAAAATGAAACTGGTTTCACACAATCATCTCAGGGCATTCCCTAGAACTCTGTGCCACACAATCTACACACTGCCCACAGGTTGATAAACCACACACTGTCTAAATCTGCCCATTTTCCCAGGGCTTTCTGGGAGATTTCTCTGCCTTTTGGGCCCCTGTGAATAGGAAGAAAGTGTTTGGGGTTTTTTTGGCTGGCTTTGTTGGTTACCTGTCCCTAGTCCAGTCCTTTAATCTGCTACACCTTTCCAAGAACAGGTCCCACACAGAGGGCAAACTGGAGACCTCCCTCAAGGGTGCCCTAAAATGGTTCTGCACACTGAGGTGTGGAGCTGGACCCAGACGAGGTGGCACCTGTTGATTTAATATTTCTTCCTCAACCAAATCAACACATACATCTCATCTTCTAAGCAAACATGGATCGACCATCCTTCACCACCTGTAATTTTCTTCCTCCAATATTTATCTGATGCTACACATCTGGATGAGGACTATTCGAATCACAAACAGGATTTGGTTTGTTTGCACTCTTTCCTTAATGGCCACAGACAGGCAGAAGCTTGAACCAGAACAAACCTGCACACAGCCAGGAAAGCTGGAGAACGGTGACAATAAATTGGCAAGTAAGGTCCATTTGGGGAAAAACAAAATGAAACAAAACAAAACAAAACAAAAACAAACCAAACCAAACCAACAAAACAAACAGT
>VWZN01003413.1:1193412-1210838 GCA_013396955.1 Regulus satrapa | reverse complement strand
AAAAAAAAATCCAAACAGCTGTTTCTACTTTTTCTTTTCTTTTTCTTTTTCTCTTTTTTTTTAAGAATCTTTTTCTAAATCTTCTGATTATTTCAGAGAACAGTCCAACTGTGCTAAGGGCTTGGCTTAAGACAATGAATACAGCTTTGGTGCAGATCACTGCTTCTCTCAGATGCTATTTTGAGATATTCTCTCCACGAACTACAGAAAACTTCTATCACAGTGCAGCTTTTCACAATTTCTTCAACTAGAAACTCAGGAGACGGATGTAACTCCAGTTGCTCTTGGCTCATCCCAGGTTTGGCAGAGCACCTCAATATTTCCTCCTTTAAGAAATATTAAACTCCACCCATGTAGGGTTCCTGAGGCAAAGCCACCTACACCCAGATTATTAAGTTAATCAAGAAATTCATCACCTTAGCTTTTATTTGCATCTCAGAGTGAATTTTTTGCAAGATTAAGACTACTTGGAAATAAAATTATTCAGTATAACAGTGTACCATCAAAGTACTCCAGTACTCCAGGACCAAGAAGCAAAGCTCCCTCCTGAATCTGTGTTTTGGTGAGCTCCTGGTTATGCAGTCAGAGAATTCCAGAGCAGACAAAATTCCATTTTATCACCAAACAGCACAAAACATTCCTGGGAAGAGCTCCCTGAGTGTAAGAAGCCTTTTCCAGCCGTGGAGCATCTATAGTCAGGATTAGATGATCTCTTTTGCTTGACTTGGTAACAGAACTTCTCAGACTACAAAGAGACTTTTTCTCCAGTGAGAGAAGCACGCTCAGCATTTCTAGAAAATTCCATCCCACTGTGAGTTGGAACAGCCATTACAGGAAAGGCACAGTTAGAAAATCACCGATACTGAAACAGAAACAGGCTGCAAACATCTTGTCTACAATATTTTGTATTATTGCTACTGGACTCGTGCCTGGAAAGTGGTGCTGTTTACATGGTTTTATAGCTACGTCCTTATGTGTGAAGAGACACACTCAATGTGTTTATAAAACATCACTGGAACAAATATAGGGCTTAATTATCTGCTTGTTATTCCCTGTTACAAGTAATAGTTTAAGCATACCCAAAATTAAAGATGAAATTGGAATGGTCAAGAAAACACAAAAGGACAGAGAAAAAAGAAAAAAAGAAAAATAAATAAATTATTTATTTACTGATAGCAATAAAAGCCATTAAGTACCTGAATATCAGAATAATCTGTAAAGCAAAAAAATCTGAATAAATTACTACTGTGAAAATAAAGAAGCAGTTAACGACGGTATGAGTTAGAAAAATAGTTACAGAATAATTAAATTCTTCATGAAGAAAACAGAAATTGGAAATTAAATTGGGAGAGTATTTGCAACCACAGCTCAAATGAATTGTGTATAGTTTACCTTTACTTTTTCTAACGACAAAATACAATAACTGTAGTGAAATTCAGGAAAAAAAAATCTTGCTTTATTCTGCAAAGTCTATTAGCTAGGGTTTTGTTTGTTTTTGTTTTGTTTGTTTGTTTGTTTTTTTAAATCTTTTGCCCTTTTGGACATGTCTTTCTGATATCTCCCAAGTTAATTTGGATCCCTGCTCCTCATTGTCCCTTCCTCCATCACACTACCAAATGTTCTCCATTCTGAACACATTCAGTTATTCTCCAAAAAGCAGAATTTTCTATTTCTCCCAAACATTTTTACTGCTATCAGTCCAGCACACAGAATAAAGCACACCAGAAACAAAAGGCTTTTCTTTCAACAGCCTCTAAGAGTCAGGGCAGGTCCAACTACACACACACACACATACACACACAAAAAAAAAATCTAATACACAATTCCATTACCACATTTAAAAGCGGAGAGGTTTCAGAAGGTAAAATTGTTATTTTGCAAGCATTTTTCCTTTCTTCTTTCTGTTGATGAGGTTGTAGGAAAAGTCAGATTACAAAATTCATCACAGAAAACTCCTCACTGGTACCTGACTACACCTGTGCAGTTAATTCAAAGTATTCAATATGCATTCAATCCATTGTGTATTTTGGTTTTTTGTTTCACACTTTAATGCCTACTGTGAGTCAACTCCAGCCTCGCCTGCTGCTGGCCTCCCTCTGTGGGACCACATCCCCTCAGGGCAGGTTGCCTCCAAATGCTTCCATCCTGCCATCATCTGAAGCTTTGCAAATGCCACATTTTATAAATTTATTCAGATTTTTTTTTTTTTTTTCTGTATGTGCCAGTGGCATTTCAGAGCCATGAGGAGACAGTAATTCCCATTTCCTGCCACAGCTTTTTCACAGTCCTTCCACACATCTCTCCCCAGGCTCAGGAGAAGGACGAATCCAGCAGCCCTCAGGGGTTGAACATCAGCTCACAAGCAGCTTTGGTAATTTCTTTAGAGTACAGTTAGCAGCTGTTGTCCGTGCATTTCTTTTAACACGAGACAGAAAATCGGTTCTGCGGATGGCAAGAAAAAGTTGCCGGTTTGCTACTCCAGTTTGGGTGCTGAGTTGCTTTTTTCACCTGGGCCATGTTTCCCTGTTCCAAACGGATGCGTTTTCAGAAGCACACCATGGGGATCACCCGATCAGAGACCCACATTGTAAGAGAATACACCACATCACAAGAGGAATCTTCATGAGGCACACATCCAATGAAGGCGGTTTTCTTCTTTCCAAAATTAACCTCACTGTGCCATAGCATGGCTTTTATATTTGCAACAGTACAATTGCAAATATAATTTAAAATATCTGGAGAAAATCCTCCACCTGTGTCCCACAAAGCCCTCCTCTAAGGAGCTGTTCCAAAGGGATGCCATCCCTTAGCCCTGCCCTGAACCCCACAGGGTAACTCCAGCTCTGTGGCGTTACAGCAGACGGTGTGGTGCCACCCTGAGAAAGCAGCAGTTTCAACTTTAATGAGACGAATTTTGAATTTACGTAAATCCAGCCATACATATTTAACACACAGCTCCAGAACTCCTTCCCAAGCCTCACTGTCTCATGAGAAGTCAGCCTTCCACTTGCCTGATGCAGCCTGTAACATCCAAGGAATCCTAAGCCAGAACACAACTCAGAAAAAAAAATCTGTATCCTCACAGTCACATCCAGTTTGAAGTGATGTCCTTTAAGTGGCTGATGAATGGACATTATTATAAAGATGTCTACAAGACAAGTCTATTGGAGGATCCTGAATAAAATAAAGACTTCAAATACCATTAAAGTTAATGAATTAGGTCAAGGCAGGTAATTTATCACCTGTCTGAATTGGAATCCAATCTGCGGCATCCTTTAAAAAAAAAAAGACCCATTAAAATGAGGTGGTGTTCTCAGAGAAGTTCATAGTGAAGATAATCATAATTTGAATGAGAAAATGCTTGCATAGTTTTTCACAAAGTCTGACAAGGGATTCTGTGCAAAAGCAGCATGGTAAGCAAAAGCAAATTTCCTCAAATTAATTTGACCTTGATGAAAGGCACAGATTTTTATCAATCAGACTTAACAAATATTGACTTTAGGCATTAACCGGAGACATACATAAACATTCAGGTTTTTGAAACAGTTGTCAAGTTAGTTTTCCTTCTGAAATCACAGTTTGCTGATGAAGATCAAACTGAACTTAACCTCTCAAAAAAACCTGTGGTGCCTCATAAAGCAAGAGCTGCATGGATTGGTCTTCTCTGTCTATCAACTTCTAAAAAAAAGATGAGTCACACAGGCAGACAAACCTGGAGCCAGAGTGCTGAGGAGGATACACACAGATATGACACTTGGTGTAACCACAACCACACTGGGCCCTGTGCCATGGCCCATCCTTGTTCAGCAGCACCAGCTGGAGCCTGGGAGGGCACTTTTGCTCCTGAGTCCCCTTCACCATGGAGGTTTCCCTTCCATGAGGAGGCCAGCAAAGCAGCTTGCTTCAAGCAGCATGATTTATGGGTCAACAAGCAGAGAAAAGACTAAGATATATAAGATTTAAAAAGCATTTTAACGCTACTTTGTATTCTCTGCTCATTGTGGAGGAGGGAGGGGAGGAGAGCAGCTCGTGTACAATGGTGCTGCCTTCTCTCAAGCCAATCTAACAGAATCTGAATGAAGAGTCCCTTACCCTGGGAGAAACAAGATTCCCAACACATCTCTGCAGTGCCCGGACACTCGCTGAGCAGGTACAAGGTCTGTCCTGCCATGCAGGGAACGAGCTCCAGGCTGAGACGGGAAGTCCCCGCAGGAAACATTCCCTGCTCCAGAGCACCAGCTCTTCCCTCCTCTGAGCACAAAACCTTCTCTGAACTGTCAGGTTCCCTGGGAGAAGGCAGGAGCAGGGAGCACAGCAGCAGCCAAGCATTTGCAAACATTCCGTAAGGTGAGCGCGAGACTGGACTTGAGTACAAAAAGGCTTTTTCTGCACCGCAGCATGCAGACATCTATTCTGTGTCATATCCAGCCTTCACCAAAGAAACACCTTGAGGTATTTCATGGCTATGTTGACATTTCAATTATTCTGCATTTAAATAGATTTTTGTTGTGCTGAGTCTTATGTCTTGCTAAAATACTTCCCCATCTAACTATAGAGTTATAGAGTTATTTACTAAGGTAAATTCTGACAGGGAATGTACCAAGGAAGCAGCAAAGCAGAAAGTCACAGTACTTGCCTCCCCTTTTAAAAAAAATTCTCTGTCTCTCTATTTTTCATCTGCTCCATGGCTGGAGGCTGTGCACAGAGAGCACTGCAAAGACAGAAGCAGAGCTCCGTAAGGAATCTTCAGAACGGATTCCGCATGAGGAATAGCAAAAGAAGGTTTCTTTTCTCCTAGAACTGGCTGTAAAACGAGTTGGAGATCAGCCTACCTGCTGAAGTGGCCAAAAAGGGTCCAGGCCAACATAAGAAATCTGTGAACAGCCTGGGAATGAAAGGCTGTAAGTAACTCAGGGAGCCACTCAGCCAACCAAGTGCGCCAATACTTTTTCCTCAAATTCTTGAAGCTTATAGGAAGCAATAGAAGCAAAGACCTGGCAGATAAAAATTGCCTCCATAATTTAGCAGCCTGTCTGTAATGACTGACTTCTCCACAAGGCATGGAAACGTCAAAGCCTCTGCTAGCAGAGTTTGCAGAGCTCCCTTAAACGGCTCGTGCGCAGCGAGCCCTCGGAACCTGCGGGTTCCTGAAACATGGAACAGCTTCACACTCTTTGAAGAAAGAAGAAAAACTAAGAGTCAGTTAAGTTTTAGCACTGTCTCCTCTACCACCTATTTCTGGCTCAGGAAAATGACACTTGGCTAATTCCAGACTAGCTAGGTACAAGATTTGTTATTTTTGTGGGGGGTTTTTTGTGTTTTGTTTTGTTGTTTTGGGGTTTTTTTTTGTTTTGTTTTGTTGTTTGTTTGTTTTTTTTAATTTTGTTGGCTTTGTTTGTTTGTTTGTTTGTTAGTTTCTGGGTTTTTCTTTTCCTAGCACAGGCTGTGCCTCTCTGCTGCTTTAGCTGTTCTGCAAGTGACAAACGGTACAGAGCGTGAATATTTCCCCACATGTATATTTCAAGATTTGTACTAACTGCTGTTTATCCAGATAAAGTAATGGCTTTGAATCCTGATGAAAATTATAGCAGATTCAGGCCAAGTTTTCACTGAATCTGGTTTTATGAGAAAGAATAAAACAAGTGTGCAGAGCTCTTCAGCAAGTTATACTGCTCACTTTTTTTTCATGCACCTAGAAATATTTGAGACGGTGTGAAGGTGATCTCTGGAGGATATATCCAATACCCACTGTTACCCTTACAATCCCATGCTGAAACATCACTGCCAAAAATAGCCTCCTAAAGGTGACACTTCTATAAAAGATGTCACAAGCTGCAGCAAGAGACTCAGGTGTATATAAGTCATTTTTACAGTGCTACTGCACATGTATTTCATGCATTTTGCTTTCCCTATTTGATATTCCTTGTCCTATTTCACAGGAAGTTTTTAGGTTTGGAGATTATTTTCAATGCATGCAGCTGTGCACGGGGTGTGCTTGAAAAGCCTCATTATTGTATGAATGTGAATATTTCTACAGAAAACTGGGTTTGAACCAAGTAAGAAATCAGGAAGCCAAAGAGCAAGTGACCACTTTGAACATCTACAAGGCAAAGAAAAGAGCAACTGCAACCAAAAAACATAACCAACCAACCAAAATAACCCCACCATAATTTAATAAAAGAAGCAAAATTAAAACCATTCCCCAGACAGCTTCAAAAGAAACAAGTAATGAATGGATGTTAACACATGTATTTGTACAAAGATTTTCATCTCTGTGTTCACTTTTTGAAAATACCCACACCATCATATGATTTTTATGGCAGCATTTCCCAAAAAAAACCTCCCTTTTCTCTACAGTGACCACTTATTTCTGCATTGGCTTGTCCTTCTCAGCACAGCCGAGGCTCCTGACCTGATTCAGATTTTGTGGAATAATATCTGTCTACCAGTAAAATCCTATGGAATATTTACAAAGAAAATGCTTATTATTATTCAAGTGACATAAAAGCTGTTGTGGGACCTAGAAGTGATGCTAATTTTAGGTCATATTTCCAACTGCAGCAAGGAGCTTCTTTTATTTTATATTTTATTTCATTTTCTCTCGCTCTACTTGTCACTGCAGTAGGTGATTCAGGTACAGGATGCAGATGAGCTGCAGGATATTAGCTGCTGGTGAAAGAAATATTTCTGCAGTTTTACTACAATGCTTCAGTCTCATTTCGCATACACAGCCATTATGATAAAATATGAGGGGAAAAACAACCCTGAATGGTTAAATTAATAAAAAAGGAATTGTGTAAATTAGGCTGTATGAGCATATTCCACCACCTACCTTTTTTACAGAGAGAAAAATACAATTTTGTAATAGCTTTTAGTACAACTAAGATAAACTTTTTTTTTTCTTAAAAAAAAAAAAAAAACACACATGAATTTTAGCTTTCCTTCAAACAACTTTTGGCTCTATTATTCAAAAAAAAAAAAAAACAACAAAACTATGATCCTACTAGAAGTCCCCCTCAATCAAAGTTGTTTGGTTGGTTGGTTTTTTGGTGGTTTTTTTGTTTGTTTGTTTGGGTTTTTGTTTTTTTGGGGGGGGGGATAATGGAAAAAAATATGAAAAACAAACAAACAAAGAGAGAGTATTAAAAAAAAAAAAATTCCCACACAACCTAGTAGACTTTTGTTCTACACTGATGTAAGTTTAGAGCAGTTAATAGAGGCTACCTTCGGGAGAGGTGGGGGGGGGGTTAGGGTTAGGGTTACATTTACTTTACTACTCCATCTACTACTCCTAATACATCTACACCGCATTGCTACTACCACCTGTGATTGCACTGCTCTGATCCACCCAGCTGTAACGAAGGAGAACTTGGTTGACCTCTAGGATTCACCCTAAAATATTTAAACAAATTGATAATCATCAAAACAATTTTAGCTCCTAGGAGTATGGAAAAAATGAAAAGGAAAGTCAATTTCCTTGGAAGAATGAGGAAGAGTATAAAGCAGAGACATGCCAAAATTCACACTTCACCTTTTAAAAGCAAACTCAGATCGTTATTCCAATATAAATGAGAACAAAACTGGGATTATACTTGAATGAAAGGACTGGTAACGAAACTCCCAATTAAAATCATACCAGCAAAATCCAGCAATGTGTCGACCAGTAAGAAACCTAATTGTTCTGCAGTCACCGGCTGCCTTCGAGGCTCAGCTATAAGAAAAATACAACTACATCCAAAACTATTTCCAAAAATTCGTATGGAGAACTTCTAAGGGACCCATATTACTTTTCCTAACTTTTCACAATGTATCATGTTCTCTGAAGTGCCTTTATTAGTGCATTCAGGGTTTTAATAAATTGAGAGACCATCCAAGATCAGAGATTTACTTCCTTTCAAGCAGCACCTCCAAAAACCCTTCCAACATTCAGAAGTTCAAACCGAATGCTGACTATCACAGTGTGCTCTTCCTGACCTGAATATTTCAAATTCGGTTTTCTAATGAAAATCTCCCATCAAACACTTTTTCTTTTTATTGACAATGGTGCTCTCCTCGGAACAAAGAGGACGACACTTCGAGAATAAGGAATGTGTATCTGCAACCCCTCCATATTTTACTGGCGACAAAAGTTCTCTGACTCCATGCTTCCTCCATACAAAAAAAGCCTACGGGGAAAGCTGTGCCATTAAAATCATAGGAGAATCAAGAGTGCACTAAGAGCCCATTATTGCTGCTAATGAGGCTGATACCGCTGCGCCGAGTTGCTCTTTGGCGGCTGCTGCTCCACAATTGAGGCAGCCTGATGGACTCAGAGCCGATTGTCAAACACCCAGAAGGCAGCACAGGGAGGTCACGGGTCTGTGCAGCTTTAGACACATGGGGAAAGCCAGGAGAAGGAAGATTGTTTGGAAAATAGGGAGTATGCAAACGCCTTGTCCTTATTGTAGCAGGACAGGAGTCTGACAGAGCAAAGATCTGCTGCTAAACCCCAGGATGGCTCCTGTGCTCTACCCAGGTCTCTGCAGCCTACCCCAACCTCCCTCAGCCACTGCAACGGAGCAGGAGGATGACTGAAAGGAGCTTTCAGGGCCACCACTGCCCATAAACATCCTGAGACATGGCACAGGCACATCTCCACCCACCCAGCCTGCGCAGCTCCCAGCTCGGCGTAGAACTGTTAAAATACGACAACCATGAGCTCACATTGTCCCCATTTGCTGCAAGGTGGGGGTCCGCTGCACGGTTTATCTTCTGCAGATGGAAAATTCACGACGGCTCTTGAAAATGTTTCTGAGAAATTTCAAGGAACTCGCTACCAACTTCCAGGGTGAAGCAGCTCCCATAAAATCCCCGTGTGACGACACAAAGCCACCGGTGCTGGGTGAGTGAGGGGAAGCAAGGCTCTCACAAGCAGCAGGTGACTGTGCTCATAAAAGGCACACAAGAAGTAAATTAACCAACGGGGGCATAACCATGTGGGGAAGGCTACACTCAACTCAGTATTCTTGTTTTCACTGGAAAAGTAAGGCAGGACAAGTATGGCTGTGTTGGGCAGGTCAATGAACTACTAAAGTGGATTATTGGATCATACATACTACAAAAATGCAGCTATTTAAACCCAAAGCATGACTCAGAACTGGAAAAAAAGAATGCATAAATGTCGAAGTGCATAGTAAAGATACTGGTATCTCCCATGATTCCAGAAATCCCTTCACCTCTGGTCCTATTTTCCACAATTAATGGACGTATATACATTGATAAGCAAGTATTTGCTATCTCACCTTAAAATTTAATTCCATATTTAAATTAGCTATCTTCAGATTAAATTATTTAATCTATTATTTGAAGACGGAGACAGCAAATATAAAAGGTTGGTATTGATAAAAATCTGTGGAAAAAGCAACTGAAAACTGGAAAAAACACCAACTAGTAGGACACAAAAATCCCAAGTTAAGAGACCTGGCAAGGTGACAATTACAGCTGAAAAATAAAAAAGCTAATGTATTTCCATGATGTCCCATCTCTTGCAAGAATTACTGTATCCCTCGATACAATCTCTTTTTTTCTCCCTTTAATGAAATGCCATTCAAAAGCCCTTCAAGAAGAACAACTGGCAGCAGCTGCAATATTCTTTAGATTTTTAAAAAGAGATGAGATGACCTGATTGAAAAATGCTGGTCAGTAACAATAGCTTTGTCCCATCTGTCTTTTTTTTTTTTTTTTTTTTCTCCTTCCCCCCAAAGGAGAAAAGTGCTCCCTGACTGAGAAGAGTGGGCACAAAGCATGTTCTCCTAATCACTCAGAGGTAACAGGTCCCAGCTGAGCTCTACACCAGGCAACAAGCTTTCTATTTTCTTTCAAAGAAAGGGAGGTAGACCTCATTTAGAGAATTTAGAAGTTGGATGATTTTTTTATTCCCCCTTGTGAATAGAAATGGCTGCAAAATAGGCTGACTAATGCTGCAGCAGCTCTTCAGAGCCATATTGGGTTCATTGTGCAGAAAAGAGGAGTGTGGTACCTGTTCTGCAGGAAACAAGCACGAGTGGACATCCAGGGGCTTTTCTCAAATTGGTCAGTACTCCTAATTCTAAAATATTAATAAACATGAATTTTTGATCTGTTTATGTTTTATCCCTGTTCCAAATACTCTAATCTGTAAGGAAAAAAAAAATAGAAAAAAAAAATATTGGGCTGGTTTCCCTTGACCGTGACAAGGAATGACCCAGAATGCAGAGCGTGGGGTTAATTTAGATTTCATAATTTAATGACTGGAGCCTGTCAGTCAGAGAGGAAATGTGTCAATAAAATCCACTCAAGTGCAAGGGGGGATTAGGACTCCTTTCTCTGCGTGGGATGAGGCGGCCACAGGTTATCTTTGCGAATATTGAAACTAAGAGATGCTGATAAAACAGCTCAGCGTGTTTGGCAGCTGCTTCACAAACATGAACATCATTTCCTGAGGAGCACAGAATTGATGGAATTACTTCCCAATGCCTCAGAGGGGCTCTCAATGTCACCAGGGAAGGTCCCAGAGCCATCGTCCCAGCACAAAAAAGGAGACACAAATTTTGTCCAGAACACTTTCAAAATTACTCAGTCAACCCTCTTCCTCCACAACCCCTTCAAATTAATAAAGAAAATCTAGCAAGTCCCTACTCCTCTTTCCAGCTTAGCAATTTGATGATTTTTTTTTTTTTCCAGAAGTTTTCTTTCCAGTAAATAATTTGATTTTTTTCTTAACTTTATAAGCTTCAGTGCTTTGCACTTACTAGTTGCAAAGAAGTCCTCTTAGAGGGCTATTAGAGGACTTCTAGGTCCTCTTGTGATTTTGTCTGAGTTGTTTATTTTTGAGTCGTTTTGGCTACCATATTTTCTCAGCTCTTAGCTGTATTTTATGCACTTTTTTTTCAAATGAATGTGCTGCACTTACAAATCTACAACTTCGTGTTCTGTGCATCACAAGGCAAAGCACCAAGAACCAACAGGTCAAGCAAATAAGAGGAATAATTATAAAATTAATCTACTTTTACTTTTGATTTGAAATAAACTAAAGCAAAATTAATGTGGTAAAGGATTCCACAAGAGTGCTGGTTGAGTAAATTCTACTTAGGTAAGTTAAAGAAATAAGAAAATGAGACATAAAAATGAGTCATTAAAATGGAATTAGTAATTGAGTGGAAAAACACCAGGTACCTGGAAAAACAAAATAAAACAAAACAAAACAAAAAAAACCCACAACTTAATAAATACTTCCAAAGGTTGGACTCAATAGTCTTAGAGGTCTTTTCCATCCTTAGTGGTCCAACTATTCTATACCACATCTCATCAGAATTGTTTATACAATATAATATTTTATTTTTCTTTCTGGTAAAATATTTTCCCAGCTGCTGCCACTAGAATAATTATCTTCTAGTAAGACAAGTGTTCTTTGTTCTGAGATGGTATTTTGGGTTTAGTTCCAAAAATTATGCTGGTCACAAGTTGAGGTCCATGCAGTAAGATCTCAGGTACTGTGGTGATTTGTGCAGGAGCCTCCCCAGCACAAAGTATATTTTCCCATTAAAAAAAAANAGGCCAGTCAAATCAAAGCTTGAGACAGCACATTAAAAAAAAAAAAAAAAAAAAAAAAAACCTCATTATATACATTTCTCTACATTTTAGTCTCTCTTTGGGCAAGGAACACTTTAAAAAAAATAATTCTGTGGAGTAAATATTTTTAAATGTGTAATGTGTGCTGCCCTGTGGCTACTCAACATAGATATAAGCTTATTATACAATTTATTATTATTTTTTGCCAGTAACTCAGGGCAGAATTCCCTTTAACTGTAATTTATCCATTTTCTTGTTGATGCATGAATAACTCATTTTTTCTTATGCTGAAAATATAGTAGAGATGCACCTCTATTAAAAAAAGCAGCAGGTATTTTTTTCTTGACTGTATTGAATGTAGGCAGGGGGCAGGTTTAACATAGAATCAGAATTCTCTTCTACAGACTTGGATTTTATAACAGACTCCCTTTTGAAGTTGGTACTCTCTGATGAGGCATATTGGATCTACCAAAAACTGAAGTATGAAGTGTTAATCAACAGAGGTGATGCTAATGAAATATAAATATTCTAGCAGCATAATTATAAAGAAAATGACTTTCTGATAATTTTTGGATCATGCTTGCCAGTACCACATTAAATTGTGCTACACTTTTAAATTGCCCTTTTGCTTGCCTGGATGTCTGATAGCAGCTTAATTAGTAGCTTACATCCAGTGAGAAAACATAATTTCTTATCCTTTCCTTACTCGTATTTCTTTGAAATGCTACTTGCATTAAATGTTCCTTTCTAGTTAGGTGTTTGCAGCCTGGAAATAGAGAAGTTTGGCCCAAGCTCCAAATGGTTGGGACAGAAGATAAATGAGGAAAACAGGAAGAAGCGCAACCAGAAGAAAAAAAAAACAAAACAAACTATCAGGAAAGGACACAAAGTGCACATCTTTCCTGTCCTTTCTCCAATTCACACAAAAACCTGTTCTGACATTAAAAGAAATCATTGCAACAAAGCAAAGGGTCCTTGTTACTTCTGAGGAGCCAGTCTGTCTAAATTTGGGACAAATGAGCAAATTTAAGGTATTTCAATTTCATCTCAAGAGGACAAAAGACACTCTTTAGAAAGCTCTTCTATTATATTTGAGAAAATACCCTCCTTCACTAAAAAAAAAAACAACAAAGAAACCCCCCAAAAAAACAAACCCAAAAAAACCCCAACCAAAAAACAACAAAAAACCCCCATTATTTATCATCTTGGTTTGCACTTGGTACATAAGAAGCAGTGAAAAGTGAAACCATATCGGCACGTTCACTTTTCCAACTGCTAGAATTTATGCCACTATTTTACAATCAAAGGGAATTTTTAAACACACCATTAATGGCTATTTCATTTTCAAATGGAAATGGTGGAAAGCTCATCAAACTTATATTCCTGGGAGCAATCCTGAACTAAAACAGGGATGACCAGAAGATACAACATAAATATTTTAACTCTAATTTCTTAGGAAAAAAAAAAAAAATTGATAAATATCTGTGTGAGTTGATCACAGTAACTGTTATGAGTTCTTTATAAATGAATTCAGCAGCGCCATGCTCAGAATATGCCAGTAAATTAATTCTCTGCCCATAGATGAAAAGCCAGAAATTGATATTTATGCTTAATAACAATTAGTGGGGAACTACAGGACCTCACCCTGCTTGTTCAAAAATCATCACTATCGCTTATATATAATAAAGAATAAATATTTACCTCTGTACTGGTTCCACTAGATTACTGAATTTAAAAAACAAGCAAACAAACAAACAACAACAACAAAAAACATGCAACCAAAAAAAAAACCCTAAAAACCACTTGAATATTTGATAATTTTCAGTTTTTAATTGAATATTCATTTTGCATTTTGTCCAACTCTTTGGCAGATATACTAAATCAAAATTCCTGCTGGAGTTCTACTGAGTGTGCTTAATTGATAACACCAGCTAATTAAATTTACAACTTCTACGCACATTAATTCTCCATTTTTATTTTGGCACTCTGAAATTCCATCAAGCTCCTATTAATAAACGATGCAAACATGGGTATGTAGCCGTTTCTGTAGCTTAGTGTACATGTGGAGTTTCAAAGCACACAATTTAGAACTTATAATAAAATGCACATTTTTTGAACTCACTTGGAATATAAAAGACAAGCTCAAAAAGCCAGACTTTTCTGAACCTGTAGCGATCAAAGCTGTGGTTTACTTCGGAAAAATAATTATTTGAAAATCTTTTAGATCGAGAGACATATTTTCTTATATTAAAAGCCTTAGGGATATGATTTAATGTACAATAGCCACCTTACCATTTCCTTTGCCTACCCAATTTACAGAAAATATCATGCACAGTTTTCACTGGCAGTGATGGATGCTCTCTGGATTGACCCAACTAAACTCAAAACATTTTGTGACTTTGTCCTCATGTGTTTTTTAATCTTTGTATATCATGAGATTCAGAGATCTGTGGATTTGTCCTTGGAATGCATTCACAGGTGGTTGAATTGTTTTTTCCTTATTGATCTGAGGCTTCTTGTGCACAGAAGAATTCAGTGAAGAAGGCCACATCTGTACCGCTATAATTGTCACAATCACTCTCATTTTGCAGCTACAGCTCTGATTGCACAAATTTATATTGGATAAAAATAAAACTTTTTTCTTTTTTTTTTTCCCTTTCAAATGCTCATGCCTATTTGGTATCAGCATCATCTCACACCATCTTGAAGGAAAGAAAGGTAACAACGACCAGAAAGGACAAGGAACTCTTGGGTTCAGAGCAGTACCAGGACTCCCTCCCACTGGTGCTGTACATTTGGCCACCCACCTGTACATTCCAAATCTGGGATTATAGGACTCACACAAGAACCTGAGATATTTGACAGCAGTTGAGGAAAAAAACAAAAAAAAACCCAAACAAACAAACAAACCAAAAGAGGGTATAAGTGCTACAACACTCCAAAGCATAGAGATGTTTTCAAAACTGATTTAGACCATTTAATTCAATGAACTACTTTATCTGAAGTAAGAGAAAAGTGGCTTTGACAACCAATAATAAAACTTGGATCATTCAGAATGCTGTGCTAATAAGACTTGAATTTGATGGATGAATTTCGCTGACCTGACCGTAAACCTTTTTTTTACATTATGGGGATGTCACAAACAGCACTCAGCAAACGTGCCCATTGGGGAGAGGAATGAATGGGGATACGTTGGCTCCTACTGGCACATCACTGCTTTGTTAGATTTCACTTTTATTTTTGAAATCCCGATGCACTTCAGGTCACTGATAATAACCAGCAGTCATTCCCAAAGGATTTCTCACAGTGTAACCCCAGTGAACCCATGCTGCTGTCTATTATCCACTCCAGATGTGTGCTAAATAAGCTGGGATTTACAGCCTTTGGGAGCAGTCAGTAAGTGGAAATAAAACCAAATAAACAATGTCATTTTCTGTATGATAAATTATATCTAATTAAAGGAAGACTTTCATTACTGCCAAGATGATCAAAGAATATGGCAAAATAAACAACTGTTTGTCAAAAAAGCTGTTTCCTTTCTTGGAAAGGGTGAGGCCCACCCTGTGTCAGCTCCTGAATTAGGCAGCAGGACTAAGTTGTAGTTCAAATCCTTCTGAGAGCTGCTAAAATTCACTCCTTCACAAGGCAAAGCAAATGATGACAAGGCAAAAGAACAAGGAGGAGCGGGAGGATGAGGAGGATTTTCCCTCTGCCTCAGAGCGAACTGCTGCCAGCACCCCTGTGACTTTTCACAAATCCTCCCTGACCTGAGGCATGGAGGCAGTGCCGAGCACGAGGCTGGACCTCACTCACCCAGCCCTGTCTGCCAGGCTGGGCAGCCTCAAGCCCTAACACACAAACCGAGGAAGGCTGGGGCTCCTGCAGCCATGGAGAAGTGCAAGGAGAGGCTCAGTGTGGATCCCTTCTGGGTCTGGCCTGGTTAGAATCACTGGTTGCATCTCTAGGAGCTAACAGACAACAAACAGCGTGGCCGTGGTACGGCCACGGAGGAAAAAGTCATGGTTATGGAGGTCGTGGAGGAAAAAAAAACAATATAAAATTTCTTAAAATGGATGAAAAGTTCATAAAATGAAGTGGAAAAAAAGGAGATCCAGATGCAACACTGTGGATGATGCTTATCTTCCCAAAACAAAGGGCACATACTCCTTGTCTCCCCACCAGCCCTTTTTTCTAATATTTTCCCCAAACAATGACTCCTGGCTCCTGGCAGAGATTGGATCCCTGGCCAGATGGACCTTTGCAGAGAAGTTATTTTGGGGTCAGAATTAAAAGGACAAGTTTTTCCCATTGCTTTCTAATCCCCCTTACATTTACCTTTCTCAGTTACAGTACATAAAGCTATTGAATTAGCCAATAAAGGCCAAGTATTAAGGCTATTATTTCTGCTCTTCTGAAGTTACACTTGAGAATAGAAGGCTTGGAAGAAGTTCTGCTTGATCCTTATGGGGAGAAAGGGCTTATTTATAAAAAGTAACAGATGTAGCTAGATGAAAAGAAGCCAACCATACCACTTTAAAAAAAAAAAGAGACAGGAATCCTTCACTAAGAAAAAAAAAAAAATTGCAATATGTGAAGATGCTATTAAAATGCTTTAGAAATTTTCAGCTTAAAAAAAAAATAATTTTGCTCATAGGTATGTTTAATTTTTTGGGGGGAAAAAAAGTAAGAAAAAAAAAGTCCTAAAACCACTGAATCACTTGGGCAAAATTTTTGTTTTTTTTTGAGAGTCATGAATGTAGATGGCTTCCTCTAATTTTATTGATAAATGGGTTTTTTCTTCTTCCATTACAATTCTTTTATTCATCAAATGAGCTCCAAATGTCTCAGTTTATATTTGAAAATGTTAATTTGCACCTGATAGTTTGCACTAGCAGGCCAATGTAGTACAAGGAACTCCCTGGTGTGGCCTTCCAATTTTTGTGAGAAGAATTTAGGCTGCATTCAGACAGTGGGGAAAACAACAGAATGGTACATGGGTGACAAATGGTTGCCCCTCGTGCTCTCTGGGCAAGTTTACAGCCTGATTTGGAAACACGTTTCTTGTTGCACGAGGCTGTGCAACTACCACGGCATGGCAGCATGTTTCCTAACAAGAGCCTTGTGGCTTATAAACCTTAACATATGAGGTTATTTTAATTCCTTCATCTAAAAGCAATTCTCCCAGGTGGCTTCTAAAGACCGAGATAACTTATATTTGTGTGACAGAGAAGCAGAGAAGAAGCACAATAATTCATTGATGATTTGAAAAAGTCATCAGCGAGCTGCAATTTTTACTCTAACGAATGTGAACTGTGTTGTTGCCATCCCTTAAAATAACTTATCAACCAGCCAAAATTATCCTAACTCTGGTCTCTTAAATTCTACCACACATCCACAGTAAGTAGAGCTCAATGGGCCTCATCTATCACTATTTTTGCTCCCAATTTGGTGAGCAATACAGAATTAATTCACAGCAGTATCACCACAAAGTGTGCTGGAGGAAATTCATGGGGCTAAGGATTAAAACCCAATGACAATGATTACCATAGGAATGCGGTTAGTATTTGCAAACTGCTTTTTGTATTTATCTCCTTACAGGAATAATTAGGCTTGTACTTGAAAAGACTGAATAAAATCCAAAAAGGACTTCAGCATAAATAGCTGTGGGTTGCCATTAAGAGGAACATAACAGCTATGTCCCTTGATTTTAAATAAGCAAAACATGTTTTGTAGCTATGGAAGAAACAGAAGAAACTTGAATGGCAAGAACAAAGGGTTAAGGAAAAACAAAAACAAAAAAACCCCCTAAAAACGAACAAAAATCCAACCAACCAAAA
>VWZN01003413.1:1162459-1182848 GCA_013396955.1 Regulus satrapa | reverse complement strand
AAAAAAAAAACAACAAAATAACCCCAAAAAATCCCCAAATTTTAAAGATTCTGGATCCAGTTAACAGCTGCAAGGAAAAAGGTGGAATGCAAATGTTGCAATGGAATTCATTTTCTGAGGGAAGGAGCAAGGAACTGGTCCTCCTGATGATCCATGATGGAACAAGCAGAGCAGGTACTTTCATAGTTCACAGATGTCTCAGAAAAAAAATGAAAAATATGATTTAAAACAAAGGCTGGACACATAAAAATGAATTAAAGCCGTGTCTGAAAGGTTTCTAGAAAACAGCGGAGGGATGTCTTGCTTTTGGAGATCAAACATCTGTTAAAGTAACAACCAGACTGTCTAGACAGATTATGAAGTCCATTTGTCTCTCAATGGTAAGACAAATCAGGACAAAGTGACTAGTAATGCAATTACTACTGACAAAAATATTTTTCATTGTAAAAAGGTAGAGAAGTTAAAGGGTACTCTTAATGGAAACAGCACCTAAGAGAGGGCTGCAAACACTGCAGAGTCACTATCTGGTAATATCTGGAATACTGACAGAAAAAAAACAAAACAAAACAAAACAAAACAAAACAAAACAAAACAAAAAACAAACCAGTCCAACACTACTTTCAG
Organism: Regulus satrapa; assembly: GCA_013396955.1. Lineage (NCBI taxonomy): Eukaryota > Metazoa > Chordata > Aves > Passeriformes > Regulidae > Regulus > Regulus satrapa. The sequence goes on along the minus strand of VWZN01003413.1, from coordinate 1,182,224 downwards.
CAACCAACCAAAAGTGTCAGGAAGTTCAAACCTCTGTCAGTTTTGTTACTAATTTATCCCAGTTCAGAGCCTGGTCTTTTTAAAAGGTTTCATTCCAGTTGTTTGCCAGGGATGGGTAAGCTGAAAGCTGAAGATATAAAGAAGAAACCCTACCCAGGCTGATAGAGGAGGACCTTGGGAAAGTTGCCTCTGTGGCACAACAGATTCATTACTCCTGGCACAAACCAGAAATGACCCGGTTTATGGCTCCTGTGAAATCTGTCATGGATCTTGCAGTGATAACCAGGAGAGGCAGAATCTACCAGGGCAGGGAAAGCAAGCTTTCCCCAGCAGTCCCCAATACATCCTGATGTCTGAGATGTCCATGGGATAGAGGATTCTCATCTGCTCCATGACACTCCTGAACATATACCATCCGTTTGTAAAGCAAGAGAAACAGAAAGTTGTGAAAAAACAAGGGAAATAGCTGGGGGAGATGTATGTAGTCCCATATTGGCACAGTCACAAAATCTATCAGGGCTGTGTCCTCCTTCTGAAAATTGCCAGGAGCAAATGCTTAGGAAAATATACTACCAACAAGACATGTTCAGAGTCATCTTTCCTCTGGTTTATCTTCCCAGGACCTGACAGCCAGAGCCCAGTGAACATCTCCAACTGATGGCTGTGGCTGTGCCAGGTGTACGAGCTACTGATCAACAGCACTACCAGGAATGTGACTAATCCTTTTATTATTATTATTATTATTTTCCTGTTAATTGTAGGGATAATTTAGCTATGTCCTGAACAAAATAAAAATTAAAATAAGGGAATAGCCACAGAACCCCATGCACACAATCATTAACAAATTGTTAGACTGCACATCCAGCCCCAAATATAAAGCAAACATGAGCTGAAAGTCACTTTCCTGTGGTGAGAACAAGAGGCAGCACAACCTGGAGGCAGGCACCAGTGTGCATGTGCTGTTTACCTCTGCACCTCTGTTTTCTTTGCTTACTGCAAAGTAATAATAATGTTTGTAATGCAATTATGCAGAGGAATGGTAGATATTTGCCGAAACATAGTAGTTATCAGATCTGACACACTGAGACAGCCCAGGGGAATATTGGCTGCTACAGTTCCCATGGATCTGGAGAAGAAATGTTGTACCTACCTATGACTGCCTGCTGAACATTCTAATGAGAGGAAAATGGCACAGAAGGAAATACTGGAGCAAACCTGAGGTAGAAGCCTTTGAGACAGAAGAGACTACAAGAAGGTGGCATTTCTCTACAAATGAGCAATTCTACCTTCCCAGCCTGGGGCAGGCTTGGTACTCTACAACAATCAAAACTTAACCGGTCCAGCCAAAAACTGAGACTGGGCAAAATCACAGAAATATTTCTGTGAGACTCGAGTGTCTAGCAAAGACAGAGGAAATCTCTCAGGCCGACTGCTCATTTAACAAATGTGTGAGTGAGCCTTGAGTTTTAGAAGTTTTCACCCAGTTCCAAAAACAAAACATAAAACACCCGAAACTTCACTCAATAGAGACTCCAAGAGAGCAGGCAATGCATGTTGATCTTAGTAATTTTATTTATCCGATACTTCTGACCTATAATTACTGATGGACAAAGGTGTCTAATTTTTATGTGGTATCAGAGTGATTAATTTTTATTTCTGCCACTCAGTATCAATGCTGCCTGTATTTCTAACTTGCATAATTTCTTACAGTTGTTTTATTCCCTGATCAGCAACTGAAATAACCTTTGTGGTTTATCCAGTAACTTGTTTATATCAGCATTCCCACAGTTCGATCCACTTAGGTCAGGCAGAAAAAAAACTTCTAATTAACCACATTCCTCGAGCATCTTAAATTGCTCCGCTCAAATTTCTGCAAAGTTAAAAAACCCCAACAGGGTCAACAGCCTTTTAAAGGATTCTTAGGGCAAGCACATCCTGGATGCAACGGCAATTTCAGTCATTTATTTCTGCCCACATGAAAGGAGAGCACTGGGAGTGGATCTGAAGGAGAGGGAATGATTGCCAAGGCCCTGTAATTTAAAGCCACGGCTTTTGAACCTGGCCACACTCAGCAGGGTAATGGTGGCCACAGTGCGTGACCTGCCTCATCACTTTGTGTGTTATATTAGCCCACGGATTACTTTTCTGCTGCATGCTAAAACCTTTGGAATTCCTGAGAATAATTTGGCAAAAACCCCTAAGCTGCACTGCGAGCTGAAGCTGTGAGTGAGAATTCCCTCTCGATCAGTGAAAACACAGAAGTTGTAGAACTGTCCGTGGCCAGACACCAGCTGCACAAGAGTGAATCTACTCTTAAAAACAACCAAAAGTTGCTAATTTGTTTCTGTCTTGGTTCAGATAAAATATTTACTATCTGTGCTGAAAATAACTATATCTTAAAGTTCGCAAAGTTTTGGCATCCTCTGACAAAATCTGCTATGAAACCGTTAAAAGCCTTTTTAAAAATCAGAACTCCCAGTGGTGTGCAAGCACGAAAAGAGTGCAACATTTTGGAACTCCTCAGTTAATACAGATTCTCTAGATGCTTTTAAGTGAAATATAAAGTAATCTGAATTATTTTAGGAGATGTGTCTTCTCCTAAATCTCATCAAATGTGAAGATCTGTTGTAGAATTACACTGGGAAGAAATGCCACTGCATCACCCGTTTGACATCACAACAACTAAATTAGTTATTTTAATTATTTTCATGAGTTACTCAGCAAGGTGATGAATTCCCAACCTTTTCTTCAAAAAGTCCATATTTGATAATTTTAAGAAATACACAGCAATAGCTGAGTGCAGTGAAATTCCCAGCACTGCTAGAAGTGTGAGCAGCAAAAACCTGCCAAATCCAAACGTGCTGAAAAGGTCAATTAAGAAAGGCTGGAACCTTAAAATAAAACAGGCAAAGGTGTTGTGTATTTGAAATGCAAATAAAAGAAGAAATGAAAAGTAAACAAAAAAATAATGCAGATTAAAATTTCTTACTGGTAAACACTGTTGGGTTTTTTGGATGTTTTGTTTGTTTCTAGTGTTTGGTTTTGTTTCTGCTTTTTTTTCTTTCCCTTGGAAGACACAGTGGACCCTGCTAGAACTGAAAGTCAGTGAGCACTTGCAACGCATGCATAATTCAGCAGGTAAAGTGCTAACTGTTGAAAGCATTAAAATCCGATGGATATGTTCCACTGGAATAAAGGAAACTAAATTCTTAACCTCATACACATCCACTCGCAGAGTTTAACTGTATTTCCCCTATAATATGTTTTTTAATACAGAAAAGCTCTCAAGAGAGTTCTGGTGACTAAATACGACTTAGCAAAGAAGATCACATTTCATTTATATTGTGCACTCCTGAAAAATTATGGGCTCCTCTTACACAACATAAAGGTCAAGTCATTAGCCTGGAAAATTTCTGCATTCGGAGGTGGAGAGAGGAGCTGTCTGAGGCTTTCGTATTCTATGCTCACAAGTCTGGCTTAGTATTTCATCAGATACCTCAGAAATCTTCAGGCTGGCAATCTGTTCTCCCCAGCTTCATCATACAATGCTCTCTAGAATAAGATATATTTGATTCTTATTTTGTTTGTCCCGAGAAGTTTCATGTTAAGCACAGTTTCTGTCCCAGCAGTGCAAGCACATCTTTCTGCAGTGCTGCTATTGACAGATTATCTACATAGAATGATTTTAATGTCAAGGTGAATGATGTGCAGGGTCATCAATGGCTTGCACACTTTTCTCCCCTTAAAAAAACATAAAATTTTTGACCCACCAACAAACTTTCCACTCTTATTTTCACTGAAACACCTCAACAACACAGAAGGAAAAAAAAAAAATCTGGATGAACTGGTTCTGTCTGTTCTTTAAAATATTATATCAATACTATATTATCACTTTCTAAGGTGATGTATGTGGCACAGCAGATGGATGGGGACATATATCAACTGGGAGATCTATGATGCATGTGTGTCACGTATTGTGCCCAAAGAAATGATGGGACAATAAAACATTAACTGGTGTGGTCACTACAAAGCAGGTTTTGCTGTCAAATGTTTTAAGGAACACCACAGAGCAAAAGAATTAATCTTCTTTTGTTGTTTGCCAAAAAAAAAACCCCACTAACTTAGAGTTCTCTTCAAATCCCTGTGCATTATAAACTATTCCTTGCCATTTTTACTAACTCTTGAAAAATCCTAGTCTGTATTTCCTGCAATAACCCATAGGGAAAAATAAATAGCTTATAGGAAAAACAATGTCTGATCTCTGTTCCTCCCTAGATTGTGTTTTGGCAGAGTTTTTATTTTTATTTAGTTTCTTTAGTACTGATGACTCAGCTCCAGCACTTTCATTTCCAGTCAATATCTGAGCTGGGGTTGGTCCTCAGCCTGGGCTCATTCTAAAACTGAAGCTGAAACACTTCAGCAGTAGCTTAAAAGCAAGAGGAAGCCAACACTCTTGGGTCAAGGGAACACTTTTAGAGCAAAACTCTCAAGGTCTCAGGTTTGCGCCTCTCTGTCTCAGTGTTTTAAGTATCTGGGATAGTTCTGTTTCTAAAGGAACATGGGGAAGTAGAAAGAAGCCAACAAATCACTCAGGCTCACCAATTTGATGCTACAGAATGCAGATATTTCCATGATGACTTTACACCCTTGCTGTAGTTCTATTCCTGTTTTATTTTCAGAATTCACTTATACTGCATCTTGATTACATCTCTGCATATTCCCTTAACCTCACTGTATAATTTGGAACATTGAAATTCCCTTTAAACTGTCTTCTCCCAACTGCTTAATGTTATTAGCAAACTTCAGGATGTTACTGCATTGTTCTCCTTGGAAATATAAAACCAGTTTATCACCATTTAAAATCACTGATCAAGTGGCCTAACACATTTAAAATTTGTCATTCTCTCCATTCAAAGAACACTTGATGAAGTATTTTATTGTAATTTTTGGGGGCTTTTTTTTTTTTTTTTTTTTTTGGGGGGGGGGGTTTTTTTTTTTTTTTTTTAATAACCTGACAAAAAATGTTTTTTCNTTGAATAGACACCTGATAACCAAGTATGCATTCAAGAATGATATACATCACATGCATATACACGGATGTACCTGTGTAGCCAGTCCAATGCCCACACTTGGGCACACCAGCAGCTCAGCAACTCACTGCTTTCTATTTTTCACCCAGTGACACCCAGGTCCTAGTTTTCACTTTTTCATTCCGTATTTATTAAATTTAATTTCACATTTATGTAATTAAAAACTAAGTACTTTCAAGTACTGTAGTCGAGCAACAGAATACAATGGAAAATAAACTAACTACGTATACCAAGCACTTGGCCTTTAATAACCCTGGGGATTGCAAAGATATTTTGCTGCTATCCAGATAAAATAAGCTCTGTGGATATGCTTTACACAGTGGTTTGTGACCAATGCAACAGTTATGTTTGTGACTAGCTCCTGCAAGTACCTTTTTTTATTATTATTTTAATTGACACAGACATGATTTAAGCTACATTTTATGGCGTGGTTTAAGAATTAATAAAAATCCCATGGGAGGATGTAACAGGGATTGAAGTAAACTGACACAGTTGGTTATTAATAAGAAAAATCTCAAAGAACCTCACTTCCAGACAGACAACTATAACCTGTAACTCCTCTGAAAGGGAGAAAACCTTCCCCTAAATGTCCCATAGAAAACAAAGATAGAAACATTGACTGCCATCTTATTCTTCTGATGTGTTCATTCAAGGTCACACCTTCCCTTGGATTCTTTAATATTGGCAAACATTCATAATAGAGCAGTTTCAACAGCTGTCTGTTCAGCCCGGGTGTGGATCAATGCACCATCTATACGCCGGCTTCCAGACCTTGCCTGTGCCAGAGGAGTGGTCATGGGTTTATAAATCTCTTAAATCTAATTAAACCAATGCAAACCTCTTACTATCTATGCTCCCAAACCAGTTCACTCATTTAACCAAAATAAAATTATTCAGACTAGGGTTTAAAGCAGTTCCAAGAAAACCTTTATTAAATATTAGTATCAGTTAAAAACAGAAATCAATGTAGTGGCTTTTCTCCAGAACAGAAAAGCCTATAGTCTCAGACTTTTCCAGATGATTATTTAAGGAGTCACTGAACTCCAGTGGGAGTTCGGATGTGCTCCAAGAGGTACGCCTCCACCTTTTCTTGCTCTATTTTTCCCTTTCTTAAAATAGGACAATTTGTTTCTATTGTATCAACATCCAAGAATCTCTCATATTCCGCAGAAAGTCCCTTTGCAGTATTTTCAGATTGGCAATTTATATTACTTTATTACATCCCACATCCTCCTTTTGGACTGGTTGTTTTTTTTTGGGTTTGGTTTGGGTTTTTTTTTTTGTGTTTTTTTTTTTTTTTTTTTTTTTTTTCAATTCAGATCAACACAGCAGATGCATCCCTACAATGCTTTAGAGCTTTACAATCCTCAGGCACAGGCAGCATTTCTCTCCATGCACAGGAACACGATGTTTTCACACAAAGCCCTCGGCGGGGCAGCAGCCAAGTGCAGATGCAAACAAACACTGCCACAATCCCTGAACAACACATCTCATCTGGTGCTCAGAGGAGGAAAGCCTTGCCAAAGCTGAGTTTGGAATAATGCGTGAAAAAGCAAGGAGGGACCAGGATATGCAGGCATTATTGAGGGATGAGTCAACTGATGTAAGAAAATGAAGAAACATTACCAGCAGAATGGGATAAAATGGCTTTGCAAGGACACAAATGTCTCCCATTGCTTGGGTCTGGTTTTCCATTTTCCAGTTTTCCTCCAACTGGGTTAACAGCACACGGAAAGTGCCTCTTCATGGGGCAGAAGACACGTGCAGAAGTTTTAAACTGTTTATGGGTTTTCTGTTTCTGTTCATTTCCCTGTATCTATTTCATGTGGGTGCAAATGGATGCTGGGCATCCCAGAGCTCAGAGTGTGTTCCATGTTTGTCTAAAGGCATTCCCAGCACCCCAGTCAATGAAGATCTTCCTTGTGTCACTTGGAAGATGCTTTAGGAAAAATATCTAAACTTGTTGTGCAGGGAATAGTGTTCTTGAACTGATTTTGTAGCCATGAAGAAAAAACAACATTCAATAACACAAGGTTTCACTGCTCTTCCAAAAAAAAAAAACCAAAAAAAAAACAAACAAAAAAGAAAACACCACAACAACCTTTTCAAAATTTTAAATTGAATTCAATTTGATTTTTTTTTTAAACNAAGATCTTCCTTGTGTCACTTGGAAGATGCTTTAGGAAAAATATCTAAACTTGTTGTGCAGGGAATAGTGTTCTTGAACTGATTTTGTAGCCATGAAGAAAAAACAACATTCAATAACACTTTCTTTCACTGCTCTTCCAAAATTAAAAAAAAACAAAAAACAAAAAACAAAAAAAACAACAACCTTTTCAAAATTTTAACTTGAATTCAAATTGATTTTTTTTTTTTAAACATTTAAAAAAATAGTTCCGCTGGCTTGTTTGACTACAAGTACTTTCCAGAGATCAATAGTGAGACCCCTACAATTCATTCTTAGAGAGTCCCTGTCCCACAATGTTTTGAATGTCAATGCACAAAACATGGAAGGATTAAGAATATACATTATGTCTATCATACCCCTGGGGAAGGTTAAGACTTTTACTGTAAATAAATATATGAGTTTTAATATAAATAATATTAAAAATCAATTTGGATAAGAAAAGAAGGGAAACTGTCAAGGTTAAGGTGCATCTCTGCAAATGGGGTCCTCACCAGTGATTTACAGGATTTGCCTTTCGATGATGCAAGTTCATAGGACTTTTTCAAATAGGAACTATGAATTATGCCAATGTCTGGTTACCCAGCTGTAATCACATGTGCCACCCTACAGGGGTATGCATAACCATAAAACAGCACATGGATATCATTCCAACGTGGCGGTGTTGCTACTGTTATTAACACAAAAAATTAAGGCCACATGAATCAGCTTATCTCGGTTTTGGGAGCAGCAGAGTGAAGGAAGACAAGCAGAAATACCACACGTCTCAGGCTGTCCCCAAGCAGAGTTTGGGGACACGCAGGTGTTTGAGCAGACCCTCTCCAGCAGGATGCTGGAGTGACACCGCTGTCGTTATGGCAGAGGTCACCAGATGGCACTGTTAAACATCCCACGATTCGGCTGATAGAGATTTATTCCATGGGTTTTACATGAGCAAAGTTTCAGTCTTAAAGAAAAGGCTACTGAGTTGCTTGAGGGACACTCGAGGTAAATGTCTGGCAATTAATAAAGAGGTTTTCTGTTCATCTTGATCTGTCTATTTAGAATAAATAACAGTGAAGGAGTGATCTTTCCTGAGACCTCTGGCTTCACTTCTGAGATGAGAGGCAATTGTCCATGTGGGATGCCCCTGGCCTCTTTGTTTCTAAGACCAACACATGTAGGGTAAAATATACTAATTACACAGAGAGCATAAAGCTCTAGAAATGCAGAGCCTTTTTTGGGGTTTTTTTTTTGTTGTTGTTGGTTTTTTTTTTCTCCCCCCCCATTTGGAAACAATTCACAAAGTTTTGATATTTAGTAGAACATCAAGAAGGGGAAACCTACTGTTCTTCATGGAAAGGAGAGATAAGGAGACTTCTCCTATTCCTGAGCAAATATTGCTTTTTAATTTTGTTCATACGTACAAATACAAATATTTTTTTCTGGAGTGCCCATGGAGTCTTTTGTAAAAAGAGGAGAATGCACTTTGACTCAAACTTCTTGGCAATGCTGTATATTAATTGATAGTTTATTCAGCAGGGAAAACCGTACTGATTATCTCTGAATATTACTCTGTCCTCTTGGGAAATTCACAGTCTAGCCAACGATGAAGACCAGTGGAATTCCACCAACTTGTTAACCCGAAATCTTTATTTTCTAGCACGGGAAGATATATTGATCAGCACTCTTGCACAGGATACATCGATCATACTTGTCTACTTAGATCTTACAGCAGTGGGGAGGAGTGGGAATGTGTACAAACTTGCACATGAAATGATAAACAGCACCGTCGTGTCTGACACAAATTTTATCACCTGGCTGGAAGCTGAGGAGATTTATGGAGACAAGTTGTCTAACTGGCTGAAATGACACATAAAATCTCAGTAGCCGGTTACTTAGGCTGGGAAAGCTCTGAGGAATTTTGGCCCACGCTTTTATATTTTGTGAATTCTCTTGTCACTTAACACGTTCGCATAAATAATATCGCATTTTTAAAATTTCGACCTCGGGAGTATAAAACTGTCAGCCTGTATAAATTGCTGTAATAATATATGACAGCACAGATTGGGCGAGTCAGCAGAAGTGGGGTTAGAATTAACCCAGTGATTAATTCCATTGGCACCAATTGAAGAGAAAGTCAGCAAATACACTACTTTTACAGTGCCATAATCATAAGGGAGAGGACCTATGCTTTAGGTGCTTTGAAATTTCAGTTTATTTCCCTGTGAAGCAGCGCACTTCATGAAAAGCCACTGAAACTTTTCTTTTTGTTTTCCTCCTTAGAAGAAAAATTCAAATAAAAAAAAATATTGTCTGATGGCCTTTCACCCTGAAGCTGCGGTCTGGCTGTCATCTCTGTCCACCCAGGGATGGTGCCAGTGAGAATGATCCATCAGCATCTGCGTGTTTTAGGGTTATCACTGTGGGTTTTTTTTGCTGAGACAAAAACCTGAGAGTCTCAAAGCCAGTCTAACATAAAGCAGAAACCTATTTGAAATCTCAAAAAGCACCCTCAGAACATTAACATGCCCTTGTGCTCAGTAGACATCTCTAAACTATCCAATATATAGCATTATCCTAATAAGTTTTACATTTTGGAACCTGCTGTCTCTTTTTATTTTAAATGCAGACATGCTGTAGGAAAAAAAAAAAAGAAGTCTATTTCCTTCTTCTCTAATTTAAATTTGCTTCAACAATCAGTCCCCCTACATTTTGAATTCTGTCAACAGTCTAAAGGAAAGTGGCAAATACAATCAACTGAATATTACAGTAATTTATTACCATATAATTGATCTCCAACTGTGATAATCTCACTGAAATACACTGATTTACACTGATTTCCAAGAATCTTAATTTAAATTATGATAAAATTGAAGAATAATTGAGATCATTACAGATTTCATTTTCATCCCACGAAGCCTTCCTGTGCATATACTTTTTTTTTCCTTTTTTTTTGTTAATCAATGCATGACTAAACTATTAAGCCTAAGGAAAGGAAAGACGATGGAATGTGATTTTAATCTATTAATTCAAAGGAAATGTCTTTATTATTTTCCTTTGCATCCTTAATAAGTTAAACTACATTAAAATAACTAAAATGCACACATTTTTGACCAGGGAATACTTGGCAAAAGTGTAACATCTGTTAAAGCTGGGGAAATGAACTAAATTTAGTTTATATACCTATGATTTTTTTTTTTTTTTTTTTTTTTTTGGGGATGCTGTATTNCCTTTGTTTTTTTTTTTTTTTTTTTTTTTTTTGGCGGGGGGGTGGAATCACACAAAGAACATACATAAAAAGGAAAAAAGACAAACAAACCCAACCCAAAAATCCCCTAATATAAAACCTGAGAAGCTAAAATGGAAGATTTTTATACAGGACATGTATTTTCTCCTTACTGTCCTGTGCAATATTTATTTACTACAGACCAACAGGAATTAAGACAGAATTTAATGAAGATTATGGTAGGTGCCTCAGCCTTTCATCCACAACCGAAGTGCTTAAACCCAGTCTGATTTTTAATATTAAATCTATGTAAATACACATTTTCTGCCTTCCTTACATTTATTTACTGCTATTACTGGCTCTTGTCAGTTTCCACTGTCAGAAATTTACTTTCATGGGCAGAATACTTGTGGTATTCTTGCAATACTAAGTGGTGCTGGGCAGTGCTGTGGAAAAAAAAACCAAACAACCAACTAACTCCCCTCCGCCCCCCCATCCCTTTAAAACCAGCTCCATGTTTAGGATTTATTTCTGAACATGCAAAAATCCCTGGATAAAGCAAGTCACTTCAGAACAGGACAAGAAACAGATAAATGGATGGTCAGGAGAGAGACTGGCATTTGCTTGTGATTTGAGCAGGCAAATCTGCTTTGCAACCAACTGAAAAAGATAAAGCACCATGTTCTGCAAAGTCTTTTTCCTTGTGTTGAAAGGTATTATTCACCAAGGTTTTGCAGTATGGCCAAGAGACTCCAAATCAGAATGACTGGACAGTTGGCACCCAGTAGGCACTGCCTGGAAGTGGGAAGGCAATACCTGGATCGTGTCCAGCTCAAGGCTAGAGGTATGGACTGGGAAAACATTGTCTTTCTATTAAACAAACTCAGCATAGACACTTTGGTAATAGAACAGCTCTCTGTTCAAGAACACGGGTGTGTTCCCAGGAGTGCTCTTGATAGTATACTTCAATCCTCTGCCCTTGCTCCTAGGAGTTTCCCTTAGCATGTGCAGGAGATTGCAGGTTTTTCCATCTAGAAGGAAAATTGAAACATGATTTCCCTTCTAGAGTTCCAGCTTTGTAGTAAAAAACTGTCAGAACTTGTACCAGAAAAGACCCTGCAGTTCAGCCTTAAAGAAAGCACATCTGAAATTATGAGCAAGTTTTGGGATAGACACAAGGAAAATGGAACATCACTGAAATGGATTCTAATTCTGTGCAGAATGGAATATTAGAGCAGCACATTCTCCATTTGCTCTCCCCTTTGTCCTGCAGGGGTCACCCCCAAGGTCACCCCTCCTGCTCAGGACAGACGGCGGCTTCCTGCTGGCCCCACTGCTCCACAGCCAACAGCACCACTGCGCTGGCCATTCAAGGGCAACGAGTGTGAAATGTGGAATTGTCGAGTGCTTTTTATGGAAACAAACAGTAAGGAAGACTGACAAAATCAACACGGAGATCCTCAGTTGTTTAACTGCTCTTCTTGCAGCTCATAAGTGTCTCTGAGAGAATGAAATGCTTTTCTCCGTTGTCATGTCACCTTAAATTTTGGTGACTCGGGCATCCCAAATGACTTCCCTGAAGTGCATAAAAAACCCAGCAGGAAGTGTTGAAGTAGCTACTGAATGTCTTTGGATATTCAGCACAATTTAGACTCCATGAAATATAGATTTTTCAGTACACCTTGTCCATGGCAATAATGCGCTCATGTTTGCAACAACGCATTTGATAATTTGTGAGCACTGCTGTAAAAAAAGGAATAAAAAAGTCAGGAAATCTCAATGAGGAGTGGACAGTGGCTGTTTTTGATGACTTTGCCTGCTCTTTGGTACCTTTATCACGCAGCTCAACACAGTGGAAGATCAACAAGTCTGTTTCCACCTTTAGGTTGAGGTTGTTGGATTCTAGAAGGGTGCAGTTTCTTTATGGAAGCATGTGAATTGTTATCACAAACTACAAATTCCTATTTTGTGGATTATTATTATTATTATTCTTTACCAAATCAATAGCAAGGAGTAGATGGAGAATGCAGAATAAGGGACAAAAGCACAAACAGTGCAGTAATGAATAGCAATTTTGTTTAAAAACCGTGTAAAAAATGGCCTACATTCATTTATTGTCTTCTTAATAAGCACAGTTGGGCTTCTCTCATATTTATGCACTTTTGCTGATATCAACTTCTTTCCATTGAAACTGTACATACCTTTGTTGTACTGCTTCTAATGTGCAATTTATTTTGGCTATAATAATCCTCAGCATTAGACTAAGTCAGAAAACAAATAAAACCAACATAATGAAAGTAATTTATTTTCTATTTGATTTCCATGCATAAGATTTAAGCGTGTTTTGGGGAAATGCATGAGGACTGAAGAGGCTGCTCAGAACCATTGAAGGGAAGGTGCAGAAAGCTGAGAGTCCTCTGTGCTGAGCCTTCCTCCCTCCTTTGTGTGCCAAGGTCTGCCAGGAGAAGAACAGCAGCTCCTGTACCACACCAATCTTATGGCTGGGCATGGCAGTGACGTATCAGCCTCCCAAACATCAAAAGTTATGAGCAGGACATCAGGATTTCACATCTGCTTCTTTAAACCACTTCATACTACAGCTCCTTACTGTGGGAGGTTATGCTTTTTTATTCCTCAATTTTGCTTCAAAGTGCCAAGCAGTTATATTAACACATAAGAAAAATATTCAGGTCAGCGCTGAATAGTAATAATCTTCCATGCAAAAGGATCATAAAGTAATTGCAAGCTATCCGAGAGTCATCCTCAAACTGAAACGCATCCTTGTCTGGGATGCAAGGAAGGGAATTTGTTCCAGCAGCCCTGGTGCTAGCACTTGTAGCTGAGGATAAAGTAAAACAGGGCAGAGAGTAACAGCTCCGACCGCGTAGGCCTCACAGAACAAGGAGCTGTAGCCAAGATCATGAAAGCAGCACCCCTGGGCTTGGGGATACAGCACCACAGCAACAGGGCTCCCCTAACCCAAGCCACAGAGCCCTGCTTAGGGCACACCCAGAGCCCTTGGCAGGCAGAGCAGTGCCAGGCCCAGCTCCTGGTTACGCCAAGGCTCTGCCATGATCGCCCCTCTCCGTTTCCCTTCGCCCTCCGGGTGCCTCGCCTTCAGCATCTGCCCCTTTCGCCCACTGCTACTGAGGAACAGGAACATTCTGGTGCCCTTTCTACAGCCAAGGCCATTGCTGGAAGGTACCAAAGTGCCCTCCACGCTGCACAGAACACCCTGTGCACAGCTTTTAGGAAGCAAAGTGTGTAACATGCACTGAATCAGACTCAAGCTGAATCCATATGAATAAGTGAAGCACTCCTAGGCCACATGGTTTTGGATCTGCATCGTTACATCTACATCCCTACTTCTGCCATTACATGAATGAAATAAAGCAAAAACAAGTCCTGGAAAGGAGACACAAGAAGAGCTGTTAAAAGTAAACTGTTAATTTTCTTTTTAACAGATCATATTCCCAATGCCCTGGGAGCCAGGGAAGGGTCCCAGTGGTGGTGTATTTTGCAGAGCACTCAGCAACAGCACACATAAAACCCTACCTATGTAGGACACAGCTGCTCAAAATTTCCACACAACCGCCAGATTTGTTTTTGTTTTGGAGGATCTCCCCACCATTGATGCACAGATGGAGAAGGCAGCAAGCTAACACCGATAATAATCATCCTCCACGACAGGCCCGGAGCTGAATCAAACCTGTGGTGAGGTTTTAAGGCACAGAGTCTATGTCCTGGCCATTAGCGAGAACTCAGGGTAAGGGAGGCACAGCTCTCTACTCCTGTTGGGGATGGAGGCTTTTCTTAAGACTAGACAGAACTATTTATTAATAGGTTATTATCCTGCTGCAGTATAGGACACACAGGCAAAAGAAGCCACTGTCTGAAACCACTTTTAACCTTGGTGAACAGGTGAGTTCTCTGATCATAAAAACATGCTAACTTGGAGGCCATCAGGGCACTCTCATCTCCTCATCTCTCCTGTGATTCCAATATGAATGACACAAAATCCCTCAGAGGTGAAAGGTTTTGAGATTTCTTTTTTTTTTTCCTACACAGTCCCATTATCCCAAAGAAAAGTTTATCACAGGAGTGTTAGATCCATTATCTTATTAATTGCCGTTACCATAATAATAGTTGTGGGTAGAAGGATTTAATAGTTTGGTCTGGATTTAGATAGACATAATATTATATTAATGCTCAGGATATTTAATTTGTAGCTTTAGTGAAAACCCTCTGAGGCAGACTTTGCAGTATGTCTGGCTTCACAGTGGTGTAAAATATGAATAGTGGGTGAAAATCATATCAATGTACCAGAGTAATAATGAACTATTCAGAATATTGGAATTCAAACACTTTGAGGTGCATTAAATTCCCGTTTTCAAAATGTTACATCAGCTTTTCACTATATATTGGGAACTAGGGCATAAAAAGTTCTCCCTGACCCTATAGATAACTATTTATAGTATTAGTTTTGAAGTGCTCTAAAATAAAAGTAATCTTACATTTCCAATCTACAATTTTCAATCTACAGCACAAAATTAGAAGAGGAAAGGTGTAGCAGACATTTTGCAGTCCAACTCATTTTGTTGTGACAATATTAAAAAATATAAAAATATGCATATCTACAACATATCTGGCGTATCAGTTTTAAGACCTCAACAGTCCCCAAACTGCAGTTTAGGTGAATTTATGGTGGAGGAGTTGCCTGGCTCACCGTGTGCTCCTTGCCTAGCCAGACACCCTCCAGGTTGGGCTGTCTCATTGTTTGGTCCTTTGCCAGCAGTCATGGCTGCAGCCACAGCAGAAAATCAGCTGAGCCTGACTGGGATTTATCCTCCAGTCAGCTTCATTGGAAAACAAAAGTTTGGATTGTTTCTCATTCTATCCAAATGGCATCAACCACTGCAATTGCATGAGCAGAGGACAAAGAAGGTCAGAGAATAATGAAATTATCACTCAGTGGCAAAATAACAAGCAACAAATGAATGCATTGGCAAATCCAGCCCAGCGACAGAACATTAGTCAACCAACAACAAAATGATTAATAGATTTAAGTATTCCTGGCGATGATTAAAATACCCAAATCCTGTACTTATGGACTTGATAATTCCTTGGCCGTGAGGAACAAAAGCCACATGGGAATTGCCACCTTCTTAAAGACACTGGTGCAGATTTAATGTGCTCAGAGTAAAGTCCCCGTTGCTTTAAAGCCATGAGGAGTGACTGCAACCTATTATGGCACCTATCAATAAAAAATGGGTTTGTAGTGATATTGAAAGATGAAAATCGCTTTATTTTACTTACTGACACCTCCTTTTTGAAGTTAACTTTATGATTAAAAAGAGAGCAGCCGCTTTTTGTCACCACTGAAAGATGGATGGATTAAAAGCATGTATCACCACTGCAAAGAGGCTACAGATCTTCATCAATATAAATCCACAAAGCACTTGATTGTGCCAGGAAACCATATCCTCAAATTTTCATTCCACCAAGAGATTATGGGGACTTAAAAGGCAAATAGCCATTGATTCTTATTACACAAACTGGTAAAGCAAGGAGAAAAAGCAAGCATTTAAAACATTCTTTTAAAATCTCTTCCTTAACTTCTGCTTCTTCTCACTGAAGCGCTCAGCACTGTTAATTTTTTTTTGTGCAGTCTGTGCTATGTTTTCCCCCTTGAACTTTCTTTCATTTCACAGATCAATCAAAACTCTTGGAGAAACTATTTTGTTTTTTATTGAAGCACAGGCCGCAGCATTTTCCCTGCTCTTGGTGCTGTATGTTGTCACTGAAGGGCCTGCTGAGTGTTCTCAATGTTTCTATTCTGTCCTAAGGTCTTTTACAGACTCATGGAACCACCACAGGTTTTCCTTTTCACACTTAAGCATGTGATAATTGTCTCTGGAGTGATTAGCCATAATTATTTTAAGCTAATCATTACCTTAGTGCCCAGGAGTTCAGACTAAAAAACCAAATCCTCCCCAATCAAGTCAGGTATTCCTCTGCCAAAGAAAACTTTCAAACCCTGAGCAGCCAGCTATACAGATATTTAGGAAGGAAAATAGGGAAAAATTACAAGAGGCAACTGCATCATGTGCAAAGAACTGTGAATTTCACACAGAACAATTAGACCTTTCCACATTTTCCAGACCGTCCCTGAGCTTAAAGGTGTCAAGTACCCACAATTTTTAACACAAATATTATTTTTAGAAAAGATTTTGGGGAAAAAAAATACTATGAATTCTAATAAACTTCAAAACAGTTATAAAAGTTTTATCCTGTAGTGTTTAGGATTGGACTTTTTTTTTCTCCCTTGAAAACATCCATATTTATATGACTCTCTGAGGAGACTAGCAAAGTTTTTGCACGACATTCCGAAGGCAAATTACACTGCAGCTGGTGACACGTATCTCTTTAAAAGAAAAGCATATATGGGTTGAGGTAAAAGCAATGTTCATGCTCTCTTATAATGGCCTGGCTTGTTCATTCCAGGCAGCATCAGATGTGCTCTCAAAGGTCCTGACCATCCCTACTCATCCAACAGCTCCAGGTTATTTCCTGCCTGCTGGAAAATCTGTCCAGAGCAAACTGGAGGAGAGCCCAGGAAGAATAAAGGTGCACCAGGAAGAAAATTCCCCATTTGAACTCTGTCATTCCGGGAGGCACAGTGCTCTCCTTTCCCCTTGGGAATTTCCCTGCCTGGATCCACAGTTCTCCTTCATCTCAGCACCACCTTCAGCTCCTCCACATCCAGCAGGTTCTTGGTCTGCTGCTTTCCCAATTTCAGCAATTCCCTGTGCTTTTCAACTAGCACAAAAAGTTCCCATAATTATATCAAAGGGACAAGATACCTCTCATCCAAATGCAGGGAACTTTGAAATTCTAAATTATTTTTTTAAAGAATCAGGTATTATTTGTTCCTAATTTGCAGTAGGTTTTTTTTGTTTGTTTGTTTGTTTTTCATCACAATGGATAAAATCTACTTTTTTTTCAAAATTCTAAACTCTAATTCTATAATATATTGTCTGACCTTTCCCAAATGAAACATGTCTACATACAGCAGGGATTTAGTGGAGATTTCTGCAGCTGTCTTCTTAAAATACATCAGCATGGGAACACAACAAAACCTATATTTATAATTACATAAGGCTAAAACTGTGGTATTTTGCTAAAGAGCTAATATCAAATTGTTTTCAAAATTCACCTTTGACTTTTTAATTTACAAGTACTCCAGCCTTCTGTAGGCAGCAAAATTTAAAATCATCTAGATGAGTTCATAGTTAAAACTCCACAACTTGTTGACTAACGGCTACTAGGAAAAAAAAGGGAAAAAAATTACCATGTTCTATTTTTGGCACTCACTTTTTTTTTTTCCTTAAAAAGAAAAACAAAACAAAAAAAAAGTAATTTTTAACTTCCAGACACGAGTACAAGCAATATTTAGCAGTATAATCAACATTTCCAAGCTACCTGCTCAGCAGTGCCAGCTTGTTGGAAGCCTCAGACATATTTTACACAGTCCAAACAGGTTATGGTCCCCTCTGATAGCCCTTCCATGTAGGGAGGGCAGCTCCTGAACAGAAATTCAGGACAGAACGTGCATGGCAGCTGAGGAAGAGTTTCTGTGCCCAGCATCAGCACGGGTTTGCTGAGCTGAGCCCACCTCTCCTTGAGGCAAACAGGGATGGGACAGGAAAGAGAAGAAGAAGTCCCCCCAAAACCAAAGAAACACACAGTAATTTCTACTTGAACGAATGTTTTCAGATGTTACAGAGTCTCACTTGCTCATCAAGACCCCGACATCAAATGATGCAGCATATAAATTCTGGACAGTGCAAAGATTTTCTGAACCACCAGAAATGCCCTCAGCGCAAGACAATAACCAATCTCTCCAAGAATTAGTCGCTAACAACAACTCTTTCTGAAGGCAGATAAACTATTTTGGAGTCTAGAATTCCTAATCACACTCTTTGTCAAGCCCTAAAGGCGCAGCTGTGCCTTCATTAGGAGAATAAGACGGATGTGAGCAGCACTTCTGCAGCTGAAGGCAGAAGCAAGGGCCTGCAGATGCACCCGTTAACAACAACTGCATTGCACTCCCTTCCAGATTCTAACACAAGCCAACAGCAATTCCTACTGTTATTTACAGTCCACACACTGGAAAGAGCTTCCTGGGTCCTTTGGTGAACACCAAGAGTGGCGCTAGAAGACCAACAGACTGATTTTCCACGTGCCAGTACCAGAGGGAGAAACCCTCTCACAGCTCTCTGGTTCTCAGGATGTCCAGGGATGTTCAAACCCACCCAACTTCTGGCCAGCTCTAGGTGCCTTTACACCCTGCCCAGCTTCCCTGCTGGGAACTTGCTCTGATTTTACGGATATCCTTGGGAACGCATCATTCGGAGCACATCCTTTAGGTACTGCAAGGGCTACTTCTGACTTTGTGATGGGTCCTAGAAAACCTGTGGCATTTTCTAAATGGCTCCTCTCAGCTCTAAGAACTCTTGGCATTAAAAAAAAAAAAAAAAGAAAAAAAAACACAAAAAAAACCCAAACTTGAACTTGCAGGAAAAACAAAAACAAAAAAAAAAAATTACAATTAACAAATGGGCTTTTCAAGAGATATAAATAATGAGGTTGCAAATTCCTGCATTTAACATAAAATTTATAACTCAAATAAAACAGACTGGTTTTGCACTGGAATGATTCATGCCTTTGCTGCGGTTTCTAGACAATATCAAGAACATCTGGCACATGTTGGTGGACTTTGAAAGAACAACTTTTCAAAGAGCAGAAAGGCTGACTCTTCATGGGCATCATGTAAGGGCAGCTTTTGGCCTTTCACCTGGCTCTCCCCTGGAAACCCAAACAGGACACGAGTGAAGGAGCCAGTAACCTTTTCAGTCACAGAGGGACCCTCCAGGATCCCTGCTTTCCTCCAGCTGAACTGTAACCCACGTCACATCACTAAAAGACATGTTGATATTTAAAGCTTTGTTTGTTTTTTTTCTGTTTGTGTTTTTTTTTTTTTTTTAATTTGTTTTGTTTTTTTCTCTCTCCATTAGGCTCAAGAGAGAGAAATTACAGTTTGAACAGCACAGTGCTTTACCCTTTAACAGCAGACATTGTGACCAACATCAGATTTGATTTGGGATTATTTGGGTTATTTATTTTTTTTCCTCTTCACCAAAAATCAAAACATCCAGCTCCCATGGGAAGGGGCAGGATGAATTCCCAGGTTTTCCTTAAGGGCCTGCTTCACCTTTTTTT